>JAQPPZ010001303.1:1800000-2372500 GCA_028583015.1 Wollemia nobilis | reverse complement strand
ACTAGTAAGCATCACATCACTCCTCTAAATATCAATAGTTTTGACCATTTTTTCTTTCTTTCCTAAACACCATGGCTTTACCTCCTCCCAATACCACTCCTCCTAATAAACCTCCCCATATCACTCCTATTGGTAATGCTATTTCCAATATTATTTATTCTAATCAACATACCTATCTTGAGAAATAATAAAGGGTAGTTCATTCCATTAAAATATCTCAAATAAGATCAAGAATGTCATAGCCAACATCCAAAGCTTCCTAAAAATATCCTCTACTATGCATCCCTTTGTCCATGGGTCTCAAAACCTCATTGGACAACATCCATTAAACATGCAACATGCACCAAATCCAAGGGATACAAGTGTTCTTCAACAACCATCATCCAATTATAGTCCTCTAGTTTTCTATGGTAGTATGTTATAGATATACTTTTGTATGTATGGGTGGTTATATCTTAGGCTTTGCTTTTAATTTGGATCCCTTTATAAGAGGTGTTTTTTATTTTCTTTGTTGGCATCATGATATTCATATTTCACACATCAACATCCCCACATTTGAGGGTGTTGATCCATGTGTGTGGTTGATAAAAATGGATAGCATCATCTACCTACACCATGTTATTTAAGAAGGTCATATCACATTAGCTACTACTAATTTGGGAACCCATGCTCATAAGTAGTTGTTATGGAATCTTTTCTAGATAGGAATCTCTCTTTTATGGAATGATTTGAAAGCATAATTCCTTCAAAATTTTGACAAAGGGTCATCCATATTATATCTGGTCTATTTGATGCAAACTAAGAACACATAAATAATTTAGGGGTATTATGTAAATTTCACAAGTCTTCTAACCTACACCTACCAATTGAATGCAAAAATGGTGGTCTTAGCCTTTCACCATGGTTTTAAAAATAAAATTGGATGGGATGTTGATATGTTAGATCCATATACTCTCTATGATGCTCAATGCATAGATTTGGTAGCAAAGCAGAAGTTCTAGAAGCCCAATCCCCAATCTTACATGTGACCCATGACATATTTACTTCAATAATTATAATAATGAATGTGCCCAAGACTTTTTCTATTTCAAATATCATTCTCACCATCCTTGAGATCAAGCTTGTGAAGAAAATCCATAACTTTCAAATGGAAGGAAACAATAATGTCATAAGATGAATATTCATTACAGTAGTAATAACCAATTGAAGTAGATGAATATGAGCACATGGATGATACTTGTGGGAAGAAAGGATCAACCCACATGTATAGAGTATCTCTTAAAGAGAAATTTTGCTAAAAAATTAGTACATGTTAGTCGAGAAGCCAAAAGGATAGTCGGATGCATTGAGCAATCGTTAGGTTAAGAAAAAAGAAGCTAAGGCATGAAGACTCAACAAGTTTTTAAAACATCAGAATGAAAATTTTGCTAAGTGTAAAATTAGGTTGGACATTTAAGATGTTGACATCATCAATGAGGATTAAAAAGTCTTACATCTTGTTGGAGAATATTACATTATTTAGTACATGCTAATGTATCCCTATGATACCTATGGTACAATGTAAATATTATAATAGGGTTTGAGTCTATAGTTTAGGAGTGTAATTTATATTTCCCCTTTAAGTGTCTATGTGCAGGATATGCACAAGTGTTATATAAGTGTGCAAGTATGTAATGAGAGAAAGTGCACATTAAGTGTGCAAGGGTGTAATGTGAGAAAGTGTATAAGTGTCATGTATTAGGTGTGCATGTAGAAGTGCAAGTGTCATGTAGAAGTGTGCAAGTAAATAGAGAGTCAAGAGTCATGTATACAAGTGGCAATATGAGAAGCCAAAAGATATGAGAGGATTTATCTTATGCATGGAATAGAAAAATATGTATATCCCAAATATGTGAGGAGATCAATAGTCAAGTACTTGAAGAGTAATATTTGTATGGCTATATTATGGAGGTAAAGCTCCATGTACTGTATTGAAGAAGATAACATTCAAGCATTAATAATATTGAAACTTGTATGCATATTTTGAGAAATTCTGTTATAAGTTTCTTCATGTTACTAAATGAATTATTTTGGTCATTTTATATTCATATTTGATATTTTCTTGAATGTTATTATTATTCATATTGGCCAACTAATAAAATGTTTCCTCATATATTTGAGACTACGCAAGATCCAAATTATTAGTACCTAAGATAATCTGGCTTAAAATTCAATAGTGGTATCAGAGCTACTTCGAGTAGTCTCTATTGCTATCGAAGGAAGTCTTTAGTGTGAATTTATATTAAGAGTCACGTGAAGAAAATGTAGACTCATACTGCTACAAATTTTGAATTTGTAGATTGATAAATAATAAAGGTTCCATTTATTTAAAAATATTTCTAGAAAATGTTTTATTATATGATGAAGTCTATCTCCTCTAAAAAGAAGTGAAGACTAGGACTCAACTTGAAGAATTGATTGAGGGGATAAATCAAAAGTCACCTTATTTTTTTAGATTCTCTTTGAAGATAGAGAACCACATATTTAGTGGCCAAGATCCATCTAAAACTATAAAACTTTAAATTTTGGGCATATTTGACCCTAACAAGATAGTGCACATATAAGGTTGTAGTCTCAAGAAGGTTGTAAAAGAAGATAGAACTCAGTGAAGTACTTGAGAAGAATATATAACTCAAGCTAGAACCTGAGAAAAGGAAGAAAATAGAACTCAAGCAAGAACCTAAGAAAGAAAAAGAAGATAGATAGCATCAGGCTAGTGTTGGAAATATGAGCAGGATTTATTGTCATTGATGTCAAAGGAATACTAAGCAGATGTCAAAGGAATGTTTCATGATTGATTTTCTAAGAGGCAAGGATATAATATTTAATTCAAATATTATATGGCCAAAGCAGCAAAAAGAGAAGCAATAAGGATAGTAATATTATAATATTTGGGCAAAAGAAAAAGGTTGAAAGGATATCTTCATTCCATGGTGGTTGAAAGAAAATAATAAGGTTATTTTGCTAAGGTGAAAATGGCAAAAGGTTTTTCTAAAAACCTAAGGAAGATTATATTTAAAAATGCCCAAAGGACATTTAAATAATTATAATTAAATTATTATTTTTGAAGTACAAAGCATTCTCCTTGAAAAGAGCAAGTGAGCAAGTATTAAAAATATTAAAGGAGGCAAAGGTTAAATAATTTTAATTAAAATATTTTAACCTTTTGGTTAAAATTTTTAATTCAAATTATTATTTGAGCAAAAGTTCATTTTGATAGATGGTGGTAAATCGAATAAGGGCTAACATATCCACATTTACCATATCGCATATAAAGAGGGGTAAATTATTTTCCCAAAGTCTAATGCATTCGTCGATTAAAAATTGAGCACAAGACATATTTCGTGTGAGCGCTTCGAGGGAGGAATATTTGTGCTATTCAAAAAAGACAAAGGAGTGTGTGTTGAAATAAAAGTGGGCACGAAAACCTTACACCACACGCTGGGTAGCGCAGACAACAAGCAAGGCAAAGTTAAGGTTTTTGTTGAGGACAAGTCATGGGTTCAAGTCACGATCGCGTTTTTGCAAGGAAGAAAGAAAGAACCTTTTGCATTCGACATGTTTGGCATAGAATACAAGGAATAAAAGGGACATCGTGTGCCCTTGGTCCCAAGTGGACACGTATCCAACGTAGCTAGCCTAGCGTTCGCTAAAGCGCATCACTGGCAGTGAGGTTTCAGGTTTGAATTCATGCGGAGGCATTTTGTGTGGTGCGCAAATATTTTTGGTACATGTTCGAAGGTATGAAAAATTAATTTAATTTTTGCAAGGCCTATGTTTTAATAAAGGGTGTTTTGAGGCATACATATTATTAAGTGGGCAGTGTTTGAAGTAGGGAGATATAAGGATTAAAATAGTTTATTTTAATTCTTTGTTGCATTGGAAATAAATTAGAGAGTGGAGTTAAAAGGTGAAAAAGGAATTTATTTTGATATTGCTTTATAAAAGAAGATAAAAATATTTGTCATTGCTTTGATATATTTTGAAGTGGTGATTATTTTTCTGTAAATGCATTAAGATCTAGAGCGAGTGATAAGGTGTATTTGTGACATCTAACCTTTGTGTTTGGCAAAGAAAGTGGTTATAATTGAGATAGGTTTTTAAGGACAATTCTTCATCAAACAAAAGGTATTGGCACATCTTCCTTGTGAGTGATTGTTGGATGTTGTGAATGATAAGTTGGAGTAAAAAGGGTTTGTGAAAGATCATAAGTATCATTGTTATGTGAGATTGTTTGATAAGCATTGTTAAAAATAAGTGAATGAGTTTTCATATACTTGGACTAGATTTTGTAATCAAGGAGTGCCTTATTGAGTGAGTGATTGAGTGGATTTTATTGAGCGTAGTCAAGTAGAAGTGTTGAAGTGGTAGTTCAAGTTCTGTGAAATAAATTGTTCCATATTCTAATATGATTAAAGAAAGATATTGAAAGTGATTGAGCGTTGTTGTGAATGTGAAGCATATTGAGTCTCTAACAATTATCTATATGTTTTCATGATATTGGATAAGTTCTAGTGAGGACTTGTTGAGCAGATTTGAGGTAAGTCTTGGTGAAGACTTGTTGAGTAAATTGGACAAGTTCTAGTGAGGACTTGTTGAGCAGATTTGAGGTAAGTCTTGGTGAATACTTGTTGAGCAGATTGGACAAGTTCTAGTGAGGACTTGTTGAGCATATTTAAGGTAAGTCTTGGTGAAGATTTTTTGAGCATATTGGACAAGTTCTAGAGAGGACTTGTGGACAAATTAGTGTGAGCTTTTGTAGAAGCTTACAAGGCATATTTGAGATAAGTCTTTGAGAAGACTTGAGAGTAGAATTGATTTATTTGTTCAAACCTTGGATTAAGGTTTGGGGTAGATCTAGCAAATTTAATTTGTGATTGAATAAAGCTTTGTGTTAAGGCTTGAGGACAGAGATTGAGTAGATTTGTGCTAGACCAAAGGACTGTGTTTAGTGCAAATTTGAGGACAAATTTTGGTGCAGAATTGAGGATAGGTTTGTGCTAGACCAGAGACAAATATTGAGCATATTTGTGCTAGATCAAAGGACTATGTTTAGTGTAGATCAGAGGACAGAGATTGAGCATATTTGTGCTAGACCGAAGGACCGTGTTTAGTATAGATTTGAGACAGAGCTAAGAGCTAGCTTTGGAGGTGACAAAGTATAGAGGATGATAGTCTCCAGTGGATTAAGATCCATTAGCCAGGGTAGTGAGGATAGGTCTTCTGAGTGAGGACAAGAGTTTTTAATGGATAAAGATCCATAAGTCAGTGTAGTGGAGGTAGTAGTTCATCTAGAAGATCACCAGCCAGAGAAGAGGAGAAGGAGTTCTCCTATGGATAGAGATCCACGAACTTGATTAGGGTATTGTTGTCTCCTTTGGATAGAGGTCCATAAATATTGTAATAGGGAAAGGTTTCCCAAGGAATTTTTTGAGAAAAAATTAGTGAAATATTTTCTCCGTGGAGTAGCCCACATTGGGTGAACCACATTAAATTGGTGTCTCTATTGTGTGTGGTGATTTGTGCATTGCTTTGATTATTGTTGTTGATATTGCTATTGATATATTGCATAATATTGATTGGGAAAGAAAAAGTAAAAAGTGATCTTATACTGTTCACCCCCCCTCTCAGTATAAGCTTGTGTTCTTCAGCTAGAATTTGATAAGAAGATAGAACTCATGTAAGAACTTGAGAAAAGAAAAAATAATATAGATAAACTTAGGCTAGAACCTAAGAGAAAGAAAATGAAGATAGAAGAAATCAGGCAATAACCTAAGAAAAAGAAAAATAGAATAGCTCGAGCAAGATCCTAAGTAGAGGAGAAAACATTAAAGCTTTCTAAAGCATGTTCTAAAAGATATATCAAAGCAACAAAGTAGAGAAAGGATAAAAATTTAGAATGTCATGTTTTGGACTAAAAGTATTCAATACTAGACATAAATCTATCAAGTCATAGCACCTAAGTGAGATAAGCAAACCAAAGCACCAATATTATTTATAAAACAGAAGACCTAAGTGACACGATCTAGAGTGCCAAAGATCATTATCTCTTGAGTAAATCAATTCAGTCAAAGCACAAGCCAGAGCACCATGAGTATTATTCTTGGAGGAAGACAACGAATAACCAATTTGAGCATCTTTTCTTTGTGACTCTTTCGAGTCCATGTTGCTACAGTCAAATTAATTAATGCATAGGCAACATAAATGACAAAGGAAAGTGAAATGTTTTCATGAACTTTACACACAAGTGTAATGCTCATTACAATTTGTTGTACTCATTAATCTATTTCAAAATACGTTTGCCAGAGTGGAATGATAATTAGGTGTGAGCACTTCAAAGTGGTGCATACATTTGTGGAGAATTCGACCTAATACACCAAGCAAAATATAAGGCAAGCAATATTAACTTAATATTTTTATATATTCCTAAGTTAAGATTTATTTGAAGCATTGGAAACTTAGGAACTTTAAATTTATATTTAAGAGAGGGAGTTAAAAGGAATTCAACTCCATGTCATATAATATTTAGGTGGGAGTTATAAGAACTTCAACCACATTTATGAAATATTGAAAAAATATTGAAATTTGATATATTTGCAATTAATTTTGTAATCTATTTCAAATTTTTGATTTTTAAAAATTTGATAAATTTATTAGATTTTGGAGAGATAAGAATTTCTTCTCCAAAAATAAAATATATTTAGAATGAAATTGAAATTTGAAGAATTTAGAATTTAGAATTTACAAATTTAATAAATTAGGGAGATAAAAGGTTTGCTACTTCAAAGGAATTTTTAATTTATAAATTTATTTTTGAAAATAATTTTTGAAATTTTTGAAATTGCAATTGATTGAATTTGGAGTAAAAAGGATTTTAACTTCAAAGGAATTGAATTCAATCATTGAAAATTTTGATTATTATGGAAGAAATCGTTAAAAATGCATTCAATGGATATAGTGAAGAAATGGTGAACAAGCTAAAATTTTACTCACAAAATTTGATAGATGTTTTTTATGGAAAGAAGGAAATGTCAAATGATTTAAAGAAAAAACTATTTTTATTTCTCAAAAATGCTAAAGATGAAAAATTAATAACACTTATAAGCTATCTTCATGAAAAACTCTTTATAACGTGGTGGAATTCATAGAATACCATTATATCTTCGTCTAAAGAATTCTTAATGATGTATATGTCTTTACTCGCATTTGAGATTTTTTAATGAGAAAAAATATGTTAGTTGTGACACATATGATTTGAATGAAGCTTATGTTAGCTTCAATAGGGAATTTTTAAATTCCATAATGTACTATTGTGATGACTTAATAATTGTTTGTTCAAAAGTCACACCATCAATTATATCACAATTGAAGATGAAGAAAAGAAAACCAAAGAAGAATAGAGGAAAGCACAAAAGGAAGAAGAACAAAAGACATGAAGCGTAAATTGAAAAAGTATCTCAAATTGAAGATCAAGACAAAAGTCTAAAGGAAATAAATTGAAGACTAAAGTCTTCAATAACCAAATAATGTAATACAAGGGGGTGTTGGAGAATTTTACATTATTTGGTACATGCTAATGTATCCCCATGGTACCTATGCTATAATGTAAATATTAGAATAGAGTTTGATTCTATAGTTTAGGAGTGTGATTTATATTTCCCCTTTATGTAAGTGTCTATGTGCAGGATATGCACAAGTGTCATTTGCATGTGCAAGTGTATAATGAGAGAAAGTGCACAAGCATCATGTAATTAAGTGTGCAAGTGTGTAATATAATAAATTGCACAAGTGTCACATATTAGATGTGCATGTAGAAGTGTAAGTTGAAGTGTGCAAGTGTCATAGAGTTAAGTGTACAAGAAAATAGAGAAAAAAGATGTTAGTTGTGACAGATATGATTTGAATGAAACTTATGTTAGCTTCAATAGGGAATCTTTGAATTTCATAATGTACTATTGTGATGACTTAATAAGTGTTTGTTCAAAAGTCACACTATCACTTATATCACAACTAAATATGAAGAAAATAAAACCAAAGAATAAGAATAGAGGAAAGCAAAAAGGAAGGAGAACAAAAGACATGAAGCATACATTGAAATAAAATCTCAAATTGAAGATCAAGACAAAATTATGAAGGAAATAGATTGAAGATTAAATTCTTCAATAACCAAATAATGTAATACAGGGGGTGTTGGAGAATAATATATTTTTTTTACATGCTAATGTATCCCCATGGTACCTACTATAATGTAAATATTAGAATAGGTTTTGAGTCTATAGTTTAGGAGTGTGATTTATATTTCTCCTTTATGTAAGTTTCTATGTGTAGGATATGCACAAGTGTCATGTAAGTGTGCAAGTGTGTAATGAGAGAAAGTGCACAAGTATCATGTAATTAAGTGTGCAAGTGTGTAATGTGAGAAAGTGCACAAGTATCATGTATTAGGTGTGCATGTAGAAGTGTAAGTTGCATGTAGAAGTGTGCAAGTGTCATAGAGTTAAGTGTGCAAGTAAATAGAGAGTCAAGAGTCATGTATACAAGTGGCAAGATGAGAAGCCAAAATACATGAGAGGATTTATCTTATACATGGAATAGGAAAAGATGTATCTCTCAGATATGTGAGGAGAGCAATAGTCAAGTACTTGAAGAGTCATATTTGTATGACTATATTATGGAGATAAAGCTCCATGTATTGTATCAAAAAATATCACATTCAAGCATTAATAATATTGAAGCTTGTATGCATATTTTGAGCAATTCTACTATAATTTTCTTCATGTTATTGCATGAATGATTTTGTTATTTTATATTCATGTTATTATTATTTATATTATCCAACTTATATATTGGTTTCTCTTATATTTGAGACTACTCAAGACCCAAAAAATTGGGGCCTAAGAAAATTTAGCTTAAAAGCCAACACATTCGACATAACTGAGTCTCAAAATGACTAAAGTAAGAGAGTCCAGCATTTTGTTGCAATGACAGACTCAAATTTTGGCTAAGTATGAAAGGCGGTTGGGCTTTTTAAGTGTTGGCATCATCAAAGGGGTGTAAAAATTTTGGCACCCAATGATTCAATAAAAATTTGGTTGTGTCCAAAAAAATCTTGAGCTATTGAATAAGCTGACATCATCCAACGCAAATAAATTTTTGACATCTGACATCAAGGTAGCTCCTTATCGGATGCAAAAATATGGCTAAGTATAAAAAATGGTTAGATTTTTCAAGAGTTGACATCATCATAAGTTGCATAAAAGTCTAGCATAGAGGAAGGCCAATGTTGGATCCAAAAAATTCTAAGGCATGAAGCCCGACATAAGAAAGTGAAGAATTTTGAAGCAAGAGCATTTTTAGCATTTGACAACATGCATCACAAAAGCAACTAAGGTTAAAATGTGATTGGATATTTTAAGTGATTATGTCATCAAGGTGAGCATAAGAGTCTAGCATTCGATGAGGTTAATCAAGAATTTGGCTAAGTATTGAGATGACAGCTAAAAATTTGATTAAGCTAATATCACTCAAGTAAAAAGAAAGGTTGGTACTTGAAGAATAAGATTTGGACTACTTTTGGCTACGGTGAGAGAATCTGACATAATGCCAAGGAGCCTTGACCTACTCCCATCAAGCAAAATTTATTTTCGAAGAATCTTAACAATTAGAGGCTTCCCCATTCAACACCTATCCTAATGTAGTTGGACCAGTCATCGAGTAGTGTGGAATAAAGCAAAGTTTTCATATGCTCTCATGAACCAGCTTGACCCATGTAGGACACCATGTTCTTAGGAAAAATCAGAGCCAACCACATCAGCATAATGATGTCATTGTAGTTGCAACAAAATGAGATATAAAGGGATGCACACATGTTGTAATGACTTGATAAACCTATAGCTAGTTTTAAAGGTAATCATGCTAAGCCAACAAAATGCAATGTAAAACTATATATACTAGAATGTAACCCATTTCAAGGGTTGACTCTTTAGCTTTTACAATTACATAATTTGTATGATCAAATGTTATACATGTCTTAATAAAAATTGAAGTGTTATTTGGTCTTTGTCTAAAAAAGTCATAGAACATATATGTATGTTGATTTCTTTGTTAGGTATTTCTATTAAAATAGGATGAACGGTGTATTTTTTTAATTTATTATGTTATTTGGATATCTCCTTAGATTTTTGTTTGTTTAAATCCTGGAATGCTTAGTTATATATGTGTTTATTCGATTAATACTTTGCAATATTGGATGGTGGTTGGTTTTTTAGGTAGTTCAATTTAGTTAAATGAATAAGACTCTCATGTTATATGTCTCTTGATGTTGCTAAATCTTGACCATTTTAAATTGTAGCTTCTAACTCTACACATCTCTTTCTTTAGTCTATAACCCCCTTTTATTAGTTTAGCTAGTTTCATAGGAACTTGTCTACTCCAAAGGCTAATCCAAAAGCTATTTTGGGTCTTCCAATCTTGGCTGAGGTCTTGAGGGTGCAACTCATCCACCTAGGTAAATTTTGGACCAAGACTTTTTGGCACACCTGATGGGAACCAAATCTCACCTCCTTGATTGAGTAGAATCTTGGTGATGTTTTGCTCTAATATATCAAATTCACAATCACCTAAAAATTCCATTGAGAATGAATTATTCATAAAGAACCCAACTACCACTTGATTTATATGCTTATGATGACAATATTAGCAACCAAAAATCTATATGAACCGGTGCAATTTTTTAAGTTACCTCCATTGAAATTTGGAAGATATAGATCCCATCATCTCCTCCATCAACCCCTACAAAAAGTGTAGGCTCCACACATTTAGGGTTCCCACAATCTTCTTACTCTATCTAATTTAAAAAAATGGCTCAACCTCCACCTCAATAGAATTATCCTGATTGGAATAATACTAGATCACTTAATCTAGGAAATCAAAACTCAATTCCTCAGGTAACTCTAAAGTTTTACCAATTTATGATGGGAAAATAACATATGAGCATTGTCAAGATGTAGATTCCTTAGCTGTCATCCACAACATCTAGGATGAAGATATTATAAGACTATTAGTACTATCATTCAAAGGTAAGATATCATACTAGTATTGAACCCTTAAGGATGGGAGCATCAACTCATGGGATAAACTTGTTGGTAGATTGGTCCAAGAATTTAATGACCTACCAGGCCCATTCTCATTGTTGATCCAATTTATCACTATTCAAAGGTATCCTCAGGAAGCCATCATGGAATTTAATATCAGATTCGACAGAACCTGGAATAGAGTTCCACAAGACGTCAATCCAACATATGCTCAAGCATTATACTATTATCTTTGTGCTTTAATATGGATATAGCCTTGTTGATACATTAGTCCAATATGTCAACATTCTCGTATATTTATCAAGCTACTATAGTTGTAGATAATGTTTTAATTGTTATACGCAAACTTCCTCCCATAAATATAATGCCATATTTTCAAAAAATCCTATAATTTGCATAGGAAACACAAATACCAATAATAATTACACATCTATATAATGTAGCTCCAATTCCTGTAGCAAAAACTCTAGCATTACTACCAAATCCTACAACACCAGTATTATCGATGCCACCTGTTATACCTACATTACCTTCCCCTAAGACTAAAAAAGTAGTCAACATGAAGGAAAGACTATTAGCATTGAAGAACTTGACCAATGAAGTCACCACCATATAAATAAGAGAAGTTGAGAGGACTTTCCAACCCAAAAGAATTCTATACATGATAAAGACCAATGGGCCTCTTATAATGGTGTTGATGGAAATCCTAATGTAGTGTATATTATCCAAGAGGATGGTTCTTCTGCTTCATCATTAAAATAAAATTATTGGTGCTCATCCTACAAAAATCCACGTTGAGGAGACACTTGTATGGTCTACCAGCATCAAGCACAGATGATGGCAGCAAAAAAGGTAGAGAAAAAATAAAATAATCAATTCAACATATTGTGGGAGGTAGATTAGAATATGATGATGCAAGATCCCACATAGGAAGAGTCTACATCAGTCTTGATCCAGTCTAGAAAGAAACCATTACATGTAGGCTCTAAGATATTGGATCCTTTCAAAGTCCCATCTCAGTAGATAAAACAAATAGAAAAGGAATTACCCCAACCTGCTCAAAGGAAAGAGCAATCTCCAATGGAGCATCCTAAAGAATAACTGAAGACAGTGTAGACAAAGGAAGTTGAAACTTAGGAGCAGACTAGGAAAAAGCTTTGGTATCCTTCTATCACCAAGTGATAAAATATTGAAGCAACATAAAAGTACCGAAGGAGATTTGATGAATAAAAAAAGAGAGAAGAAGCATCCAGAGTCTTTGAATTTTAATATTGTAGAGGAGCTAAAGAAAACTCCATCTAAGGCAAGCATGTATGATGCCCTAATGATTTTGAGACAAATTGACCTTCTTTGGGCATCATTTAAATCCACTCGACCTGAAGACCAAACTCGTCTAGAGCTAAATCTAATTCAAGGTAAACCAACATCAAGAATGGGTAAAAATAGACTACCTCTTTTTTACGTGTCCCTACACATGGAAGGATGGATCGTACACAATTATATGGTAGACTCCAAAGCAACAATAACAATAATGCCTAAAGCAATATATGAAGCAATGGGTATGGAGTATACTCAGTCTAGTCCTAAAGTGCTTTAGTTAGATGGAATCCCAGTCAAAAATATCAGTGTAATCAAGGACATAGCCATGGTCCTTCACAAGATACCTTTAATAATAATTACACAAGAGGTTGTTGTGGTAGACCTAGAACCATACTTTAGCATGTATTTTTCTCTAGAGTTTACATACAAGCTAGGTGGATATCTATCCCTAGACTACTCACACATGGAAATTCCTCATAAGGGTAGGAAGGTAAAGATATATACATAAAATACCACCCCATATCATATGGAAAAATAAAGAGGAGGATTGTGTCAACATGATTAGTGATGAAGTTGATCCAATGGAAGCAATCATAGATGAGCTACAGACTGAAGATAAGTTTTCACTTAGAGATTTTAATGTTATGATTGAAACAGGGATAGGCATCAATTCCATCATGAAAGTAGAAGAGAAAAGGTTTTTTGCCACCTCAAACAAAGAGCTTTAGAAAATAGAAAAATTGAAGCTATACTTCAATGGAGCTAAATGTAGAAATGACATTGGAGCTAGAGTAGTCCTAGTATCATCATCTAAAGAATTTAAGCAAAATATGACCTAGAGTTACACCAATAATGCAGCAAAATATGAAGCACTTTGCATAGGATTGTGAGAGGTAGAGAAGCTAGGATTAAAGTTGTTAATGATATATGATGACTTTGAACTGATAGTAAACCTGTATCGCTCCAAATTTTTTGCATCCTTACCTTCAGGCTATAGGATCCGTGCCTAGAAGGAGGATGGGAAAAGGATGGGACAATACCTCGGACTGAGAGGCCCTTTGACGGTCCCGCCTCTCGGGGGAGGGGTATTAAGGTGATTTTTCGATGGATGGTGGGGTTCACCAGGAAACGTTTAGTGGCAGTTTCCACGCCTAGGTTGGGAATGAGTTTAATGTGTTCAATTTTAGCTTTAAACATCCAAGTCCTAGGTTTGGCCAAATGAATCTAAGTTGTTCTATTATGAAAATGCAAATTAAATGAATACAGGAAACAGATTTGAACAGAAAACAGAGAGAATAAGCTAGATTAAAGAGCCATACCTGATCCGGATGTCTGATGGAGGTTCTAATTTTTGAAGCAGTCAAGATCGTCTGGAATTTGATAGAATCATCTTCGATCTGACAAGATCATCTGAGATCTGACGAATTCGTCAGAGACCTGCAATCAGAGAAATAGAGACAAACTACAGAAAATGCAGCTATGCCAACAGAGGGCAATGATGTAGAATGATATCAATAATATTAAACTGATAATTATAGACAAAAATATGAGTGCGTTACAATGATTTAATGACTAATCATGATTTTATGATGCATACAAGCTACATGGGTGAACTCCAAGATGCAGAATAATAAGGAATAACCATAAGATTAACTAAATGCAGAATAATGCAGCAGAAAAGAGTGAAGAAATGCAAACTCTGGGCACTGATTGCCCCCAATGTTGACTGCAATCGAAATCATCTCGGATTGGTACGAAATCGTCTCGAATTGGACAGGATCGTCTGCGACGATCTGAGCTTGCTCCGGCTGAAGAATAACAAAGTTCCTGCAAGAAAATTCGAAAAGGGACAAAGGCAAACAATAGTCTAGGATATTCTAATGCATGTAAAACTCGAAGTGCAGAAAAATTCAGCCAGGGGGATGTCAAGGGGAGGGCCTAAGATTAAATAGGCATAGGAAAGAGGTTGGGAGGTTGGAGATCATCCCAATTTGGGAGATCTCCAATGGGGGAAGTCTCTAACGACGTAGACACGCTTTTGCCCCGGTTAGAGACGCCGTTGAAACAAAAGCTAATTATGAAAAATTAGTTTTGGGACAAAATCGGCTGGACGTTCTGCTCCAGACGAAATCGTCCAATCTGAGGCGATATCGTCTGATCGGAGACGATATCGTCCAACGGATGAAACAAACTCTAAAAATGGCACGAAAAACGAGGAAACGGGCAGTAGGCGGTTTTGGAGCGATTTTGGGGTTAAAATTTGAATTTGAATTATTACTAAGGTAATTTTAATTATTTGCTAAGGTTTACTGCGCCAATTTTAGGGTGCTACATTTTGCCCCCTCTTTAGCGAATTTTTCGAGGAAAATGCGTTAAAGATGAGTTCTTCTCGATCTATGAGAAAGCAAAAATTTATTCCCATTTTAGGCGACGATTCTTGGTCGAATCGTACGACAGCTTACTATGGTGCCCCCTCCGTGTTTTTACCCAAATCGAACGTTTGAGGTAAAAACATGGAAAAGCAAAATTTTTTAAAATGTTGTTAATTGTTTTTGAATAAAATTAAGAAAAATAGGGAAAAACCCTAATTCATTTTTACTATTCATTTTCTCTGATGATATTTTTGATGATATGACTTGTCTTATGTGTTTGTATGATGCTTTAATGTTTTGGTGTGATTGATTTGATGATTCATGTAATTATGTCGTTTGGAAATATTATGGTTTGAATGTCATGTTTTTTAAAATTTAAATGAAATAATCTGATGTAAACAAATTGGTTGTTTGTGATGTGATAATTTGATAAAAATAAAAGGGGACTTTTAACAATAATTTCAAAGGACATTGTCGCTATTATAGACCATTTCATGGAGTCGCCGCTCACTCGGTCGTCAAGCTAATCCCAAGTATAGAAATATTGTTAAAAAGTAAAAGAGTGCTTAAGAGACTGTCTTAAGACTTTGTTGTGAGGATGCAAGTGATGATGATGATGATGATGATTTGTTTTCAGATTTCCATGAAAATATTATGCATGAAATATTTTAAAATGATTTTTGCTAGGCATAAATTCCTAAGAGTGATAAAATTGTTGAATAATTCCCTAGGAATTATACCATCATTGAATTTTGACATAATGACATAAAACAGAATAAGTGTTTGTTTGTTTTAAAGCATAATTGTGTAACATAATGATTTAAGTCATATGTTTTGATGTTTTTAAATAAATGGGAAATAAAATTAGTGCAATGGTTTGCGCTAGGCATAGAATATTTAGGTATAGACTTATACCATCATCGCGAGATCCAAAGAAGAAAATAATATAATAGTTTTATTGCATGGTTGATCTTTAATTTTTGAAAATAGTCAAAAAATATGAAGATGAGGACTTGCGCTAGGCATAAAATTCCAATTTTGGTTTTGGAACTATACCATCGTCACGAAAGTCAAAAGTTATATATAAATGTAACTTTATTGCATGTTTTTGAAAATGATTTTGATTGTAGTTGTCTTTATACTAAACAACTGTTCTTCAAAGAAAAAAAATGAATTTATTCCAAACAATTTGCAAAAATATTTCAAAGTATCTTAAAGACAAAAGTTAGATTTATAAGGAATCCCATGTGCATATGTGAGTTCATTACCAATCTTGATTTATCATAATGATACACAAAATCTCTCAAATACAAATGTGTGTGCAATTGCATTGTTCATTTACCAGTTTTGAGCAAGATAATTTGATACAAGTGATTTGAATGAACCAAATAAGTGTTCATTAACCATGACTTAGATGCATATAACCGTACCAGACTACTATGTAGGTCGGGTTATCAAGAGCTAGCTAATCCATAAGCAGACAGAGGTCCGTACAAAAGAAGGTCGCTAATGTGACAGACATATCACCACGCTAGGAGTTACCCAAGGCCAAGCGGGTTGGGCACAAACCACTTGTTATGGGGCTTACCTCACAGTTTTTGAATAATTGAGAATTCCAGGGATTCAAGCTCATCAACCCTTCTTTTCTTTTCAATGGGTAGGGAAAGGGATTTTATTGCTTTTGCTTTTGCTTTCTTTGCTGTCTTTTTTCTTTTTTTTTTTGTACTTTTGTATTTTAGCTTGATATTTGAGATAATGCGGAAATGACTTTTTTCTTTTTCTCTTTTTCTTGAACTTTGCTTTTCTTCCTATGCTAGGGATACTTGCTCGGATTAGCTGTAGAGCAAGGGATTTTTATTCCGGGTAGGGGTGAGCTTGTCCTTTTGTCAATTCTCAAAGATTCTAGACCATGTGCATGATAGGATAGCAGGGGAAACTTTTCGCTCAAGAACCATTGCTACTATGTAGCGTAGCATGGAAATTACAAATATAATCATTTTATTGTGAAAGGATGTGCTTGGTTTAAGTAAATAACAAGATCAATTCTCTATGCTCAAACTTTATTTAATTGAATTTTGTGGACTTTGATATGAGAGAGATTAGTAATCATGCCAGATAAAATCAAGATATTTATTTTTGTGTTTGTGATAGTGAGGGATTCCAAATAAATGCTAATTTATCCAAAATAACTTGAAAATATAACTGCAATACTTTAAGAAGAAATATATACAACAAATATTTTTGAGGAATTTGATAATTTTGATGTTTTTGTATTTTGATCTTAATTGAGGAATTGAAAGAAATACAATGTGATTGTTTTTTTTTTGAAACTGTTTATATAAGATACAAAAAAGGAAATAATATACAAAACAAATATATACAATGATAGAATAACCAAATTTTATGCGTAATATCGCTTAAGATGCATAATATTCATAGGTTCTTTTAAATATTTACCATCTAAGGTAGCTAATTTGTATGCTCCCGATTCAAATTTAGCAGTGATAATATATGGTCCAAGCCAATTGGGCTCAAATTTACCTTTAAGGTCTTTAGTTGCATTAGTGTTTTTTTTATTTTCCTTTAAAACAAGGTCGTCGATCTCAAAGGATCGATGACGAACTTTCTTGGCATATGATCTTTTAAGCTTGTTTTGGTAGGCACGAAGATGCTCCAAAGCATTGATGCGCTTTTCATCTAGGAGTTCCAACTGACTGAGTCTGCCAGCTCGATATTCATCTCCTACTTCGGTATCTTGAAGTAGTAGAGCCAAAGAAGGAACTTCTAATTCAAAGGGAAAAACAACTTCAGCGCCATAAACCAAGACAAAAGGTGAAGTACTTGTGGGAGTTCGAACACTAGTTCGATAAGCCCACAAAGCTGGATATAATTGAATGTGCCAGTCACGGCCAGATTTATTGACCAATATTTTAAGAATTTTGATTAAAGTTTTGTTAGATGCTTCTGCTTGACCATTACCCTGAGGATAATAGGGAGTGGACCAACGATGTTGAATCTTATATTTTTGGCATAATTTCTTAACATCTTTATTTTTGAAACAAGTTCCATTGTCGGAGATGAGATTTGCAGGAATTCCGAACCTACAAATGATTTGATTAAAAATAAATTTAGAGACTTGTGTTCCAGTGCAAGAAGCTAAAGGCATAGCTTCGACCCACTTCGTGAAATACTCAGTGGCGGTTATGATGAATTTGTGTCCATCAGATGACACAGGATTAATTTTGCCAATAATGTCTAAGCCCCATTTTGAAAAGGGCCAAGGAGATGAAATAGCCTGCAGCTCTTGTGCAGGCGCATGGACAAGGTCAGCATGTTTCTGGCACTTGTCGCAATGGCGCACATAATCATGTGCATCATTTTCCATGGTAGGCCAAAAGTAGCCTATCCTAAGGAGTTTTTTAGCAATGACACTACCATTGAAGTGTCCTCCACAAGATCCATCGTGGGCTTCACTTAAAGCTGATTTGGATTCTTCTAGATTCAAACATCTCAATAGGATACCTTCAAAAGATCTCCTATATAAAGTATTGCCAATTATTACAAATCGACTTGCTCGTCTACGTAATAACCGATGTTGGTTTCTATTAGAATTGACAGGGAAAGTCCCATTTTGAAGAAAATCAAATATTTTCGTATACCAAGGTTCAGGAGTAGTTTCATTGATTAGAAACACATCCAAAGGTTCTAAACATGACTGATTTGAAGCGGGTTCCTGGAGTCGACGAATAATGATGGTGGCATATTCGTCATCTAACTCCAAGGGCAGAAGGGATGCAGCTGCGGCCATAGCATCAGCTGCACGGTTGCTAGTTCGAGGAATAGCTTCCAAAGTGACTTTATCAAACAAGGATAACAATTGCAAAACATATGCTTTATATGGGCGCAATTTATCATCTTTGGTCTGATAAACTTCATTAATTTGGTTTATAACAAGTTGAGAATCACCAAAAACTAGCAGATGTTTGATTTTTAATGCCAAGGCAGCTCGTAATCCAAGGATTAGAGCTTCATATTCGATAGTGTTATTGGTGCAAGCAAATGTTAATTTGAAGGACAAAGGTATAAGATGTTTTTGTGGGGATATTAAAATAATACCCGCACCAGCCCCACTCATGCATCGGGCTCCATCAAAGTATAAGGACCATTGTTCAATATGGTCTGCCTCTAATTGAAGGCATTCATCAGGAAACTCAATGATGAGGGGATGAGTAGACTCTAAGGGTGCAGCGACTAATTGATCTGCTATGATTTGACCCTTAACAGACTTTTGTCCTATGAACGTGAGTTCAAACTCGCTTAGAGCAAGAACCCACTTGGTTGTACGACCTGATAAATAAGGTCGACTCATAAGATACCGCAAGGGATCATATTTAGCAATGACATACGTTTTTTGACTGAGCATATAATGGCATAATTTTTGTGTAGAAAATACGACTGCTAGACATAGTTTTTCTAATGTTGTGTAACGGGTTTCATAATTGATTAAAGTTTGGCTAATATAATAATTAGCACGCTCTCTCTTCTCATCATCAAGCTGAGCTAACATAGCTCCTAAGGCAGAATCTGAAGCTGAAATATACAGGATAAACGGGCGATCAGGTCTAGGCGGTGAAAGCACAGGTGGGTTAAGGAGGTATTGTTTGAGAAGTTCAAAAGCTTCTTTACATTCGTCATCCCAATTAAAAGGGACATCCTTCTTAAGCAGCTTAAGAAAGGGACCTGTTTTGTCCGCCAGCTTATCGATGAAGCGACGGATGGCTTGAAGTTTACCTTGTAAACTTCGTAACTCAGATATATTGGTAGGTGCGGGCATATCAGTGATAGCCGCAATCTTGAGAGGGTCGATTTCGATACCATGTAAAGAAACTAAAACCCCTAATAGTTTACCGGACTTAACTCCGAATATGCATTTGGCTGGATTTAATCGAATAAGGTATTCTCTTAACCGATTAAATACTTTTCTCAAATCATCTAAATGATCATCTTCTTTAATAGAGCGAGCTATAATATCATCTACATAATCATGTAGGATATCATGCATCATATCATGAAAGATATAAGTCATGGCTCGTTGATATGTTGCACCCGCATTCTTTAAACCAAATGGCATCACTTTCCAACAAAAGGTACCCCAAGGGGTAATAAAGGTTGTTTTAGCCTGATCTTCAGGAGCTATCCTGATCTGATTATAGCCAAAAAATCCATCCATTAGGGACATCATTCCACTCCCGACAGTAAATTCAATGATTTGATCCATGTTTGGAAGAGGAAAATCATCTTTAGGGCATGCGGCGTTAATATCTCTAAAGTCTATGCAAACCCTAACTTTGGTAGCTTCTTTCTTGGTGACTGGAACTACATTTGAGATCCATTCAGCATAATCAATAGCTTGTATAAAAACAACATTCAGGAGTTTTTCTAACTCCCCTTTGACTAGCAAGGCCACTTTGGGATGCATTTTTCTAAGTTTCTGTTTAACAGGTTTAGCATCCGGATGGACTACTAGATGATGCATGACTACAGAAGGGTCCAGACTTGGCATATCTTCATATGTCCAAGCGAAGACATCTTCATATTCTTTAAGAAATGCAATGTATTCATTTTGTTTTTCTTGACTTAATTCTGATCCAATATTGATTATGTGAGGATTATCCTCAGTTCCAATGTTAACTTTAATGACGTTTTCTACTTCCATGTGTAGATCTCTTTCAAAATTAGGTGGGGCGGGTGAAACGCCCAATTCTTGTAATTATTTTAAGGTTAACTTGGAGAATTCATCTTGAGGAGTCGTGACCTCAAGTTGGGCTATAGTAGGTATAGAACCATCAAAATAAAAACCATTGTATAACAACTCTTCAACGGAGACATCATGGAAAATATCTCCTTCCAACTCATCGTCGGATTCAACAATCAATTCAGGGTAAGCTATGGATAGCATATTGCATGTAAAGAGATTATTCTTTGGACACAAAGAATCTTGTTTATCTAGATAATCTTGATAACATATGAGTTGATCATCATCTTCAAAAGGGAAGGGTTGACCCTTACTAGGAAACAGGCCTACACCACATCGGGCAGGCCATGGTTCTACCTCGATAGGTTCTTTCATACCATTTTGGAAAGGTCCCAAGCCTTTCCCTTTATATCCCATTTTAAGCATTATAGGTTTAGCTTTAATATATTCATTAGCAAAATAACATCGGGCATATCCCTCATGATGAGTTTTGATGTTTCTGGGTATTCTTCCCCAATCATATCCTTTATAAATAAAAGCACAACTCCCGACTTGGTAAGTACTTCCCATAGGTTGTGGGAGGCCCAAAGTACGAGGAGATGGCGGCAAGTTATTAAAAAGAATTGAATCTTGCATAAAAGCATTTGTTTTTTCTGATATTAAGATTTTAGATAAATCCGATAAAAGTTCATCAAAAAGAGCATACGATGTAGAAGGATCATTCCCTATATCTTTAGATGTGGAAGGTATGATAGATGTAGATAATGTGGAGGTGTTAATAAATGGGTCTATAGGTTTTGAAATTATAGGGATAGAACATGAAGGATTGGTTGTAGATCTAAGATCTTTTTGAGGTTCTAGTGTGGTTTGTTCAGAAGATGGTTGAGTTAAATGTATAGGTGTAGTTGATGGAGTAGATGATGTTATGGGTGTGTGTTTCACACGTTTAGATGAAAAATAAGAATTAGGATGTGTGGATGACAGAGCGGGGCAAAATTGTACTCCAACAGGTTCTGCCAAAGCACACATATCAAAGGGTCTAGGGTCACCATGAATAGTGACCAACTGATTTTTAAATTCAAATTTAACACACTGGTGTAAAGTTGATGGGACAACTCGCATCGCATTGATCCAAGGGCGACCCAAAAGTATATTGTACGATGTTGGGCAATGTACAATAAACACGGTTGTATCTAGGGTTCTAGGACCAACTTGCAAGGGTATAGTAATGACTCCACATGTTTCTTGTGTCTCGTCATTGAAAGCTTTGATAATCATATCCATTTTTTTCATTTCATCACTTCTAAAGCCAAATATTTGGTAGAAGTCAAAAGTGCATATGTTTAAAGATGAACCATTATCAATCAGGACTCTTTTAACAACTACATCTCCAATTAGGGCAGTAATATATAAGGGGTTATCCTTATGTAAACTATGTTGCGGGATATCTTTATCCCGAAAATCAATACAATCGACTTCTCGAGTGATGATAGTATTGGACATGGCTTCGGGTTGAATATTTTGTGGCACCATCATTTGGCTTAATGTAAGCATTAACTCATCCCTATGGGTAGGAGAAGATCTTAACAAGTCCAAAAGGGAAATTCTGGCTGTAGTATTGGATAATTGTTCATTAATATTGTAAGGAGGCTTAGGTTGAACATTAGACATATGATTCCCTTTATTGGGATTTTTCAAAATAAATGGAGCTGATCCATCATTCTGAGTTTGATCCTGTTGAGAGTTTTGAGCCTGTTGTCTGGTAACAACTCCGATGGTACCTACAATGTTATATTGAAGACGCTGAACTGGTCTCGGTTGAGCGTTTATGGCTTGTTCATTAGGAAGGAACTGATTAGAAGAGGGTCGAGTAGTAACTCTTCTAGGAAATGGTTCTTCTGGAACCATAGCATCTGTGATAGGTTGAATAGGATCTGATTCATTTTTAGAGCTATTCGATTGGTTTGAGGTGATGTCTACTTCACTTTCAGTATCCGATTCTACATCACTAGGATCCGAAGTTTGAATATTATGTAGGGGCCTGGTCGTGACTATGGATAAAGTTGTACCAAATATTTGAGGATCCTGAATAGGTAATTGTCCGCTAATAGTCCCTACATATCGGGTAGGAGGGGGAACATTATGATGTTCGATTTGATTAGCCACCTCTTTACCATGGTTTGGTAAAGGATGTTGAAATATGTCTAATGATTGATTAGCATTTTGATTCTGATTCTGGGAATGGTCTTTTGAGCGTTATTAGGAGCATTTTGTTTAGGTTGGAAGGCTTGCACCTCCATTTCATTATTATCAATCAAGTCTTGTATTTTATGTTTCAATATTTTGCAAGAGTTTGTAGCATGTCCAGGTCCTCTATGAAAATCACAATGTAAATCAGCTCTGTATCCGGGTATAGTTGGATCGGGTTCCTGGATAGCTGGTAATTGAATCAAGCCTCGTGCTAGTAATTGAGGTAGAATGGTTGATAAAGGTTGGTTCAATCTAGTAAATTCTCGAGGAGGTTTATCAGGAGGTTTTAATATAAATTTTTCTGTTGTCTTCGTTGTATTGATATTAGCAACGTTTCTACTATCAGTGACTCCGTCACCTACAACTTGTTTGTTTTTATACTGATTTCTGGATGTTTTCTCATCATCTTTCTTTTTGAGCTGACCTCTTCTAATGAGAGCATCTTCTACCCTTCGAGCTAAGTCTATAGCTTGATCGAAGGTGGTTAAGGTAGCAGTTGATAACTCATAAGATATTTGTTCTTGCAAATTATTGATAAAAATATCCAACATTTCCCTATAAGGTAGCACAAAGTGCGGTTTTCCTGTCAACTGCCTCCATCTGGCTAAGAAATCAGCAAAACATTCATCTTTGTCTTGTTTTAAGTTGTATAAATCTTTAATGGTGACATGCCTCTCGATGTAGGCACTAAATTGATGCACAAACGATTCATCTGTTTCTTCAAAGTTTCTCAAAGAATGAGTGGGCAATTGATAGTACCACTCTAATGCCATTCCTCCTAAACTTTTTGGGAACATTTTTAGTAATAGCAAGTCATCATGTGATATATCATGACATGCTATCCTAAACATGCGAAGATGCTCTATGGGATCTTCGGTTCCTTTATATATAGGCAGGACGGGCATGGGAAAGTGTTTAGGGTATGGTTGTGCTACAACTATGGGATCCAAAGGCTGACTACACATCTCTCGATAATTGTACGAGGGACGGTAGGGATCTATCTCGTCCATACGCGAAGCTAACTGTTTCACCATGGCTTCCAGATTACTGGTTTGCCCACCATATTGGTTCGGTAGGGCATTAATATGGGATTTGTGAGCATATGATGGAGGGACATGAAGATTAGATGCTATATTGCTATTGTGTAAATTGTTGGTAGGAAGGGTGTTATGAAGAAGTTTTGAAGTTGTATTATGTTGTATCCCAGATTGTTGAAAATTGATGTTTGGCTTAGTTTTGGATTTTTGTCGATTTGAAGCATATTGATCAATAGTTTGGCGAAATAAAGCAGTGAATGAAGGTTTATTTTGTGTGGAAATGATTTGAGGCTCAATAAAAGGTTCCTTAGGGGGTTGGGTAACCTGTTGTTTTTGCATGTTCTGAATCATAGTGACCATATCTCTATTGGATGGTCCAGCCTTATCACTTTCTTGATCAACAAAGGACAAGGGATTAGTGTGTATGTTAAACATATCTTCCATGGCTGCTTGAGTGTCACTAATTTGTCCTCTATCAATACGAACTGCCATATTAAGAGCACCAATGTTATTATTGAAAAATTTCCAGAAATGATCTAAGTTATCAAAAGCAATAGTTCCGTCTGGAGCTATTCTAGGGGATGAGGATCCTTCCTCTTTAAGATTTTCTTGTTGTTCATTTTCTTTAGCCAGCTCATCTTCTGGCTGTTCTAGAGTTTCTCCTTCCGAAATTGAACCCTCAGGAAGGACATTTGGGTTTTTTGTTTTGTCTCCTAACCAATCTTCTTCTTCTTCTTCAGTTTGTTTACCATTCCTAAGTCTAGGCATTGTGCTTAAATTTAGATTTCAGCAAATATATATATATATATATATATATATATATATATATATGCAACAAGCTTAAGAGGTATATATTTTAATTATATACCTACTATAGTATTTGAAATAAAATGTTTTTGGTTTTGTTATGTTTTTGGTTTTTCTTGTTTTTGTAACAATATTATAAAGATAACAAACAACACACTAAATGCAAGAAATAATAATAATGAAAGCAATGATCTAGTTTTCTATAAACAATTTATAAATATCATTAATGGGCTCGAGTTCTTCAGGAGTCATGAAGTGTTCTTCTTCAAATTGAAAGTTTTCTTTCAAGAATTTGACAAAAAGTGCTATAGTGATATTATCTGTCTCAGATTCTGGTTGGTAGAAGTAAAGCTCGTGGCAATACTCTCGATATAACACAGCCCTAGGAACTCTATTCCATATTTCCCTATCCGTAAGAACGACCTCTTGATCTTCTACATGACCTAGGAATTGGTGTATAACAGCTGCGTTCTCGAGGTATTCCTCGAAGGTGAACAATTCTGAAGACACAAGAGCTCTCCTATAAGCTAACCACCTATGGCAGGCTCTCTGAAGTTCATGATAAAAAATGAGTTGATGAGGATCCAGGATCCTATCTAGGGCAAACCTCTTGATTTGTCTAAGTTCGGTTGATCTAGACGAAATGATACCTAGTCTCCTATCAAGTTCTTTCCACAGAAGTTGGTTTCTATCTGTTTCAGGCACACTAAGCACATAATTAACTTCTATGGCTGCTAATTGGTTTTCAACATTTATAGTGACAGCTAATATTTTCTTAGGAGCTACCATCTAGACATGATATGCAACTTAGTAGTTTTCTAATGATTTTAAATGCATCTATGTTTTTTTTTGTTTTTTTTTTTTCAAAAGGTTTTAGTTTCACGTCGGGTTCACCAAAATGTATCGCTCCAAATTTTTTGCATCCTTACCTTCAGGCTATAGGATCCGTGCCCGGAAGGAGGATGGGAAAAGGATGGGACAATACCTCGGATTGAGAGGCCCTTTGACGGTCCCGCCTCTCGGGGGAGGGGTATTAAGGTGATTTTTCGACGGATGGTGGGGTTCACCAGGAAACGTTTAGTGGCAGTTTCCACGCCTAGGTTGGGAATGAGTTTAATGTGTTCAATTTTAGCTTTAAACATCCAAGTCCTAGGTTTGGCCAAATGAATCTAAGTTGTTCTATTATGAAAATGCAAATTAAATGAATACAAGAAACAGATTTGAACAGAAAACAGAGAGAATAAGCTAGATTAAAGAGCCATACCTGATCCGGATGTCTGATGGAGGTTCTAATTTTTGAAGCAGTCAAGATCATCTGGAATTTGATAGAATCATCTCCGATCTGACAGGATCGTCTGAGATCTGACGAATTCATCAAAGACCTGCAATCAGAGAAATAGAGACAAACTACAGAAAATGCAGCTATGCCAACAGAGGGCAATGATGTAGAATGATATCAATAATATTAAACTGATAATTATAGACAAAAATATGAGTGCGTTACAATGATTTAATGACTAATCATGATTTTATGATGCATACAAGCTACATGGGTGAACTCCAAGATGCAGAATAATAAGGAATAACCATAAGATTAACTAAATGCAGAATAATGCAGCAGAAAAGAGTGAAGAAATGCAAACTCTGGCACTGATTGCCCCCAATGTTGACTGCAATCGAAATCATCTCGGATTGGTACGAAATCATCTCGAATTGGACAGGATCGTCTGCGATGATCTGAGCTTGCTCCGGCTGAAGAATAACAAAGTTCCTGCAAGAAAATTCGAAAAGGGACAAAGGCAAACAATAGTCTAGGATATTCTAATGCATGTAAAACTCGAAGTGCAGAAAAATTCAGCCAGGGGGATGTCAAGGGGAGGGCCTAAGATTAAATAGGCATAGGAAAGAGGTTGGGAGGTTGGAGATCATCCCAATTTGGGAGATCTCCAATGGGGGAAGTCTCTAACGGCATAGACACGCTTTTGCCCCGGTTAGAGACGCCGTTGAAACAGAAGCTAATTATGAAAAATCAGTTTTGGGACGAAATCGGCTGGACGTTCTGCTCCAGATGAAATCGTCCAATCTGAGGCGATATCGTCTGATCGGAGACGATATCGTCCAACGGATGAAACAAACTCTAAAAATGGCACAAAAAATGAGGAAACGGGTAGCAGGCGGTTTTGGAGCGGTTTTGGGGTTAAAATTTGAATTTGAATTATTACTAAGGTAATTTTAATTATTTGCTAAGGTTTACTACGCCAATTTTAGGGTGCTATAAAACCAGGTTATTAAAAAATGTACTAGCAAGCAACATTCTTTGAAAGCTTTAAACGTAACAACAATTCCTAGAGACCAAAACTCATAAGTTGATGCACTAGCCTCCCATGGGGAAAATTTTTGTTCAGCTTTTGATATGTGGAGAAATACGAGAATTTTTAAACATACTTTTAGACCTTATGTGTCAGATAAAGTAACCTTTTAGCACGTGCTTGATAATGATAAGTATATAGTGGACTTCCTAGTTCATGAAGCAACCTGTATAAACACAACTGAATAGATGCTCAAGATCATAGATGATGAAGATGTTATTTAGCTAAATAATAACCACATTCCTAAGGGATTGATCACTCTCAAGAGTCTATTTGATAGCAGTGACTGGCCAACTAGCCAAAAAATGAAGATTGACGAGCAAGAGTTCAAATATGTTATGATTGAACCTGGAAGAAACCTAAAAATTGGAGTGCAATGTTGTGTAGAGTAAGTTCAACAACTTATTTCCTTATGTAGATAATTCAATGATATTAATGCATGGAGCCATGATGATTTGAAAGTCTACAACAAGGACACTATCCAACATACTATAGAACTGCTACCCAATGCTAAGCAATTTTAACAAAAGCAAAGGCTAATTAATCATAAAATAGAAGACCTAATGAAATAAGAGTTTTTGAAGTTACTTAATGGAAAATTATTTACCCAATCAAGCACTTTGCATATGTAGCTTGTACCAATACCTATTAAAAAGAAGAGTGGATATATTTGTCCCTATGTGGATTTTAGAAACTTGAACAAAGCATCCTTAAAGGATTATTACCCTCTACCCTAGATTGATCAAATTTTACATTTTTTTTATAGGAAAAATTATCCTTTTTTGATGGATTATCTAGCTTCAATCAATTATGGGTTATAGATGAAGACTAGTACAAGACTACATTCCCCATAAAATGGGGAACATTTGCTTATCAAATAATATCATTCACTCTAATATAACATTGGAGTCACATTTCAAAGGGTCATAGACTTAGATTTTGGTGAGTTTATGAATAAGGTTATATTGATTTATTTATATGACATGACGTTCTTCTCTCATTAGAAGGATAAACATCTAGATCATCTTCAAATGGTATTTCAAAAGTGCAGAGAATTTGGGGTATCATTGAACCCAAAAAAAGTAATTTTTTCTATCTATGAAGGTAAATTGTTGGGACATGTAGTATCAAAATAAGGCTTAGCCATTGATCTAGATAGGATCAAAGCAATAATAGTGCTCCCATTGCCACAAAATAAGAAAGGTTTGCCATATTTCTTTGGGAAAATCAATTTTGTTCAAAAATTTATATTTGATTTTGCTTAGATAGTAAAGCCTATGATGGAGATGCTAAAAAAGGATGTAGCTTTCACTTGGATTGAAGCAAGAAGTGATGCTTTTAAAAACATAAAAGAGGCCATAATATAGAGCTCTAGTACTTGCCAACCTAGACTATTAGAGATATTTCATTCTCTATGTATTTAGTGCCAAAGAAAGCTATGCAATTTTACTTACTCAAAAAGACAAAGATCATAACAAATGACCCATAGCTTTTTTGAGTTAAACACTACATAATTACGAAGATTGATACAACTTCATTGAGAAACATGTATTTGTTCTTATGAAATATCTAAAAAAGTTAAGACACTATATATCTTAGAGTAAAACACTAGTATAGGTTGTGCACTTGGATGTTAGTACAAGAGGATTTAGGCAAAAAGAGAGTTGGGTGGATTACCAAAATCTAAGAATATGATATAAAAATCTCACCTACCAAGTTGACTAGAGGAAGAGATCTATGTGGGAATTTGGCAAACTCTATAATACTATATGTAAATTTATTGATTGAAGAATAGGAAGAACTACATGCAATAGGGAGCTAGATGGAACAAAACATCTAGGTAGATCAGTTAATCCACTTTCTTTAGACCATCAAGTGTCCATATTTTACAACTTCCCAAAGGCAAAGGTATAGATTACAATCTATGAACTACATTACAATTCATGGTATTTTGTACCAAAATAATTTTGATGGTGTGCTCCTAAGGTGTGTACATGTAGATAAAGCAAAGGAAATCTTAGACAATTTCTATGTTGGCTTCTCAAGTGGACATTATTATGGTTAAACTACAATGGCTAAAATATTGAGGATGAGATATTATTGGCCTACTTTATTTGTTGATGCTTTTAAAATCATCAATGAATGTGATAAATGTCAAATATTTGTTGGAAAAAGAAAGTATCCAACACTACCACTTTAGCCAATTGTTGCAGAGGAGCCCTTCCAACAATAGGGGCTAGATTTTATTGGGATAATCAATCCCAATTCATCCACTAGACACAAATTTATCCTAACTACAATTGACTACTTCACCAGGTGGTCTGAGGTAGAAGCAACTAAGCATGTTGACCAGGATACTATCATCAACTTTCTAGAGAGACTAATCACCAGGTTTGGGATCCCATCTACAATAGTTTTAGATAATGGTGTAGCTTTTAATGGTTCAAGTATGGTATATATTTGGAAGATTCTTTCAACTATTACCCATGGGGTAATGGCCTAACTGAATCTACCAATAAGAACTTGATGAGAATAATTAAAAGGAATATTGGAGATCATCAAAGGAGTTGGCACCTAAAGCTTAATAAAGCACTATGGATGGACAAAATCATAGTAAAAAAGGCTCTAAAAACAACTTCATATTCTTTGGTCTATGGAAAGGAAGTTGTGTTGTTAATGCATCTAGAGTTACTGGTCTTAAAACTTATAGATCAAATAGAGCTAGATAATACAAGGCCAATTGAAAGAAGGATGGCAGAGTTGTTGCTACTAGAAGAAAAAAGGGAAGAGATGTATAATAGCTTTTTTCAACATTAACTGGTTGTAAAAATATGGTTTGATAAGAGAACATCCCCAAAGCTATTTAAATATGGTGACTTGGTATTGGAATGGAATGAAAGTCGAGCTAAACTAGGAAAGCATGATAAGCTAGAATCACTGTGGTCCAAACCATACCTAATATCAAGAATAAAAGCATTAGATATGTATGAGCATCAAGATATGGATGGCCCTCTTTTGCCAATTTTGATGAACAACCAATATTTAAAGCATTATGCTTAGAAACATGTGTCCTTGAGTTGTACATTTGTAAATAGCAACACATGTAAATATAGTAGTGGTCATAGCAATTTTGAGCAACAAAAGTTGATTGGTAATTGAATATGCATAGCAACCATTAGATTTTGAAGTTCCAATGATTTTATTAGCTTAGAAGTAAAGCAATATTGAAATTGGTATGCACCCCAAATGCTCTCACAAAATATCAGTTTCAAGGAAATATTTCACAATAAAAGCTAAGCATGTACAATATTTAGCATTAATATAGCAATGGCTAGACCCCATGATTGCTTCTTGTTATAAAATCAAGGTTGTGAATGTGCAATGTACAAAAGAGCAGTTAGTCATTGAAGTAGTAGACTATTACATAATTACTTCACATGAGATTAGAAAGTGTTATATTCTTATCTGCATCTGGAATTTCAGCTAAAGCTTCCTAATTGAATAGATATGGTGTGAGGAAAAAGTGGACAAAAGGTGCAGAGGAACACTAAGGAGCTCTAGGACTAGCTAAGTGAAACTCATGATCCTATCATTATAATTAAGTCAAAACTAAAAAGCTTTAAATATGGAGCAGAAGTAAAGGGAATGAAATACTCTACCAAAAGGATTAAAGTAACTTCATGGAATTCACCCTTATCATCCTATATGCCCATATTCATCCACCCTTGCCCATAGTTGGTTAAGGCAATCACAAAAAATTGTGATCCAGAGACAACAACAATATGCACTACAATAGAGCGAAGGTTGTTTGCTATCATGGTTGATGCAATCATGAACGCTTTTGCAAGAGAAAAACACTCAGGTACAAAACCTTAAGCAATTGATATTATTTAAGCAAGTTAATAATTTCAAAATGGATATTGTAAAAGGTTGATTAATCAAACACGTAGGGAAAATCCCAAAGGACTTTCCAAAATAGCCAATGAAGTTTGCAGCATTTAGAGAATTCTTTCAAGAATTCCTTTCTATGATAATTGTCATTCTTGGGTTAGATACTGATCAATGTGTATTATTATCAAATATCTATAGCATATGTAGTCACTAATGTATGAAACTATGATGGTACTAGTCCAAATGATCCTATATTCTTTTATTGGGCCTAGTTTTTGAGCTACCAAATTCATAACCAACTAACTTCCCTAAAGCTCAAAGAGGAGACCTATTATCCATCATATTTGGCCTAGATATTTTTGTATTACATGGATCCAAGAATACCAAGCTTAAAAGTTCAAGAAAGACCAAATAATGAAAGAATCCTTCCTATGGTTGACTGGACCCTTGCCCTCAGAGAAACCATTTCATATCTTGAATTCAACCGACTCTTTCTTGGTCCTACACTAGCATGCATTTATGGTCAAATTCTTTGAATAAACCTAGAAGGTGTAGATAAGTTACATGGTAAGAGGTATGAATTTGGGGACTGGTATTTTTTGTAGAGTGACACTATCATTAGAGTCTATGGCTTCCTTGGAAACCCCTTTTTACTTTATTATTATGTTATTGATTGTGTGTTTGCTATAGAATTATATTGGCAAGTTGATGAAGAAGATGAGAAATTTGGGGATGAAATTAAAAAGGTTTGCGCTTACCACCTTTCATTCAATTTTGAAGATATAACTATAGCAACCAAAGGTCGAGCAAGAATTCTAGATAAAAATCTTAGTGACCTCCAACTACCGATAGTGCCACATATGTAAATTCAAAACTAGATTAGCATATTTGAACATTAAACCTCTAGCATTTGAACATCTTCCTCAATCAAAGATAGAGTAGTTCAAAAATTAAAGAGAGGATCAAGCTTCTCATCTTGATATTAATGAAATGCAAAGGTAATCTCCATGGAGGAAGTGATATCCTTGCCAAAAACCTTATGATCTAGTCAAAAATAGGGACCAATGGATAAGTGACAAGTTGGTGGAGAAAATTGTAGATGAGCTAGAGTGGACTAAAGAAAAAATTTGGGAATGGTGGATTTCAAGGTGCAAACAAAATAAACAAAAGAAGGTATTCCCTAGTCCTTTATATTAATATTTTGAAACAGAGTTTGATGAAAAATATGAAGACTAGATGGAGAGCACAAAGGAGAAATATATCCCAAATTGATCAAATAGAAAGATAAAGAGGGGGAAGTATATTTTTCTAAGGAGATAAAATAAACTATAAAACAAAGTCCAATTAGAGAGTAGCCCCTAGTCACTTATGGGGATTTAGAAGAAGAATCGAGCTCAGATGAAATAATTGGACACAAGATGCAAAAGTTACTAAAAAGGCAAGTGCATACGAGCATATCCAATGATAGAGAGGCTATAAAAAATGAGTCAAGAAGAGCAAAGAGAGTACACAACGAGAGCTAAGATAGCTCAAACAACAAAGCATGTAGAAGTAGTTGCTACAACAATTTTTGGTAAGAACAAACCTCTACCTATTAACACCAACATCTTCAATATAGAAGATATAGTGAGAAGACAAAGAGAAAAATCCTCCAAGCACTTGACAAAAGGAAACGTCAAAGAAAATTAATATCTATCTATGGAAGCTCAGTATACTGAAGCATAAATTCATGAATTCTACATAGTAGCTCAAGAGTAGTTCCTAAAAGCAAGAGGATCAAGTATGGTCTCTATCCCTACTCTTGTATCTAAAAATCCTCCATCACCTTTGCAATCTCCTCGAAAGCAACCATCTTGACCACCTTCCCCTCTAAGATAAGTTTCACCCTCTCAAACCCACTACCAAGTATGGCTTCCACTTCATTTGTACATGAAACCCAGTAAACTTCCAAGAGCCCACATCCACACATCCCTATAAATATTGTCATTTTATTCTTGAGACTCCCATTAGCAACATTTTCTTCTTTTCATTTCACGACCCTCCCTTGGCTAAATTTTGCATATGATGGACTTTAGGGGTTTATATATTGTTTTAATGATATATTATATGGTTATATGGTGATTAGTCACTTGTTATTAAAGAATATGATGTTGCTAATGGATTTGCACATTGCAGGATTAGATAACCTCATGGGTGGACAAAGGATTGACCACCAAGAGCGAGGTGTTCCATGAAAGAAAGAGAAATGATGGCTAAAATAGTCAAAATTATACGACACATGATGGTCGTATTTGGATCTAGTTAATGCCTTTGCATTTTTCATTTATCATTCATGAATATTCTTGCAGTTTGTGTTACTTTAGATATATATAAAGTAATATGGAGTGTTTGATGTTTGCTTTTGAAGAATGGTAGTAGGAAGGAATGATTAATATTTTATACTATTAACCTTTCTTGCAACATTAGTTTGCTTAAAAAATTGTATTAATAGGTCTCACCTGTTAATGTCCTTTATATTTAAATTTTAAAAAAATGAGTTATACTTTATTTAAAGGATTTATTAATAAGAAATAATAATACTAATGTTTTAGACATTAGAAAAATAAAAATTAATTATTAATATATTTGTCTAAAACATTAGAGAATAATAATTAAATAATTATCATCCAAAGACAACGGTAATAAACCCAGGTGTTGTAGGTGAGTTGGAGAGGAGAGGGAAATCCTCCAAGAGAGGTCCTAGGTCCAAATCTCCACCCTACCAAAAAATATAAATTGGGTATCCAAAATCCAATTGATAATGTTGGTGTGGGCAAGGTCGGGTGTGACTCTCGGGTGGCTTTGACGGTGTAGAACCCCCTTGTTCGTGGTCTCTCAGACCAAGGCGGCCCTACAAGGGATTTTTCGCTTAAAAAAAAAGACAACGGTAATAATTTATTAACTCTTGGTCGAAATAATGGTCAAGTTGGTTGGATGGGTGGTTAACCAAATCCATTCAAGAAGTAGAAAGATATTTCTTCCTTAACCTCCCAAAAACCCATGGAAGAGAGATGAAATGGAGATGGATTTTCATAAAAGAGAACTACAAAATCTTAGAGGAATTTTTTTGAAGGGGTCACTTCATCCGTAGAATGTAGAGAAGATTTTGGATTACATAAGAGCAAGATCAACAAAGAAACTACAACAAAATTGTGCAATTAGATCCTATCTGATCAAGCATCTCCAAAAGAACAAGTAGGTACAATTTAATTATTGCTTTTTGCACTTATGATTGCTTCAACCCTTGATAAAACAAATAAAGGGAACGAAAAATAATAAGCTTGATTTGATTCTACCTAACGTTGAAATCTTTCCATGGAAGGGCTACATCTGTAAAAAAAAATTGTAGACGTATTAGGAAACCCAGTGCTTTCATTTCGGTGTGCTTGTTAATGGAAGTAGTGATGTTGTGGACCAATAGAGTTGTTGAGAACAACAACATCGGAGGAGGAAATGGGCTTATTTTGTCAATGAGTAAGATAAGCCCATTTGGGATATGTCTAGCCATGAGCCTATAAGTATGTCTTCTTGTAAATCAACATCCTTTATTTCTTTTACGTGTGCTTTTTAGCCCTACCTTAGTTTATGCCTAATGGGTTTCGTGGAGGACACAAACATGTGCATAGGAAATTGACAATGGTTAACCTAAAAAAAACCTTGTGTTTGCCTCTGCCAAATTCAAATCTTTCCAAACCTCTTATTGAGCCACATAACAATAGTTTTCAGAGAATTCTAGATGCCCTGGTTTGATTTGTGCCAAGATGACAACGTAGGGGGCTTTAGCCTATGTTGCCTTTGTGCATCGCGTTAACATCATCGTGCATAACTTTACAAGTGCAATGTTAGGGTTTAAGAAATATTAAATCTAAAACTTGATGTTTTATAAGCTTTTATTGCCTTAAGAACGTATCCTTGCTTTTAATGGGTGGCTTGTGAAAGCTTGATCGAGTTGACCTGAAACACTCCACGTTCAATTTTATGAACGCAATAATAAAAGCATACTATTTTAATTATTACTCATATTTGATAAGGAACTATTGAGTTAAGTGAAAAGGGGTATGTACTTTATTAAAATGGGGGATTTTCATTTTGTTTATAATGTGAATCTTCTCTTGAATTATTTTAATAATAAGTTTTCAAATGGAAGTTATAATGATAAGTAGAACTATGGGTTTATTTTGTAATATCATTTGTTTAAACTTACTTATAAATAGAGGAATAATTATGTTGAATATTAATTTATTGTTTAAAAGATAAGGGGATCAATCTATAGTTGTTTTTGGTAACTTTAGATTAAATGAAGAATTAAGTCCTTTTTAGTGAAATATGAAAGATTCTTTATGAAATATTAATGATTGGTCTATATTGAGAATTCAAGGAAGACTTTAATGTATCCTTGTTTTAAAAGATGAAATGGTTATTGTTATTTTAATTATGTTCTTATTTTAGGTATTGAAAATTTTATAATGATTAAAGGGGTTATGTTCTTTTTGTATGGATTATGAAAGCTCTTGATTGAATATTAGAGATATACATGATGCATTATATTATCGCTATGGAAATATAATCTATTTTATTTGGATTAGAAATAATTCATTTTATTTATGATTTTAGATTTTGGAATCAAAAGAGAAAATAAGTTATATGTTTATATATATTCTTATTAATCCTTAGAAAAATTTATTAAAGTTGTTTTATATTACCATTTGATAAATTTAGTGTTAGGCTAAATATTTGGAAAAATGATTTGATGGTTGTCAAGTTATTTTTCCAAGTTAATGGGTGGTTTATTATTTCTTTTATGAGTTCATGAAAATACCTTTGAAAGTTGAAAGATATGTCTTGATGATTGGGCATGGAGCCCAATAAATAGATTGGAACTTATGGGGGTTACATTGTTATTGTACTTGGAAAATACTTAAGGGGGTTCTTAAGTATCCATAATTAGAAGAATGAATGTGGGATTCATTCGAGGGAATTATGGGGTTCCCTCACTACTTTTGTAAAATAAAATTACAAATATTCATGTTGTTGGAACATAGGAATTATGGGGTTCTTATGTAATTATATTGGCATTGAAGTGTGGAAAAAGGAATAATGGGATTCCTTTACATATATGTATTGATGACTACCAGAATTATGCAATAAAATTAGATGTTTCAAGGTTGGGTTTTTTCCATAAGGGTTTCCCAGGATATATGATGTGTTATATGTGTATCATTTATGGATCTTGCTTTGGAATTATTATATGCATGTAAGTATCTAGCTGATTATTTGAGTTGCTATGAAATGTATATGAAGAGAAAATGGAATTGTATACTTAATCATGTTATGCTTATAATAGAAGTACTTGTGCTTTGGTAGAGTAAGATGAATGTTAAGTATTTCTTTTACACTTGCAATAGAGTAAGGTTTATGTAAATGTAATATACAAAAGAGAGGAACTTGAACTTAGTTACTTTGGGGTTTGGGATTTTTCCTTAGGAGGGATTATCCATAGGAAACTAGCCTAGCTAGACCCTAATGGATAATACCATGACTAAGAGAATTGTCATGTAGCAATTCCTTAGGGTTGCAATGGGTGCTTCAATAATGGACCACCAAAGTGAGACCTAAAGGAGGGATAAGCCTCGATCCTATTGTAACTAGATTTGTGTGATAGAACCCTGATGGACAACGAGGTAGCCATGTGAGAGATGTCATGCGAATTATAATTATAGGAACCCGATGAACTGTGTGAGACCTATGAGGGATATCATTTGGTGTGATAGTCACTACAAACCTTGATTGATTGTTGGATGACCAAGTGAGAAATTTCACACAGGTGATAGTCGCCTCAATTAAACTATCAAGAGGATGGATTAATTGAGCACAATAATTTTACACATTGTGTAGTGGATAAAACTATAGAATATTTAAGCCTAGATACTAGTAGAAATCAAATAAGACTAGTAGTGGAATTGGCATCCCTTATCACCTAAACAAGATAGGTTTAATCCTATGCCATGGTCAAAATATCCTTCAAATAAAGGTAAGGAAATGAGGAGACCATGTAGAGGCATCCTTTAAGTTGTATGGGCAGTGTACAAGGTGAATGCCCAAAGTCGATGCAAGAGATTGACCACTCTTATCCACCCTAGGGATGTTGCAACATTTGGAACTCAGAACATGGTTGAAAGATTCTATTGAATCTATTTAGAACGTCTTTGATGAACCTTGTGAAAAGAAAAAAAAAATCCTCTCCTAGGATGGTTAGAATTGGATTGTTAAACTATTGCTTCCCTTGTCTCTAGTCATCAAATCTCATTAGATTTCCCTGTAATATAGAAAATTAAAGCAAATGCCCATAAATGGGCACATGAACAAGTACCTTAAAAGGAGAAGAAGAAAGCAACCACCTAAACATACAATGTTATAGATCCAATTGTTGGGAAGTGGGTCAAAGCAATTGCAATCCTAAAGGTTAGCAAGCCTACTTCAAAAATGATAGCAACTGATTATCTCATTGAGGTACAAAGGTATGATATCTCAAAATTCCCTAGGGAAGATACAATTAGGGCTCTTCATACTGAGGCAAACACACTATATCTTCAAAACAATCAAGCGGATGCAAAATATAAAGTTGCAAAGAAGAAATTTGAAAACTTGAAGCAAATTTTGAAAAAATAAGAAGTAGAGAAAAATGCTTTGAAATAGGAATTCAAATACCTAAAGCTCCAACTAGACAAATGCTCAACTAAAGAGCAACTCCAAAAGAGAGATGAAAAATTTTTAATTTTAGAAGAGCAATTGCAATAGGGGGATATAAAGATCTAGACAAAAAAAGGAACTTCAAGAGCTAAGGTTAAGACTCTACTCTCATGAGGAAAGGTTGGTAATAGTGTAATTGGAACCAGAGCAAGAGAAAAAGAAGTTGCGTAATCCCATCCTATCTTGGGCAATGTTGAAATAGATATGAAGCCAGTATTGGATTAAAATCAAGGAGATAGTTATGTTTTTTTTCTAGTAGAGAAAATAATGTACATTACCAAGTTAATCCAAGAAGTTGATGAGGAATTCAACAAAGGGAATATTTAGCAGGTAAAGTGGAATAAGCTAAGATATTAATTCAAATGGTGAAAAACAGAGAACACCCATTCCTAGCAACACATTCCAAAAGGTATCTAAGTGAATCAAACTTTCACTCAAAGTAGGTAGTGTATGGTAACTAGTTAATACTACAAGGATGTGATGTAATAAAAAAACTTAGAGAAAGCACCAAAAAATAAGAGTTGAAGCTCATAAATTCATGGACCTAGGTTTCCCAGGGTTTTGGGGTATGGATGGTAAGTTTTACAATAAGGAGCAACTTAGTCAATAGATGGATTAAGCAATCGTTGATGAAAGTGAGATAAATTCATTATCTAAGCCTTTCGAAATGAATTAGGTCATGCCACTCTTTCATATTTGTGCTACTTTCAAGGTCATAGGAATTTACTCAAAAACATAGCAATCCCTCTTATCATAAATATTTTGAATTAAGGGAAGTACTAAACAAATTTCTAGGAGTTTATATCCCTACTAAAAATTCATGGAGTAAGATTTGCAAAATATTCCAACTTGAGGGAGCTCCTTTAGTTGCTCAAAGAACTAGTTTGCAAGGTGAAACATTTGAGGCAATTATGGAGAAGGATAGGCTAAGTCTAGAAGCACAACAACAACTGCGACCTCAGATATGAGGAGTATATAGATAAGGTATCCACTTGTGTAGTAGTTTTTTTTTCTTTTTGACTCCATCGCCCAACAAGATAAGGCTATATGGGTTATGTGTTCTTACAAGTAGAAACCCCCTAGGAGGTGCCAATAATGTGGGTAGAAAGAATTGACCGAAATTTATAGAGTATCTCTTCAAGAGAAATTTTTCTAATGAATTAGTACATGTCAAGTCAGGAAGCCAAAAGCATAGTCAAATGCACTAAGCAGTTGCTAGATTAAGAAAAAAGAAGTTAAGGCATGAAGACTCGACAAGGTTTTATAATGTTAGAATGAAAATATTGCCAGGTGTAAAAGGTGGTTGGACTTTTAAGACACTAACATCATTAAGGAACATTAAAAAAATTTGACGTCTGTCACGGTTGAGTCTCAAAATTGACTAAGGTAGGAGAGTTTGATATTTTACTATAACGACAAACTCAATTTTTGACTAAGTATGAAAGGTGGTCGAACTTTTTAAGGTGTTGAAATCAAAGGGGTGTAAAAATTCTAACACCCAGTGAGTTAATGAAAATTTGGTTGTGTCCAAATGAAGCTCAAGCTATTAAATAAGCTAACATCATCCAAAGCAAATGAATTTTCAACGTCCAACATCAAGGCAACTTCTTACCGGATGAAAAATATGGCTAGAATTTTTAGGAGTTGACATCGTCATTAACTACATAAAATTTTGGCATAGAGGAAGGCCAAGGCTAGATCTAAAACATTTCTAAGGCATGAATCCTAGCATAAGAAAGTGAAGAATTTTGAAGCAGGAGGATTTTTAGCATCTAATAATGTGCATTGCAAAAGCAAATAAGTGTAAAAGGTGAACAAACTTTCTAGGTGATGATGTCATCAAGGTGAGCATAAAATTCTAGCATATGATGAGGTGAATCAAGAATTTGGCTAAGTATTGATATGAGGGCTATACTTTTAATTAAGTTGATGTCACTCAAGTAAAAAGAAAGTCCAACACTTGGAGCATAAGAGCTAACCAAATTTTGGCTAAGGCAAGAGAATTTGATAGAATACCAAGGAGCCCTAAGCTGCTCCCATCAAGCAAAATCTACTATAAGAGAATCTCGACAACCAGAGACTTACCCATTCAACACCTATCCTAATGTATTTGGACTAGCCATCGAGCAATGTGGAATAAAACAAATTTGTCATACAATCTCATGAACTAGCTCAAACCACGTAATACACCATGTTCTTAGTAGAAATCAAATCTAGACACATCAACATAACAACATCATTGCAGTTGCAACAAAATGAGCTAGAAAGGGATGCACATGTGTTGTATTGACTTGATAAACCTATAGTTAGTTTTGAAGGTAATCATGCTAGGCCAACAAAATGCAATGTAAAACTATATATACTAGAATATAACCCATTTCAAGGATAAACTCTTTAGCTTTTATAATTTCATAAGTTGTATGATTAAATGCTATATGCCTCTTAATGAAAACTGAAGTGCTATTTGACCTCGGTCTAAGAAAACATATTGATGAAATGTATTAATGGATTCTTTTCCTAGGTTAATTGAATGGAAGTTAAGTAATTTGATCCACTTATTCTAGTTTTTCCTTTAGACTTGAAAAACATTATGGATTGCTATGTAGAGGTCTTTGGTAAACCCACACATATCTTCCACCTAAGTGCACATATGATCATGCCATACACCTTATTTAAATAAGTTGACATATGAATGTGCATCCTTATAGTTATCCCCAACCCCAAATTCTAAAATTGAGAAGTTGGTTTAGGAAATATTGGAGCAAGGAATCATCCATCCAAGCATCAGTTCTTACTCTTGTCTGATGGTTATAGTGAAACACAAGGATAATTATAGATGCACGTTTCCTCATTTTTGACCTCTCAACAAGATCATCACCAAATATAAGTTTTCTATATCTATTACAGATGATTTTTTGGATAAATTGCATGGTGCTAAATAGTGTACAAAATTGGACTTTTATTTTTGAATTCCATAAAATTAAGGTTAGTGAAGAGGATATCCCTAAGACTAATTTTTGTACACATGAGGGTCATTATGAGTTCCTAGTCATACCTTTTAGTCTCACTAATGCTCCTTCCACGTTCCAAAGTCTCATTAATTCTATATTTCATTAGTTTCTTTTTCAATTTATCCTACTTTTCTTTGATGTTATCTTAATTTATAGTAATATCTAGGAAGATCATCTTGTTCAAGTGGACAAATTTCTTCACCATTACACAAGGAAAAATCTTTGTCAAAAGGTCCAAATATTCCTTTAGGATCCATGATAAAGAATACTTGGGACATATAGTATGTCAAGAATGAGTCAAAGTAAATCCTAACAAGATCAAAACCATACAAGAATGGTCCTTACCCAAATTCCTTAAACAACTTTGTACATTTTTAGGTGTAATTGGATAGAATATAAAATTTACCCATAACTATGGCAATATTGTTGCTCCTTTTACTACTCTCACAAACAAGGATGCCTTTGTTTAGTATAAAGTAGTTTCCCTGACCTTCCAAGACTTAAAGGAGGCTATGTGTGGCCACTCATAATTTTAGAATTTTTTATCATTAAGTGTGATGCTTCAAGCATAGTTATTGGATTTGTTTTGATGTAATATGGACATGCATTGCCCTTGAAAGTAAGAAATATTTTGAAAAATTCTAGGACAATCCACTTATGAGAAGGAATTGTTAGTTGTTTCACATGTTGTAGATAAATCACAATCTTATTTGTTAGGGCATCACTTCATCATCAAGACTGGCCATAGCTACCTTAAATATTTCTTAGAACAATATCTCTCATATCCTAAACAAAATAAATGGTTGACCAAGATCTTAGGGTATAATTTTGTCATTGAATACAAGAAAGGAAAGGAGAATGTAGTGTTTGATGCTTTATATCGTAAACATAAAAAACATTGTTGTTATCAGTGACATCTCTAATCCTCTTTCATAATGGCTTTCTTTACTTTGGGAGGACTAAATTTCTAATCCAAATATTGCTTAAATCATTCAAGAAGTAGAGGATGGATCCTCATTGCATTCTTATCTCTCATATATTAATGGTGTTCTCCACAAGAAGGATCATAACTATCTTCCTCAATCCTCAGTGTAAAGACTAATGTCCTCTAAGAATTGAATGCACCTTCTTTGGATAGACATTATAAATTCTTAAATCCATATTAGTGAGTGAAACAAACATTTTCTTGGAAAGGATTAATAGTATATGTCAATACCTTTGTGGCTAAATGCAAAGTATGTTAGCATAATAAGGGAAAAACTATTAAATCTCCTAGGTTGTTGCAATCCTTGTCTATCCTTAACCAGAAATGGGAGCATATATCCATGTATTTCATTGAGAGCCTTCCCACATCTAAGAGCAAAAAGTTAATCATTGTGGTAGTGGATCACCTCTGCAAGTATGCTCATTTATGTGCATTGCAGCATCCCTATTTAGTAAGAAAATAGGCTAAGGTATTTCTCAATTCTATTTTTAAATTGCATGGTATGCCAAAGTCTATTGTTAGTGATTATGATAGCTCCAATATAGCCACCTTGACCATATTTATTTTTATTAGATCGGTACAAATTTTTATATAGGCATCCCTTGAACATTAAGGTCAGAGTTAATGATTGATTGAATCTATAAAATAGGAAGAGTTAGGTGGTTTTTGATATTATATTTCACATTTAAATATTAGTCACATATATTGTGTATATGATACTTTTCCCTCTCCAAGTGGCTATGACACTTCACCCTCTCCAAGTGGCTATGAGACTTCACCCTCTCCAAGTGGTTAAGTATTTACATTAACTTGAATCTAGAGTTTTATTATAGCATATTGTATTTTTTCGTAATTGGATCTAAATTATTATTATCATTTGGGTAATCTTATTTATGCATTATTGGATTGTTGTTGCTATTGCTATAATTCTCAAAATTATTTCATAACAAAATGGTATCAAAGCTTCGATCTCAACTCCCTATCAAGTACAAATTTGTAACAAAAGGGGGTATAAACCATTTCATAACCTATACCAAACATTGCTATTGTCTAATCCCTAGTAAATTTTTCATAATTTTGTTTGGTTTATCTTTTGGTATAATTATCTTCTATAATATTGTGATTTTGTTTTTGTTACTTCCTTTTCCCAAGCCTAGTTTAAAAAAAAGAGTATCTAGTGTCATCGGCCCCTTGTGAGAGACTTATACCATTATGAAAGTATCTTTGAGATTGTCAAAACAAGGGGTATCTCCAACAACATGTTTTTAGAAGGTGAGTGTCATGGGATCCTTGTGGGAGACCTATATCTTTGCAATCATCTCTTCAAGCTGGTTGAAGTAAGAGGTATTTTTCACAACACTTTTTTAGTAGCATTCCAGGTATTTTTTGGGTTTTTAAATTGCCCTAGTGTATGAAGGAACCTACTATCACTACTAGTTGGAAGTGAATCAATGGTTGATTACAATGTATTGTTCATTTAGAGTATGTGTGTATGAGTAGAAAGAAGCACCAACCCAAAATTCTTGGTAAGCATCATAACTCTTCCCCAAATATCATCAATTTTAACCAATGTCTTCTTTCTTATTTAAATGCCATGGCTTTGCCTCCTCCCAACACCTCGATTTCTTCCTATACTCCTCCCAATAACCCTCCCTTAATTACTTCTCCTGTTATCCCTTCAATTTGTAATCCTTTTTCTAGTACTATTGACCCTAATATGTGTATATATCTTTGAATTAAGAACAAACAATTAATTTTATTGTCAAGTCCTTGAGTAATCAAAACCAGGAAATTACTTCCATTGTCAAGACCTTGAATAACATCCAAAGAGTCCTATAAATAACTGCTACTATACCTCCTCTTGTCTAAGGGTCACAAAAAACCACATGTTAACAACCTTATATCATTCATCAAGCACTGGATACTAGTTTTCTTCCATAACCACCACCTAGTCATAGTCCTCCAAATTCCTATAGAAGTTACTCACTCATTTATGGTACCTAAGGTTCTCCTATAGTCATGTGTTCTTATGACCTAGGCTTTGATTTTGATTTGGATTCCACGACATGAGTTGCTTCTAATTTTCTTGACTAGCCTCATTAATTTTTTATTTCTTGCATCAACATGCCCACCTTTGAAGATGTCAATCCATAAGGGTGACTAGCCAAGATGGATAGCTTTATTTTCTTGTTGTTGGAGTATATTGCATTATTTTTTATATTGTAAGTATTGTGTAAATACTTTGTAAATATTTAGTGTCTAGGTGTCTTATAAGTATTTATCATTTAGTTATCATTAGATGATTGTAATTATTAGAGAGTTAATAAAATATTTCTCCTATGAGACATATGAAGTCATATCTCCTATGAATTTGAGGAGATGAAAGATAGTTGGAGATGAAATGCCAAGAGATTATTTGTAAAGGATATTTAATAAAGATATCATGTGAGTTTGATGTAGTGTGAATTACAGTACATTATTATGTATTGTAAAGCATTATAATCTTGTCATCCACATGCATATAGTGTGTGTGTTCATTTTATGAGTCATGGATTGAATGTATGTGATCCATCTTGGTATATTGTGAGATTTCTTTGAAGTTTGTATTTGTTATTTAGTAATGAATTCAAAATATTTTCTAATAGTGGTATCATAGACACCATTGCAGGAACCAGGTCATATAAAAGTGTCCATAAGTTGTAAAATATTGATTGAGTTATGAAAGTGTGCAAGTGAGTCAAAGTTGTTGCCACATGCATGTTTCATTATGATGTTAAATTTAGTTATAGAAATTTGAACAATTTTGGAAGGCTAGAGTGAAAAAATATAGCACTTGACGGATTGACCAGGCTAGAAAAAAACAATAGAGGAGATAAGTTTATGAGTTGGAGATTGAACCTAAGAAGCAGTTGGAAGAGGAAAATCTAAGAGTATGGTGGAAATGAGCATGGTGGAAATAGGGAGTAGCATAATATTTCCTACATAGAAGTTTGAGAAAATATTAATGTATAAGAGCACCCAAGTTAGTAAAGCATCCAAGCCCAAGTTGATAGATCACCCAAGGCAAACAATATTCAAAAGAAGTCATCAAAGAAACACGAGAAGCAAGAATTATTTTGAAGAAGTTGGGAGAGTTTGGTTGAAGGGGGAGAAAACACTAACCTAAGAGGCCAAGAGAATAGAGAACAAAGTAACATCGAACTAAGCAAACAAAGAACAGAGCAAGTAGATGCCTTTTATGGAGGATCTCAATACAAGAAATGGGTAGGTTGTTTGACATTTATGGCCACCATAGTATTATGTTTTGTCCATCCCAGAAGTTGCCACATAGTTCTTCACGTAGTCCACCCCTAAAACCACCATGCCACAATAATTTTAGACCTTTTACACCACTAAAAGCACCAGGAAAGGGATAAATATTCAGTTCAACGAGGCCCGAGATTTGAACCTTGGACCTTCACCTCCCTTACGGGGTTTGGTTGAACCAATTGGTCAACACCTCAGACCTTAATTAATATACTTTTTGGTTCCAATAAAGAATAAGGTATTAAAGGATAAATTTTTCCAAGGTTTATAAGGTTGGAAATTATTTATGTTAATATACTTGCTTTGGATTCATTAATTTACATGATCTAAAACTCCTTTGCATGGCCTCGATGAGTCTTGGTGATGCTCTTTGAAAATGTACCATCAAGCAGGAGCATGTTGGCAATGGTGGGCCCTGAATCCAAGAAGGGATAGGAAGGGACTCCTATCCATTAGTATTCATATTGTTATTTGAGAAGCTTGATGAGTTGTTTCGAAGGTCGCTAGGAAGTAGAGGAGAGCAAGGAGCTTTAAGGATACAAGAGACTAATTTTGGAAGTTTGGTGATAAGAGGTAGATGTTGGTTTACCTCCTTTGTAGTGTTAAGCTTTTGTATGTTCTTTTGTTGTTGGTTGGATGTCTATGCATGTTTTGGGTGTTGTTTGTTGAGTTTGCCATTGGGTCCTTGTTAGATAGATATTGGTGTTGTAGCCACATGGGTTGTGGCTTTGTAGGTGATCTTGGTATACATTGGTATATTTACACTTGAGTTTCGGGTCATCCGAGCATTCTACCACCTGTAGATGTATGTTGCCCTAAGTTACTCATTGCTTCAAGTTGGAGATGTTGGTGAGCTCTTTCAACGATGGCTTGTAGTTACCTCATTGTTGGGCATATATTGGCTAACGCCTAAAGTGTTGGGATGCCACTTGATCTCTCTATTACCCCTTTGTTTTATGAGCATAGTGCCAACTTCATCTTGGTGTTGCAGGCCTTGAGTTGGATCAAGTAACGTTGGATTTACCTTGTAAACATTAGTGGCACCTATGGGGGTCGTCATTGAGTATTTCCTTCCTTGTGTGCTTTGTATGAGGTCGACACATGTTTGTGCTTGTTATCTTGTTATCATTTATTTTGCTTTACCTTCTAAGTGTTCATTTTTGCTTATGCTTGATGCATGGTGTTAGTTTGAGCTTAGCATGCAAAAAATACACTTTTGGAAAGGTTCTTATATTCATCTGATGTCTACCCTATTTATTGGCAAAGTGTGTGTTATGTTTCTCTTTTGACTCATGTTTATATCAGGGTTCTGGTTTTTGGATGATGAGCTTGCTTTAGTTAATGCCTTTATGTATTTATTTATTGTAAGAATTTTTAGGTAATTAATATGTTTTAGACATAATGCTCTTTTGGGAATCATTGTAATGGATATGAAAAGTGAAGGATGTTATAGTTTTTGTACTCTTTTTAGTATTGCTTTAGAAAAATGATTAGTTAAGTTGTTTAAAAGGTTTCTTTGGTGTTGAAGAAAAGAATTAACTACATGGCTTAAAGAATTACTAAGCTTTGTCTGGTTAGAGAAACTATTACTTTTATATTATTTATGGATGTTACTCAAATAAAACTTAAATGATTTCTTTGCATGGATGTTTAAACTGGATGTGAAACTATAGTGGTCTCCTAAGACTTGGGTAGGTAAAGGAGGGATTTATAAGAGAAGTATGGGATTCTCTCCTTGTACTCTTTGGATGCTTATAGTATGTTTAAGTTGGAAATATTATAGTGGACTCTTGAGACTTGAGTAGATAAAGGAGCCACTATAGAGAGAAGTATGGGATTCTCTTCTTGTTGCTTGTTTCCAATGCTTGTTTTCATAGCTACTTGCATCATACTTAGAGCATGTTAATCTGCATTGCATTAAAGAGTTGTCTTGATCCCTTAATGTTCCTTAAGTTTTAGGAAGAACTTCATTGTGAAAATAAGATGATGTAGAAAGCATTTAGGTGGAATGGTCTTGATGAACATTGGAATGAAAAGTTATTTTGTAAACAAGAATTTACCTTGTGTTCCGTAGATAACTTTACTAGTATTATCTCTCTAAAAGAGAGCAGATATGATAGTTTTGTAACGTGGATTTGAATTAATATTATGTAAGAAATGCTCTTATTAGAAATCTTAGTCTTACAATAAAAGTTCCTTTTTCACAGAAAATAATAAATGATTATGAGGATCTTTTTATTCTGGAAAGGTTTAATGTATGTATTTTTTCGATGATGCTAGAATGCTTCTTGTACTTAGTCTATTATAGCCTTGGAATGATGGTTAAGAACGCTATATGATAATAGTAAATTGTTGAAACATGTTAGATTTAATATGTATTGATTAATTGCCATGGTTTAAATTATGCATGTTACATTTAATTGAAGCATTTATATCTAAAGAGAGTTATTTTTGTCGATTCATGTTCTTGGGTTGGGAAGTTCTTGGTGGTTTTAGAACATCTTTTAGGACCCGATTCAAGAAGGAAAGCCCAAATCCTAAGAAGGGTTGCATTGATGCAATAACAAGGAAAATGTGAGCCTAGAAGAAGTTGTGAGAATGCAATAGCTAGGGACTCACAAAATCTGGAATGAGTTGCATTGATTCAATAGCCAGATCCTTATGAAATGATACAACTTGAACATGAGGATTAGGTGTTCCCTAACTAGTAAGTGTTAAAATCATTCACAAGATAACAATGGTGGTCCCTTAAATGTGTAAGGTTCGAGTGATCATTTTCATTGCCAGTGAGTGGTAATGACCTTAATTAGCCCATGGAGGTGTGGTAACTAAGCATCAAGGCTTTATGCTTGATTAACCTACCTAGATGGAATTAGACTAAGGTTAGGAAATAGGGTTCCTCTTTAAGTGTTATAGGCCTTAAAGGATAATCCCTATGTTGTGGTCATATTGTCCTATGTTGATAAGGGTATAGGAAAGGTGGAAAACAAGGAGGTTTAGTAAGGTGAACCCCAAAAAATAGGGGATATTGGCCACTCCTATCCATCAAGTGTCATCTACAGTGACTTGAAATCAAATGTGGCGAAACCTTGAGAATGCTAATATATATATGTGTGTGTGTGTGTATGTGTGTGGGTGGGGGGAGAGGGGGAGACTTCTTTGTGAACCTTGAAAAAAGAAACTCTCTCTCTTGGGTTGATAGTTTTGGATTGTTACAAATGCTTTCATTTCAACAAAATATCATCAAATAACACAATAAATATTTCTACCTCATCATCACATAATTAGCCAAAATGGAAAAGAAGATATTGTCATATATGTAACAAAGGACACATCACCAAATTTTGTAGATATAATTCACTCAATCAATGGAATCAAATGCATAGACCTTTTCAAAGATATCAATAGAGACAATATCAATCAAATCAACAATGATATACACAAGCACACCAACAATATCCAAAAAGGAAAAATAAAAAGGGCACACGGTTCAAGAGGTACAATATTCATGTAAAAAGAGTTGTTGATAGTTCAGTTGCAGCTACAGTCTTCATGAAATGCGTGTAAATCCTAGATGCATTCAAGCGATGGAATAAAGTGATAAATTTAGCTATAGTATTTGTGAAAGGGATGCAAAACCTAGGTGCAGTCAAGAATTGAAGGAAGAGGGTTGTTCATAGATGGTATCTTCAGTCTGCAAGAAAGCCTCTTTGATTAGAAGATATATCTCTTAGGGATATTTGGGTTTGTGAGTGGATGAATCTCTACCCTCTATCACATTTTCAAAGGGTAAATTTGGGTTGGATATAATTGATCATGAAGCTCGAACAATTATCTGTAAACTCAAGGGCAAAAGAACCAGGCCTGGAGGAGCTCAAAGGATACATTAAATATTGGTGGACCAGTACAGAATTCCAAGTAACTCTCCTACCCAAAAAAATATTTTTTGTTTCTTTTTCTAATTTAGCAGATAGAGATAGGGTAATGGATTATAGATATAATTGGTTTTTTGGACAAAGGGGTGTTTATATAAGACCTTGGACTCCTAGTTTCAATCCCTTTATAGAAGAAGTTAGTGGCTTCCCAATCTAGGTGAATCTTTATGCTCTCCCTGTGGAGTTTTGAGGAGAGAAGATATTCACCAAAATTGGTAATGCCATTGGTGCATTCCAATATATGGATGCCTAAACAGAGGAAAATTTGAACAGTATATGAGTAAAACAAGATTGATTGTTGGGATGGATGTTTCAGTTACTGGACCTCAATCCATTATTTTATCCTTAAGCAAAGTGGAATGGATATAAAATATTGAATATGAAAACTTCTCCCTAAGATGTTATGGTTGTTAGCAATATGGCCACCTAAAGAAGAGATGCCCGATCATCCGATCATGCTCTAATTCCTCCTTGGTGGAGAAGAAGGCCCTACATGCAAATGATTCAAAATCTTCAAATGTCTCAGTTCAAAATAAATAAGCTCATCCTCCATATGCACCAATTATCCAATGGGAATTATGCAAGCAATGAAAGACTCAATCCTAAAAGGAGAATTTGAATCAGATCATTGATAAAATCCAAATGGTTACTAAAGACCATCCAAACGGTTCCATGGAAAATATTAGCACCTCGTATGGTATTATTGAAGCTAATTATGAAATAATCGATGATGGTCATTTTTTTGAAAACGAAGATCCTACAAAATGTGATACAACTAGATATTGCCTCAAGAGCTTGAAGTGTCAAAAAGCACTCTCAAATCTTGCCACTCTAAAGGAGGAAGAACCTCTACTACAGAAGAAAAATAATTGAACTAATTTTCTCTTTGATGGATGATTGTTATGTTTGTTTTTCTTCTATTTGTTGGAGTTATGTGTCATGTAAGGGTTGTTCTTGTTGTTAGCTCCTTAAAAAAAAGTTGATTATGGAAACTTAGTAGTTTAGAAAGGTAAATATGGGTATGCTTTAATTAACTTGTTATAAATTTAATGAGAGCAATGTAATTTTTTATTTTTGTAATGGAAGTGCCCCCCAATAAGATGAAATATTGAGGAGTAAAAACCACGACACATGTGACCTACTTCTAAGTGACTAGGAACATTGCTCTTAAAAATGTTGATACAAAACAATGATTGTGAGTCAAATATTCTTGCAATTTTTTTTTTTACTTGTGATGGTCATATTGATGGCACTAAATGGGTTTCTCTAGAAATTTATATTTTAAGGCTTTTTGAGTCTGATAGTGATAATTTTAGATATTTTCATAACAATGCTAGTACAGGAAATGTTTGCTTTGATTGTGCAATGTGTTGGTCAAAATGAAAACAAAATTTATAGGATTAATGGACAACGTATTTTTAATGATTGAAAGTCTTAAATTGGTAATAGGGATAACAACAGTATAACTCATTTAGAATTTGTATGTAATAATTCAAGTTGTGATAATTGTTCTAGTAATGACTTATTGCATTCAAATCAGGACGATGATGAACTCAAAAGGCACACAAAAGCAATTAGTACTAAACATTGATATAATAAAATAGGGCAAGAAATGAAAGAACTTAGCCCAAGATTCAAATATTTCAAATTTATAGGACAAGCTAATGAGAATTATTTTGTGATAGAGAATGTTAATATTAGTTTTGTAATAGGGAATGTTGGCACAAGTGACATTGAAAGTTGTGGGTGAATTTTTGTTTGTATCCACCCACGTAAGTCTTTTGGGCAAACAAAATTATTTATAGCTAATAAAGGTAATTTTGTAGACTCGACCAGTGGACCCTTGTAGTATGGGTGATTTTCTTCATACCTACTTGCTTAAGCATTTAAGCAAAAGAGAAGGCTCAAAGTTGCAAGAAATTGACTAAATGTCAATCATGGTAGAAAAATGAGTCTTTGCCTGACTCCGAAGGAGTGCCAAGAATATAGAAAAGGACTAAGTGTTAGAAGTGGAAAAATAATGGGTAGTTGGCGAACTCTTAACAGATTACAAAAATCCATCACAAATGAATGATAGAGCTCCCTGGCGAAAAAGTGAACAAAGGATAGTGAAAAATGAAATTTTTTGACTAAGTACCATGCCTGATAGAAAATTGGGATGTTGGTGGACTTCGGAGCAATCTTGAGGGCCCATCACCAGATATGCAAAAAATAGCCAAGTGTCAAGCTTAGCAAAAAAGTGGGCATCCTCCGAACTCTAGATGGCTCCCAAAAGTCCACCATGGATGGAAAATATAAATGGGTCCTAAATTCTCATCACTGTCGATGGATCCAAAAAACCCATCATGAAGGGGCTTGGTGGAGAAGTGGGCATCCTCTGGACAACATATGGTTTTTGAAAGTCTATAACAGATGGAAAATATGGGTGGGTCCCAAATTCTCATCAATGTTGATGGAGCCCCAAAAACCCGTCATACCCCGAATGTCTGCCACACTAAAAATATTATTTTTTTATCAAAGCATATAGAACCTGTCAAGGAGAGAGAAACTAGAGATCAAAGTATAAAAATGCCCCAAATTTATAACATCCAACTGATAAAAGACCACCTCGCATTTGTTTGGTAGAATATGTATGGTTTTTTAACATTAAAGGATTGGTCAACATCACCATTTAAGTTACACGAGTTAAAGACCCACGACCTTCAGGTGCAGATGGGTAAACATCGTGGAGTGATAAAATTGTTAAAGGCATCAGATGAATCAAGGAACCATATGTAGTCAACATAGCCTACTCCCATTTATCATGAGTGTTCAGTTGCAATGTGTAGGGTGATAGGCAAGAATATACAACCTGGCCACTTCCTTGACATAAGATCATTCCATGATCAAACATCATGATTATTTGTAACATAATTTATTGTAAAAACTATATATAGTAGAATGTTGAGCATTCAAAAGGGTTGTCTCTTAGGCCTTTACAATTTGTATGTATGAAGAACACTACTTATTGAGAAATATAAAGGGATTGTTGTTTAACTTCTGGCTCTACCTTGTTGTAGAACATGTATGTATAGTTGGCTCTACCTTGTTGTAGAACATGTATGTATAAAGGATTGATTATTTCTAATTTAGGTTGGTTGAATACTCATAATATTAATTTTATTGTCTGGATTTCTATTCATGATTCATTTTCTAGTTTTAGAATTTGCAATCTAAAAGCTATATAGTAAATGAATGAGTGATTTGTGACCGGTGGGAGTTGGCTGGTCTGTTACGGAATTTACTTATTTTCTCAATCACAAGGTCTTTGGTTATGCATGTATTTTGATGTGGCTTAATTTACACCATTATAAGTTCTATATTTAGTTATATTTCCTTCTTTCAACACCCTTTCCCCCCCATTTTATTTGTAGTTAGCTAGGACTCACAAGGAACTGGCCTTCTCCCAAGATTAACCTGAAAAACCTCATAGCCATAGGGTCACTCAATGTTGGTCAAGGTCAGTGGGCCCACAAACCTTTCCTTAGACAATTTTTTGACCAACAAAAGTGTAATAGATAACAAAACAAAATTCATTAAAAAGGAACTAGGAAAAAGAAACAATCATAAAAGACGGGTATAAAATAGAGAAACGTTGAATTCTCCATTATTGTAAAATTTGGGGCGAAAATAATTAATATCAACAAAATTGTCAAGAAAAGAAAAACAAAATAGATGTGCACTATAGATGGATAAACACAACAAATTGGATTAGAATTATGGAAATTCTGAAGTGTTTCTACAAAAAAAGAAAGAGTTTGATAAGCACAGGTTCATCCTTAAATGATGCTACAATAATTGTGCTTGTGAAGGAAACAACATTTAAACATGCAAGAAATAAAAAATATGATAATTCAACAATTAATATAGGAATAAAGTTCATGGTATAATTGAAAGCACAAAATAAAAATACAAGAGCCAAATTCAATACCAGAATCAGTGCCACAACCAGAGCTAGAAAATGCAAGAGCCAAAATCACTACCAAAGTCCAAGTTAGAAAGTTAGAACCAAAATAAATTGATTGTATACCAAATAATTTGATTAGGGGGGGTCGGTGTTGGAGGATATTACATTATTTGGTACCTTGCAAGTACTTTGTAAATATTTAGTGTCTAGGTGTCTTGTAAATATTTTTCATTTAATAATCATTAGATGTTTGTTATTATTATAGAGTTAATAAAGTATTTCTCCTATGAGCAATATGATGAGTCATATCTCCCTTGATTTTGAGGAGATGAAGAGATAGTTAAAGATGAAATGCCAAGGTACTTTTTAAAGGGTATTTAATAAGGATATCATGTAAGTTTGATGTAATGTGAATTGTAGTACATTATTTTGTACCATAAAGCATTGTAATCTTACCATCCATATGAATATAGTGTGTGTGTGTTCATTTTATGAGTTGTGGGTTGAATATATGTGATGCATACTAGTATATTATAAGAGTTATTTGAATTGTGTATTCATCATTAGTGAATTTAGTATATTTTCTAACACCTACATCATATTCCTAAAGTAGGTCATGTCGTATTAGCAACTTCTATGTTGGGAACCCAAGATCATTAATGGTTGTTGTGGCAACTTTGTCAACATGTCGGTTCTCTTTTGTGGTTGACTTCAAAGAAATATTTTACCAAATATTTGACAAAGGATCTTCCACATTGTAAATGGTCCATATTATGCAAACAAAACAAATAGGGAAAATGGAGTATTGCTTTGAGTTCACTAGTCTTCTCACCTACTCCCACCAATTGAATCGTGTAGTGGTGGTCTCAACCTTTCGCCATTGTATCAAGGATAAAAATTATCAAGAAGTTGACATGCTTGATACCTATAATCTCAACTATGATCAATGTACAACTTTAGCAATAAAAGAAAATTCTTTTATGTTGGATGTATTGTATTCTTTGTAAGAAAATAATGTACACCCTGACATGATTGGCTCCTTAATTTTCAGGTGTGGATGGTTATAGCCCATGGTTTTATACCCATTATATTCTAATACCACTTGGTAGTTTAGGATTGTTTGATGCTGCAAAATACCTATATATTGTATTGTAAATTACTTTGTTAAGATATATAATATACATAAGTAAGATGTGTTGCTCTAAAGTTTTGTTGGTTTTCCCTGTCAAGGGTTTCCAGAGTAAATCTTGGTGTTTATTGTGGATGTATGTCATTGTTTCCTTTTGTTTTATGATTTAGTTTACATTATCTTTATAGAATATGTTTATCAAACTCTTTATTTGGTATTAGAGTGAGTTTATTGGCTTCAAGGGGATCCCTTTGTTGCTAGGGCTTAGCTTAGTCTAAGAAGAGAAATGGTATCTTGGGTTTGCAATAAACATATTTTTGAGTGGGAGCTTTGTGTAGGTGAATCTTATGTGAAGGAAAATGGCTAGCAATTTAAGGATTGAGATAAGAAATTTGAACAACCAAAGATTTGAGTTATGGAAGCTAAAGATGGAAGATCTCCTTGTGAATAGATATCATTGAGTTGTTGTGTTAAGAAAATAATTCGTGGGTATGATGCAATAAGATTTGGTGAATTTGTACGGGAAGACAAAAAGTACTATTTAGTTGTACCTTGTAGATGTAGTTTTGATTAATGTCATTGGAGAAAATAATGTTTTTTTTGAAAAAATTGAAAAAACTTGTATTAAAACAGAGAACAATTACAAAAGGGAGAAAACACATCCCAACCGAGAGCAAGAAGCAAGATTACAACAAGGCACGAAAACGCGACATGTCGCGAAATCGTGACATGTCGCGATATCGCGACAACAACCCAACCGAGGCCGCGCCAGAGAAACAAGTCGCGAAAACGCGACATGTCGCGAAATCGCGACAGCCAAGCCCCGAGGCACTTAAACACCACAAACGTCGCGAAATCGCGACGGCACAACCGCAAGGCGCCCAATCACCAAAAGTGTCACGAAATCGCGACGAGATTTCCAAAAGGCGCCTGATCACCAGAAGTGTCGCGATATCGCGACGAGTTCTCCCCTTGGCGCCAGTGCTGCAAAAGAGTCACGAAATCGCGACGAGTTTTCCCCATGGCGCCAGTTCTGCAAAGGTGTCACGAAATCGCGACGAGTTTTACCTTTGGCGCCCAAACTGCAAAAGTGTCGCGATATCGCGACGAGTTCTCCCCTTGGCGCCCATTCCTCAAAGGTGTCGCGATATCGCGACGATTTTTCCCCACAGCGCCAATTCCCCAAAACTGTCGCGAAATCGCGACGAGTTTTCCCTTTGGCGCCCAACCTTCAAAATTGTCGCGATATCGCGACGAGTTTTCTCCGTGGCGCCCAACCTTCAAAAGTGTCACGAAATCGCGACGGTTTTTCCCCTTGGTGCCAGCTTGCCAGAAATGCCACGAAATCGCGACGATTATTCCCCTTGGCGCCGATTCAGCAAAAGTGTCACGAAATCGCGACGGCTTATCGCCTTGGCGCCCAACCTTCAAAAGTGTCGCGATATCGCGACGGTTTTTCCCATTGTTGCCAGCTCTCCAAAAATGTCGCGATATCGCGACGATTTTTCTCCTGGGCGCCCTTTCAGCAAAAGTGTCGCGATATCGCGACGGTTTTTCTCCATGGCGGACAACCTTCAAAAGTGTCGCGATATCGCGACGGTTTTTCCCCTTGGTACCAGCTCTCCAAAAAGGTCGCGAAATCGCGACGATTTTTCCCCTTGGCGACCATTCAGCAAAAATGTCGCGATGTCGCGACGGATTTTCCCCTTGGCGCCTAACCTCCAAAAATGTCGCGATATCGCGACGATTTTTCCCCTTAGCGCCATTTCTCCAAAAGCGTCGCGAAATCGCTACAGCTTCCAGCCACAGGCCCCGACGGCGCAACAGGTCACGAAATCGCGACAGTCTCCCACCAAAGGCCGCGACGGCGCAACAGGTCACGAAATCGCTACAGCTTCTCTCCAAAGGCAGCGACGGCACAACAGGTCACGAAATCGCTACAGCTTCTCTCCAACGGCCGCGATAGCGAAACATGTCACGAAATCGCGACAGCTTGCCACCAAAGGCCGCGACGGCGCAACAGGTCGCGATATCGCGACAAAAACCATCCTTAGCATTTTCTTTGTTCATTGTCTTAAGGATCGTTCCAGGCCCTGCCTAATCACTTCATCCTCCAAAGGCATGTCACTGTGCAGCTGCACCCCTACCTCTTTCTCAGCACCCATCTTCGCAAGGAAATCGGCCGCTTTATTTAGATTTCTACTCACATAAACAAGGATCACGTCATCTAGTTCTCTCCATAGTTCCTTGATTTGAGAGACCAAAATCCTCAACCTCCATGCTTTCAAAGCAAAGTTCCTCATGCAGTCAAGAGCTCCAACCAAAATTTGAGAGTCAGATTCTATAATTACCCTCCTATGGCCCTGATTAACTGCCCAAAAAGAAGCAGCTTTGATTGCAATGGCTTCAGCTTCGTTATTTGTGGTTCTTCCCAATCCCTGCAGCTCCCAGTAGAGCACGGTGCCCTCGTGATTTCGGCAGACCACACCAATGCCAGCACTGCCCGGATTGCCCTTAGCAGCTCCGTCAGTATTGATTTTAATCCAACCGTCGGGAGGAGGTTTCCAGCTGGCTCTGACCTGTTCCTCTTGCTTTTCAACTCCCTCATCCATAGGCCCCGAATCAACCTGAGAGTCCTCATTTGCGTGGACGACAACTGTTTCAGTGACTTTGCTCCAGATGACCTGCCAAACACCATCAAGCGTGGAAAACGTTTCTCGAAATATTCTTGCATTTCTTTCCAACCACACTTGCCACCAAATGAAATTTAAGCCGAGCTCCCAACCGATTCGAAGAGCTTTAGATTTAAATCTACCCCTCTTCCATCTTTCCAGAATGTTAATCCGATTCAAATCACCATTAAGCTGGATTTTATAATGAGAGAACCAGCGCTTCCAGATCTGGCGCGTGAAGGGGCATTCAAACATCAGATGATCAGTTGTTTCCTCGTTCTTATGGCATAGAACACATTGAGAAGGACCGATGATACCTCTGCACCTGAGGTTGTCGAAAGTGAGAATTCCATTGTGCATAACCTGCCAAGCAAAAAAGTTCACTTTCGGCCAGCCCTTGGATTGCCAAATCTGTCTCCAGTCCTCAACCGAGAAAGCAGGGGGGGAGGCTCAGGGAGGATGTCATCATATCCGTATTTAACAGTATAAATGCCAAGGCTCCCATAGCCCCAAGCTAATTCATCCTCCTCGTCTCTCCCAGTGAGAAACCTTTCTTTCAAGATTCTGGACAAGATGGGTGCTAGCTCCGGAGGGATTGAAATTGGCCACTCCTCCAACTTCTTAAACTTCTTAAACTTATACCCCCCAAGCTGAGTAGTATTGAAATAACTCTCAATTTGGACCCAACCCTTGGATTCTATGGCAGCTTTTATTGGGAGTAGCTCTGGAAATTCAACCATGATGGGAGGAAACTGATCCCAAGAATCAGACCAAAAACGGGCCTTCTCCCCCCTCCCCACTTTCCAAAATAGCTGGTCTTTAATAACCTGAGATCCAAGCTTGAGAGCCTGCCATACTAAGGATCCAACACCCTCCAAAGAGAAACGACCCACCTCACTGGGGTTGACATGACCCAAGTACTTACTAGTAAGAATTCTACTGAATAAGGAAGTTGGCTGGGAAATCCACCTCCAGTACAACTTTCCAGCCAAGGCTTTATTATTTAACCTGGATCCTCTCAATCCCAGCCCACCTTTTACCTTGGGCTGGGTAACTTTATCCCAGCTCACTAAGGCCCACTTTCTCTCTCCCTTTGGTCCTTCCCACAAAAACTTTCTAGCCATCCGGTCCAAATCTTTCCAGATTGTAAGCGGGGCAGCCAAGATAGAGAATTTGTAGATAGGCATGGCTTGAATGACTGACTGTAAGAAAGTTACTCTGCCACCATAGCTTAACCACTTGTGAGACCAGTGATTAATTCTTTCCTTGATACCCTCAAGCAAGTGCCTCCAAGTGTCAAGTTTCAGCTTCTTGAAGTGCAAGGGAATCCCCAAGTAAACCACAGGAAGAGCAGTCCTAGTAAATCCCAGGATTTCTAAAATTTTGTTCGAAGCCTCGTGCTCCGATTGAAAAAGACCACTTTGGATTTCTTGTCATTAATGACCTGTTGAGTAGCCCTGAGATATACATTAAGAGTATCCCTAATCGATCTTGCTTCCCTGAGGCTGGCAACTCCCATCAGACCAGTGTCATCCACAAACTGCAGGTGCGATAAAACTTCGTCCCCCACCCTAACACCCAATAGTCTGCCTTGCTGTCTTCTCCTCAAGAAAAGTCTGCCAAGACCTTCAGCCAAAATCAGAAACAGATAAGGAGAGCAAGGATCCCCCTGGCGGAGACCCCGAGAGGCTCCAAAAGGCTGCGAAGGAAGGCCCTTAATTAGAACAGAGTAGGTCGGGGAAGAGACACAGCTCATGACCCACTCAATCCAGTCCTGAGAGAAACCAAAAGCAGCCATCATTTTGGCCAAAAAACTCCATTCAACCCTGTCATAAGCCTTGGACATGTCCAGTTTTATGAACATCCCTTTATTCCCGTAAGTGTGCATTGAATGAATAGCTTCCTGAGCCAGAACCACCCCATCCGGAATCTGCCGACCCTCAACAAAACCCCCTTGCTCAGAGGAGATAATGCTGTGAAGAAGGGGTTTTAGTCGCTCAGCCATTACCTTGGTGATTATTTTATACAACACATTACATAAGGCAATAGGCCTATAATCTGAAATATGGCTCCCCTCCTCCCCTTTTGGAATCAAGGTAATGAAAGTGTGGTTTAGAGCTTTGAGCATTCTCTTATTTTCTCTGGATTCTTCAACCACAGCTCTAACATCTTCCACTAAGCAGTCCCAGAAGGCCTGGAAAAACTCAATGGGGAAACCGTCAGGACCAGGAGTTTTACCAGTACTCATTCCAAAGACCACAACTGTCAGTTCATCTCTATCAATGGGTTTGAGGAGGGCCTGGTTTTCATCCTCAGAAATGAGAGCAGGAATGACAGAAATAACTTCATTTTGGGCCGAAGCATCCTGAACCGCACTTTCCTTAAAAAGCTTTGAGAAATAATCCATAGCATGGGAGTGTATATCTGGAAGAGTGTCAAAGGAATTACCATTCTCATCTTGAAGGACCTCCATCTTGTTCATCTGTCTCCGGGCACAAGCAGTCCGATGAAAGAATTTTGTATTTCGGTCCCCTTCCACTAGCCAGGTAGTTCTTGCTCTCTGCCTCCAATAAGTCTCCTCCTGGTTGTCAATGTCCTCCACCGCTCTACGCAAGGCATCATCCTCATCCTTGAGCTGATCTGTAATAACTCCTTCTCTGAACTATTTCTGAACCTCATCCCAGCGGGCCACCAACGGAGCTCTTTGGGCCTGGAAGTCAGATTTATTAGAACGCCTCCAATATTTCAACTGAGTTTTGACATATTGAAGTTGTTTGTGAATTCTGAACATTGCTCTTCCATAAGCTGGACGGCCTTCTTCCCACCATTGTGGGATTTTCTCCCGAAGTTCTTCTTTCTACAGCCAAAAATTCTCAAATCTGAAAGGTTTGTGATGGTGTCCCCTCCCAGCCCCACCTTCCAACAGGATAGGGCAGTGATCAGAAACAGGGCCTGCTAAAATCTGAAAATTAATGTTCCATTTTACAAACGTCTCTTCTGAAAGCAGAAAGCGATCTAGTTTCACCTTCCTACTATGTGGCTCCCTTCTTTTATTAGTCCAAGTGAAGTTATTGCCAGGACATTTGATGTCCACTAGGTGTAAAGCCTGGACTTGAGCGATCATGAAACAGTCCCCTGGATCCAAAAAAGGTGTTCCCCCTTCCTGTTCTCTAGAAGATAATTTAGCATTAAAGTCCCCCGCTACAATCCAGTCTAGATCTTCCCTAGACACTCTCATGTCATGCACAGCCTTCCACTGCCGCCTCTGGCCCTCCAGGGTTTGAGATCCATAAAATTTAGTAATTAAAACGACTTTCGCCGAGACATTATTCCTAAAAAGAGAAGTGAGAACACCCCTCCAGGCAAAGTGATCTATTGCAGACCATTCCAGAGAGTTCCACAGAGTAACAATCCCCCCTGAGGCACCTTGGGCAGCCACATCCATGTGACCAGCACCCTTCCAGATTCTGTTGACTGTTTTAGACATAAGATCCAAAGACATCTTAGTCTCTTGTAAAAGCAAGAAATCAGTATTGCTATTTTCTAATAACCTTTGAACAGCAGATTGATGGGTTCTGCTGTTTAAACCCCTCACATTCCAAGATTGTATAATCATGGGTTACCCTGAGAGCAATAAGAATCAATTGTCCTCATTGATCCTCCCATGATCAATTTGTCTCCTTGAGCTGCTAGCAGCTCCTTATTAGATCTTCGACTCGCTCCCCGAGAATTGCTATTTTTTGGTCTTTTTTCCAGTCGGGTTATCCCCAAAGATGGCCTTTCCCTGCTCTTCTCTGCTATCCCCATGTGGACATCCTGAGATACTGACTGCTCAGGATTATGGACTACTAAGGCACCAGAAGACACTGGTTGTGATACTTCACAGGGATCAACTATCTGTTGTATGACAGGAGAAGGTGAGAGGGGGGGCTGCCCAGGAATATTAGAAGTTTCCTTGAAACCCTCCAAGCCCTCCATAGAGTGATCCTCTTCATCAACCAATGATTTAAAAATCTCATACCTATTGGCAGGCCTGAGATTAGATTGCTCCTTTCCCTCCTTTTTGTTAGTCCGCCTTCTTCTTCTGGGTTGTTCAAAACCCTCTCTCGGAGCGTTCTGGCTCTGACCAGAGCTATTAGGATCTGTATTAGGAGCAGCCTTATCCTCCTTAGGCAGGTTTGGCATATCTGAAGGGGCCTCCATTTTGGCATTCATATTAGTAGGACAGAAACGGGCAAGATGCCCATGCTTATGGCAAACCCGACATCTGAAGGGTAGGGCCTCATAGTCTAGCTGTTGGATCCAGGTATGACCTGCCAGTTCAATATCCAACTCAGCCGGTAGAGGCTGGCTGAGATCCATCTCAACACAGATTCGAGCGTATACTGCCATGCTTCCTTCAATAGTGTCTCTGGCAACACCAATATGTCTACCAATCGTATTGCCAATCATGGCCAATACCTGCTCACCCCAGAACTCCATAGGAAGGGCGTATAATCTAATCCACACTGGTACAGCAGTGGGTTCAACACGAGGGTCGAAGCCCACCCGCCATGGTTGTACAAAAAGGCCTGCCGGGCCATGGTTCTTCTTTTTCGACTCAAAAGCCTTATTTCTGTCGGCCAGAGCCGAAAAGCTGACAATAAAATAACCATTACTAATAAACCACAATGAGTACTCACCGTGGGGTTCCCAGTTTTGACGGATCCATGAATGCAGGAAGTTCAGGGAGGGGCGAATGCCCATGAACTTGCAGATTAGGTCATGGTTCGCTCTGTAGAGAACTGATTCTTCAACCATGCTGGGTTCAATGACGATTTTTGGCCTGGATTCGGCCTGCGGCAGACAACCATTCACCCGATGAGCTGACGGCCGATTCCCAACAGCCGTGAAGATCTTCTTGTATGCCATCTTTTGCGCTTCAGCAGTCTTCGGGGAAGAATCGCCTTTAAACAGATCAGCATAAGAGCTGGTGTTTCCTGAGTCAGGAGCCGGAGAAGTCCCCATTGGACCCTCCAGGGGCACCGATCGGATCTTCAGATCCCTCGTACCCTAAATGCACTTCAGCAAATCCGTAGAAACCAGAGAAAAATCGAGGATGCAGAAACTCTGGTTCAGAGGAGAAAATCGCCAGAGCTCGTTTTCCCGCCTTTTCAAGTCAATCTAATGATGAGAAAATAATGTTAAGAATACATAAATTGTTAATTCAAAATAAATTGTATCTCCTTAAGATGAATAACGGGGACTCAATGATAGAACATCTCAATGCATTGAATTTTGTGGTAAGTCAATTAAACTTTGTTGATATTAAGATATCTAAAGAATACAAGCATATTACTTTGATATATTCTTTACCAAATTCATGGATAATCTAATTGTGGTCATTAGTAGTACAATTGTAACTACTTTAAATTTTGAGGATGTGGTTGCATCCTTGTTATTAGAAGAAATGAGGGGAAAATCCATCAAGGACCTATCTAAGGATACCTTGTTTGTAAGGTGTCATTCCCAAGGTAAAAATAAGAATAAATATAGGATAGGTTGAAGTTAAAAATGAGGTCTAAATATCTAAAAAAAATTATAAGGAAATGCTAGGAATGCAGTAAATTTGGGCATTTGAAGGATTGTAGATAGGGTTATGCATAAGGGGTCGGACCCAAAATATAATTATAAAAATAAGGCAAATCAGTTTTAAAATCCAAGTGAATCCTGGCCAAATTCATGTAGGAGACATGGTGAATTACCTTTATTTTTCACCAAAAATTATAAAATAGTGGTGAATTTGACAATTTTGATGATCATCACAATAAATTCAATAGTCGCAATAAATACAACAATCGCAATAAATACAATGGTCGCAATAAATTCTAATATCGTAAAAAAGTGTTCAATCATAAACTGATTACAAAACATGGTCTAGCCTCGATTGCAAAACAAATATGGATGTGGATCGAGTGGAAAACATGGTTCGGATGAGAACTGGATGCAAAATAGGGACCAGATTCATGCTAGGTGCAAAACAAGGTTTAGTCGTAGATCGGTTAAAAAATAGAGTGTGTTCGTGGTTCGGTTGCAAAATAGATCCAAATGCAAACCAAATGCAAAACATTGTCCAAATGAGAACCAAGTGCAAAACATTGTCCAAATGAGAACCAAGTGTAAAACAAGGATCGGATTCATGTCGGGTTCAAAATAAGATCCAACTATAAACCAATTACAAAACACGGTTCGACCATAGTTCAATTGCAAAATAGGATCCAGATGCAAATCGGGTGCAAAACAGGGACCGGATTAGAATTGGGTGCAAAATAATTTTTGGATTTTGACCAAGTGCAAAAAAGGGTTAGGCCTTAAATCAGTTACAAAACGGTATCCAACTACGATCTAGTTGCAAAATAGGGTCTAAATACAAACTGGGTGCAAAATATGGATCGAATTCGAACTAGGTATAAAAAAATTGCCAGATTTGGACCAGTTGCAAAACAAGTCCAGATGGGGATTGGGTGCAAAACTTATTCCAGATTCGAGTCAAGTGTAAAATAATATTCGGATTCTCACTGAGTCCAAAATAAGGTTCGAATATGTACCGATTGCACCAGGTTTTATGCTATCATGTGTCACACGATTGGTCACTTGCTTATGCATATTGAATAACATGTCACCACGTGTCCACCTAAAATCAATTTTGTCCACCCAGGTGTTGTAGATGAGTTGAAGAGGAGAGGGCAATCCTCCAAGGGAGGTCCCAGGTTCAAATCTCCACCCTACCAAAAAGTTGAATTGGGTATCCAAAATCCAATTGATAATGTTGGTGCGGGCAGGGTCGGGTGCGACTCTCGGGTGACTTTGACGGTGTAGAACCCCCTATTCATGGTCTCTCATACCAAGGCAGCTCCGCAAGGGGTTTTTTGCTTAAAAAAAAAATCAATTTTGTCTATAAAAAGGTAGCAACAGTCATTTTTTCAAGTTTTTTCTTCTACACAAGATTAGAGTGAACCCTCCCTAAGCGACCATTACCTCGCACCCTTCTAGAGCGAATTTTCCCCTACTTCCACAACTTCCAACAATGGCCACCACTTCCACCCCTACTACAAAAATTGTATTCAAAAACCTTACTTACCCCAAAATTTTAGACTTGTTAACCACCCCTAGATACGACCTTTCATGGGTCACTAATGCAAGTTTATTTATTTTTTATTTTTTTATTTGTGGAAAACATCCCAAAAGGGATGCCACTTTCGGGTAAGACCCAAGGAGGCAGGGGTATCCATTCCGCCAAAAATGCCCAGGACTCGGACCTGGCCTACCACCTTTGACATACTCAAGGAGCAAACAAACACACAAAACCAATTTAAAAATAAGTAAATAACAACAAAAATAATAAAATAAAATAAAAAACATGCTCCTTGAGTGTGTCAAAAACAAAAGCACAACCAAACACGCACAATAAGATAAAAGAAACCACAACACAAACCACATAGAAAAACACAAGAACCACATAACAAAACACAAACAAGACAAAAACAACAGAACACTACAAAGACATAACCCAAAAAAAACATGAAAAATAAACACAACCAAAACCTAAAAAATAAAAAATAAATAAAATAAAAATAAAAATAAAAAACAACCAACAACAAACAATAAACAAAAACAAAAAACATAGAAAACACTCACACATAAAAACACGAAATAACACAAACAAAGAGAAACCCAAGAACAAGAACGAAAAAAACACAAGAACAATAACAAAAAACATAAAAAAAAAAACAAAACAAAACAACAAAAACACAAGAACAACAAAAAACAACACAAAGAACACAAAAACAAAACAAAACAAAAGAACCCACCCACCTTATAAAACTAAACAAAAAAAAAAGAAAAAAAAATTGAACATAACAATGACCTATCTAGACCAGAAGACTATTAAGGCAAGAATCAACAGAGGAAACAAAATAAAGAATAGAATGAGCTAGGGAACTAAAAAAAACTGAATGAACCAAAGAGAAGCAAAAAAAAAAAAAAACAAGAAGAAACTAGGTACCTTCATAATCGGAGCCATCCAAAGAAATGATAGAAAGAAGAGCTTCCCTAATTTGAGAAGCCCACCATATAGGAGGGTGGCCATAACAAGTAAGATCACCTTTGTCCAAAGCCCAATTAGCTAAAGCATCAACACTCTTGTTTTGATCTCTGACCACATGATTGTAATCAACTTTCAAAAATCCCATCTGGATTAATTGAATCTTCTCAATAATTCTTTTTATTCTCCAATCCACCTTATGATTCTTAGAAGGAGTCTTCAAGAGATTAATCATAAGTTGAGAGTCGACTCAACTAACACCTTTTCCCATCCAACCTTAGTAGCCTCCTAAAGGCCTCTGAGGATACCATACCCCTCAAGCAAGGTTATTGGAAAGAATACCCAAATTCTCAAGCAAAAGTAAAAACCAGGGAGCCATCTCGAAAGTCTACCAATTCCTCCCACACCGGCTTTTCCAGGGTTCCCTCTAGAGGCTCCATCAGTATTGACTTTTCCAAAATCCTTAGGAGGAGGTTGCCAATTTCTAGTCCTATCCATCTTACTAATACTCACATTCCCTTTAAGTTGGTTGCCCTTAGAAGATTTAATCTTCAATATTTGCATCACTTGATCCCATATTTGGTGGGAGTTTTGGGGGTGATTAAGGAGTTGATGGACTGATTCAACTAAGTTGGCTATGGTCTTTTGCCAAATATAGTGAATATCCTTCCTATCTTGATTAAAAATTCGGTTGTTCCTTTCATTCCAAATATTCCAAAGAAGAATGGTAGAACCCATCCAAACTACTCGCCTAATAAAATGATCAACACCCTCTTGATTAGGCCAATCCCTCCAAAGTTGTTCAAAAGTAAAAAAATTGGACCACTGTAAGCCAAGTAAAGTGGCCATTCTCCTCCATAGCTCAGAGGCTAAAGTACACTCAATAAAAATATGGTTGATATTTTCTACATTCTCTTCACACATTTCACATCTAAAAGGGCCATGAAAACCACGCTTCATAAGTTGCTCACCAGTAAGCACCCTACGATGCAATAAAAGCCAATTAAAGAACCTCACCTTAGGCCAGAGCTTTTGAGCCCACAATCGAGAAAATATGTCGAAGAATGGTTGGGATTATTATGGCATAAGGTCAAATAACCTTGAGCAACTGAATACTCACCCTTAGTAGTGTTGTTCCATCCAAAACAATCTTTTTCATGGGACCAAGAGAGGGATCTCATATGAAGGATGCCTTGGATATCTTGTCTTTGCCTTTCTGGGATTTGAATAGGCCAGTCCTCAATAGGGATCCAATATCTACCAACCTTTGAATTACCAAGTATGGTACCGATAGTAATTAGCCACCTTTATCCAATTAGCTCGGTGAAGCTCCTCCATCCAAGGCCTCCAATCGGGAAACCGAGTTATCAAAGGCTTGTGACCATCCCAAGAATCTGTCCAAAAATTTGCATGTTGACCATTATGAATGATCCAAAATAATTTTTTCTTTATCAAATCCTCACCAGTCTTAAGAACTGCTAAAATGGGAGAACCTTTGGTAGGAAGTTGATAGCGAACAAGGTCTTCAGGACTTTTGTTCTCAAGCATATTTAGCACGGAGATTATTGGCCCAAAGAGCATTGGGGTTATGCAACATCCTCCAATATAATTTAGCAGCTAAAGCTTTGTTGTTATTAATTGAAGACCGAAATCCTAACCCCCCTTCACTCTTAGGAAGACATAAAGTATCCCATTTCACCAAGGCCCATTTTCTTTTCTCCTTAGTACCACTCCAAAGGAAACGATGACTGATTTGATCCAATTCTCGAAGAACAACCTTTGGGATATTCAAAATGGAAGAAACATAAATAGGAATAGCTTGAAGGACTGATTTTACCAAGGTGATTCTACCCCTAGAAGAAAGCCACTTGTTGGTCCACTTTCCAATTTTCTTCTTGACTTTGTCCAACAACCAATTCCAATCTTTATTTTTCTGCCTTTGAATATTTATGGGAATACCTAAATAAGTGATTGGAAGAGAGGTCTTCTTATATCTTAATTTATCCAAGACCATGGATTCCTGTCTAGCAAAGCAGTGAAAGAAAATAACTTTAGATTTGTCTTCATTGATCAACCGCCCAAGTAGCCTTAGAAAAACAACTAATGATTTGCTTAATATTAGAAGCTTCCTTAACTCGTAGCTTTACCTAAAAGAGTAGAGTCATCCACAAATTGAAGATGAGAGATAGGTCTAGCTCCATGAGCAATGGTAACTCCCTCAAGGGTTTTGTTTTCCCTCTTTTTGGTTATAGTCCTACCCAAGCATTCAACAAGAATGATGAATAAATAAGGGGATAGCGGGTCACCTTGCCTAATACCTCTGGAAGCCGGGAATGACCGAGAAGGCCTGCCATTGATAAGAACTAAGTAGGAAACTGAAGAGATACATCCCATAATCCAATCCATCCAATCCTTAGAGAAACCAAATTGCCTCAAAACTTTGATAAGGAAGTGCCAATCCACTCTATCATAAGCTTTGGATAAGTCTAACCGAATGAACATGGAAGGAGAATTTTGCATATCCATGGAATGGATGGCTTCCCGAGCAAGAACTATCTCATCTACTATTTGACGTCCTTCCACATAACCCCCTTGCTCTGGGGAAATAATCTTATGCAAAAGAGGCTTCAACCTTTCTCGCCATGATTTTAGTAATGATTTTGAGAAGAACATTACATAAAGCAATAGGTCTAAAAGCTGAGATATGATCAACCTCTTGAGCTTTTGGAACAAGAGTAATATAAGTTTTATTGATAACCTTCAAAATTTCTTTGGCTTTCCTGGCTTCTTCCACCACCTCTAATAAATCAACATGAAGGATATCCCAAAACTCTTGGTAGAACTCAATGGGAAAACCATCGAGACTTGGGGTTTTCCCTTTTTGCATTTTAAAAACTACTTGTTGAAGCTCATTGATAGTAACAGGAGCAGTCAAAATAGAGTTCTCCTCGAAGTGATAAGAGAAGGGATTGCTTGAAGAACATTTTGTTGTGAAGTTGAGTCAAGAGGAGTAGCAGCAAAATATTGGAAAAGTAATCAACAACAATAGAGTTCATGCCATCCCAAGTATAAACAACATCTCCAGAATCTGATTTTAAGGAAGAAATAAAGTTGTGAGATCTTCGAGCTAGAAGAGATTTGTGGAAGAAATTTGTGTTTCGATCTCCTTCTTTGAGCCATTGAATTCTAGATTTTTGCTTCCATAAGATTTCTTCTCTTTTTTCCCATTCCTCTAACCGAGTTGTGAGTTTAATTTCATCTCGCACTTCTCTTCTCTCGTGAGGCCATCTAAATGGATTTTCTTATTCAAATTTTCAAGATGAGCAATAACTTCATGTTTTTTTTATGAACATCCCCAAACTCTTTCCAGCTCCAAGTCTTGATTTTGGATTTAATGTATTGCAGTCTTTTGGCAAAACAGAACATCTTAGTCCCATGCCTAGGTTTACCTTCCTTCCACCATTGTTGCACACGAGGTCCGAAGGAAATGTCTCTAAGCCACATTAATTGAAAATGAAAAGGAGAGAAACTCACATTGGTTTTCCACATTTCCACCATGATCGGCCAATGATCCGAACCAACATTATTAAGAGTCTTCACTTTAGGAATGTGACCATGGATTAAGAAATTTTTAGAGAGCAAAAACCTATCCAATCTCTCCATTATACAAGCTAAGCCTTGCCTTCCGTTAGACCAAGTCATAAGGCCATTATCTCGGTTGGATATCCACAAGATGGAGGTTTGCAATATATTCGCTCATGAGGTCGGTGCTTTTGTCCAAATTTCTATTTCCCCCCTTTTCTCATCCAGAGAGAGGATGGTATTGAAATCTCCTCCGATCAAGATCCAAGCTTTAGGAAAATGAGAGATAATATGAGTAATATCCTTCCACCTGTCTTCTTTTTTCCTCCAAAGAAGTCGGAGCATAAACAAGTAATGCAGAGCATAATCTGGTTGGAATGTCTACTTTGAATAGCTATAGCCAACAAACCCCAACTCGCCAACCATATGGTGAATAACTACCTCTTTTGGGTCCCAAAGACAAGCAATGCCACCCGAAGTCCCTTGGGAACCGAGGGAAACCACTTTTCCAGCTGGCCAAATTTTACCGGCAATTGAGTCCATATCCTCCATTGACATCTTTGTTTCTTGAAGGAAAACAAGATGTGGATGATTTATCCGAATCATTCTTCTAATTTCATTTTGTTTTGAAAGACTCCCTTTGAGTCCTCTAATATTCCAAGTGATGATCTTCATTAATACCAGGGCTAAAAAATTTGGGAAGGGCATTAATCTTACCTTCCTCTACAAGCTTTTCACCTTCTTTTACCATATGATATTGATTGGTCTTGCGACCCGCTTTTTGATTAGAATCCATCTTCAATTTTTTTTCCCTGTTTCTTGACTTATTCCAATTGAATCTGAGATGGCTTCTAACCTTGAAGAATGCTCGTACACAACCAAAATTTTACTAGATGGTTCAACGGAGTCTATATTGGGACCCGCATTATTTAAAGTTTTGACATTTGAAATATTGTTTTTCTTGGGTAAATTTTCTCCCTTTTTTTTTCGTTGAAAACCTTTGATTTGTTGGTTTGTCTCCGAGTTCTTCCCTTCATATTTAAATTGTGTTTCTAAGATTTTAGTTTCCATTATTTCCTCTTCCTCACTTGGGACATCATTTGTGGAAAGGATTTCAAACATATTAGCAGATGACTTTGATTGATCCTTCATAACCGGTTTTTTCTCGAGTGTTCTTCTTCTTAGGTATTTGGAAACCTCGCTGAGTTTATATCTTCTTTCTTTTGATCAGGAATTTTATTTGGGCAAGCACTGGCCAAATGACCATATTCATGGCAAATTCTACAATGAAAAGGAATGTTCTCATAGTCCACTACTTGCTCCCAAGTGTCTTCCCCAAATTGTAATGTGATATTTTTAGGTAGGGGTTTGTCAAAATCCATTAAAACACAAATTCGAGCATAAATAATATGTTCAAAATTTTGAGTACAATCAGCAATCATCATAAAAGTTCCTAAAGAGTTTCCAATTGAAGAAAAAATAGTAGGATTCCAAAATTCAATAGGGAGGCCAAAGAGTCTAACCCACACGGGAGCTATAGAAGGCATCTCTTCTTCGACTTTAAATTTAGTATGCCAGGGCTTCATGAAAAGCCCCGCCCTTCCAAAAAACCAAGGACCCCCTTGAAAAGTTTTCTCTCTATCTTCATTATTAGCAAATAAAACAAGAAAATAACCATTTGGATAAATAGAGATTTGTAACTCACCTTTAGTTTTCCAGATTTTTGCAGCCCGGACTTTGAAAGTAGATAGACTCAGACAACAACCCACAAACCAACAAATTAGTCTTCTTTTTTCCAAATCTTCAATTCCAATATAAATGTTACCCATATCAATCTTAACAATAGGAGTTTCATCACCGCTTTAAGACATCCTGACTCCATTTTCCTAGGATCAATCTTAGGCATTCTTAGAGGTTTATGGGAAGCCCTAAGATTGATATTAGCATTGGGCTGAGGCTGTCCACCACGAAGGGCATCCCTAAAATTCATTTTTGGGACCGAGTCTTCAAAATTCTTACCCTTGATAGGGGTTTTCATAGTAGAATTATTTTGTGGGTGCACCTTAGCACCAGATTCACTTGAGATATGAGCCATTTTTTGATCAACTTGCTTGAAACTTGTTTCGTGATCTCTTTAATCCTTGCCCTAGACGTCGTGGAAAGGTATGGTTTTCACTTTTCTTTTGTGCAGCAAATTGGAAGTCGTTGTCACTCAAGTTCACAGTATGATCTATTGAAAGATAAATTTCTAACCCATCTTGGATCCCCTACAACATTTCCTGCTAAAATATTGAGCATAAACCACAAAAATATTGGCCGCTAGGGCCCGAAGGCCCTAAAAACCAACCTCTAGAGCTGCTTGCACTCAACCCAGATGAAACCCTCGCATAGTCGCTTGCCAAATATCTCGTTCACACATAGGGATGCGCTAGGATCTGTGTTGCTCCAAATGATATGAAAATTGGTGGAGACGTTCTAGGGTTTTTCAAGCATCTACCCTCAAAATTTTAGCTCAATCCGAGTCCGAATGAGTGAGATATGGCCAAAACGAGTTTGGCAGTTTGGGCAGTCCTGCGAAAAATGTCTCCGAATAAAATTTTCTTAATTTTAATTTACAACCATAATATCATTACCTTAAGCTATACCTCCAAGATTGTCGAAGCTGTACTAATGCAGGTTTATAGGGTTTGCTTTCAATACCCCATTTTAGGGAAGACAAACATGTTTTGCAAAATATCATAAACGGTTACGACAATGATCATGCGACCATCAATGTCACACTACAAAATAGAAAATTATCTTTTACCATCAAATCCACTGATGTCTAGAGATTGACAGGTCTTCCCCATAAGGACTTTGCTCCTGTCACACCGAAGTTCATGTTGTCTATCAATAAAAAATCTTACTTGGAGACCAACTACAATCTCTCTTTGAAATTATTGTTAGGTATAATTCTCGTCACTTGATTCTGTTAAAGTTAAAAATTTAAAATTTGTTATTTGACATTTATTTTTTTTGCAGCTTCTACCGCTAAGTCTAGAAGAGTGTTAGCAAATACCTCTATTACATAAATACATATCTAAAGGTAAATATTTAGTTCTTCCAAGCAAGATCAATTATGCATGGAAGACCAATGGATATTATGTTCTGGGTATTAGCCTATATGGTTTACAATATTTACCCCCATAAATTTGACTAGTGTACATATATTTTGCATTGCATCATAACAGAGTTGCATAGCATTCATAAAAATTAGGGACCATGGTGGCCATAGTTAAATACATTTTAGGTTTTAATTATGAATGTTTTCATAATTTGCAGAATACTTGTGTATCGACTATAATGCACCCAACCCTACAAAGCATTGCCATGACACCCTAAGAGGTGAAGGTAATAATTCCATATTTCACCATCAAATAATTTTTTATATTTTAGTTATGTTTTTATATTTTAATTTTTTATTTGCACCTAAATGTGTAGTAAGGCAACCACCACAAGGACAAAAAGGATGTTGTTGTAAGGGGTCACATGCTAGAGGCCACTAGTGATTCAGAAGACATAGGGTCATAAGCATCACCATTGTAGAGGTTGCTAAAATGTTTGAGGCATGTTGCTTCTCCTAGAGTTTCTCGTCCACCTCTGTTTGTACAAAAAGTGCAATATGAATCTAGTGAGGCCACCCCTACAACACGTAAGTTTCACTTTCGAGTTTTTATCTCTATATTTTTTTGAAAAATAATTTGAAAAACTTATATTAAAACAAATATCATTTACAAGTTGGGATGAGACTTCTCCCAACCTTAGCCAAAGAGAACACATGTTTACAATAGTAAAAGTAGATTTGCATTGGAGCCAAATATTCTAAATCATATTTTTACAATGGTTGTCCACATGTTTACAACTGTAAAAGAAGATCTACATTGGAGTAAAATCTCCTAAACCATATTTCTCCAATGGTTGTCCAAATTAGCTAAACACTGGATTTGCTCACCAACCTACATAATCATCTCATTCTCAATAACCATGTCATTGAACCCCTAACTCCTTCTTAGTACCCATATTAGCCACAAAGTTTGCCAATTTATTTATATCTCTACTCACATAAACTGGAATCAAATCATATAATTCCCTCCATAATTCCTTAATTTGAGTGACAAGAATCCTCAACCTCCATGTCTTCAAAGCAAAGTTCCTCATGCAATCCAAAGTTCCTACCATTATTTGAGAATCTAATTCTAAGATTATCCTCTTGTAACCTTGTTTTACTACCCAAATAGAAGTATATTTGATAGCTAAGGCTTTTGCTTCATTGTTTGTGGCCCTTCCTAGGCCTTGCAGTTCCCAATAGAGCATTGTCCCAACATGATTCTTGCAAACCACTCCAATTCCAACTCTACTCGAATTTCCTTTTGCAAATCCATCAATATTAATTTTAATCCAACCTTCTGGGGGTGGTTTCCAACTAGCTCTATCCTACCCCTCTTGCACTTCAATTTCCTTCTCCATTGTCCCTATAACAACCTGAGTTTCCTCTTTAGCATACACTGCCACAGTTTTTGTGACTTTGCTCCAAATGACCTACAAAACTCCATCTAAATATGAAAAGGTTTCTCTAAAAATTTGACCATTTCTCTCCAACCACACTTGTCACAAAATGAATTTTAATCCAAGCTCCCAACCAATACAAAGAGCTTTAGATTTAAATCTACCCCTCTTCCATCTTTCCTAAATATTAGTCCGATTCAAATCACCATTAACTCAAATTTTATAAAATATAAACTATCTCCCCCAAATATAACATGTGAATGGGCACTCAAGCATAAAGTGGCCATATGTTTCCTCACTCTTGTAGCATAAAACACATTGATATGGACCAATGATTCCCCTACGTTTGAGATTATCAAAAGTAAGAATTTCATTATGCATGAACTGCCAAGAAAATAAGTTTACTTTTGACCAACCCTTGGACTGCTAAATCTTTCTCCAGTCCTAAATCTGATATTCATGAGGAGGAGGCTCTAGAATGATCTTATCATATTCATCCTTCACTATGTAGACACTAAGGCTCCCATAACTCCAAGCTAATTCATCCTCCTTAATTATCGGCTGCTCTTGGTTATGCACTATCAATGCCCCTGCAATATCTGATTACGGTAGCTCACTGTACTCAATTACCTGCTCTAGGATGGGAGGAGGTGAAAGAGGGACTTGAACATGGTTGTTATTATTTTTATTATTCCCATCCACTCCTTCCATGAATTATTCTTCTTCCTCGTCCACTAGTGTTTTGAAGATCTCATACCTATTGGACGACTTGAGTTGGGTTTACTTTTTATCATATATATTTTTTTTGCCTTCTCCTTCTTTTGGGTTATTCAAAACTATTTCCCTACGCTTCTTTGCCCTGAGAAATGTTGGTTGTTTCTTTATTGATTCGTAGAGGAACATCCATTTTTATGTTCATATTTTTTGGGTAGGATTTGGCCAAATGGCCATATTTATGGCAAACTCTACACCTGAAGGGTAATGCCTCATAATCCAGTTGTTGAATCCAAGATAGTCCTACAAGTTTGAGTTTAACCTCTACCAACAAAGGCTAGCTAAGATCCATTTCCATACATTATCTAGCATAAACGATTGTGTTTTCATCCATTGTGTGTTTGAAAATACCCAAATATCTTCTAAGGGAATTATCAATAATTTATAATACTTGCTCACTCCAAAACTCCATTGGAAGTGCATAAAAATAAATCCAAACCAAGACAGTAGTGGGTTCAATTTGAGGATCAAATCCCACTCTCCAAGGCTGAACAAATAATCCTGTCGGACCATGATTCTTCTTTTTTGATTTGAAAGACATATTTCTATCGGCAAGTGAAGAAAAACTAACAATAAAATATCCATTACTAATAAACCACAAAGAATACTCACCAAGAGGCTCCCATTTTTGTCGAATCTAGGAATGCAAAATATTTAGGGTAGGGCGAATATCCATGAATTTACAGATCAAATCATGATTAGATATATAAAACTATTCTTCTACCATCCTTTGCTCAATGAGAATCTTTGGCCTTGATTTTGACTGTGGCAAGCATCCATTAACTCGTTGAGATATTGATCTATTTCCAGTAGTCATAAAGAGCATTTTTAATACAGTTTTTTGTGCTTCTTCAATCTCTGTTGGAGATTTATCCTTTAACAAATATGTAAAAGAAATATGCCTCTCAAAAGAGGATCTGAAGGTGTCCCCATTGGGCCCTCCTGGGGCAACAATCTTGTATTCAATTCCATAGCAAGAAATCTCTTCGGTTACCCAATTGATACCCTCAATTAATACCCCATTCCTCTATATTAATTACCATCTTATATTGCCCTAAAAACCTTCTTTATCTCTATATTTATTTCTTTAAAATTATAATAATTTTTATTAAATTTTTTCATATGTTTTCATAATTACACCCCATCTCCACTCGCACCAACATACAACAAATCTCATCATCATGAGGTAAATCAATGTGTATTTATTTTAAATTAACATATATTAATTTTATTTCTATTTTATTTTCTGAATAATTTTGGCAAAATCTTATTTTAATGTTTTTAGGTGCCTCTCAACAACATTCTATAAGAAGCTAGCAAATGATGCCACCACCACTTCCAACACCGCCACGATAGGATCTACAAATGAGAGGTCAAATGCGGGGTGGAATTGGAAAAGTACTTTTTTCAACAAGATCGCAGGGGGCACCAAGTCAAACTATATCTGATTTTCCTAGTTTTTCATTTAACACATATACAGAAGTACCAGACGTTTCGAGCATAGGATTAGATTATCCTCCACTCGATGAAGATTATATGTTGCAGGGTAACATTTTAGGTTTCAAGGTGGTAGATGTGCTTTAGGATCCAAAAAAAGAAGCACAACAAACACAAGCCCCTGCAGCTCAACAAACATTATCGTCGACTGCTCAAACCAACATCCCTCATCCTCAAACTGAGGATGACAAAGTCAATTTTGATGAAAAAATTTAATGGCTGACAATTGTGAAGCAACCATCAAAGATATGGTGCTTCAAGATTTAGAAGAGATGAAGGAGTGGGAATTTTGGGCCAAGGTCCTTGTAAATGAGCTTAATGACCGATATAATTTTTTTCTAAAGCAATTTTTTCTCTAGTTGAAAAGGAACCAAAAAAGCTTAATGGTTTGTTAGATTAGGCTCAATGAAGTATATTCTTTTATATGATGATAAAGTTTTGAGCATTATGTTGAATAGAATGGAGAATATTAATGCTAAAGCCCAAGCATAATATAACCAATGAGTTTTTGATAAGAAAAAAATTATTATGGTTGAGGCTACAAGGGATGTGGCTGAGGTGAGACTTTAGCTGCAATAAATTTGAGTGTTTTATTTTGTCATATAACTCTACTGACTTATGTTTTCTTTTTCTTTTGCAGTCAAATTTTGATAATTTAACAAAACAAGTTAAAAACATGGAAGTTAATATCCAAATGACAAAGAAATTTTTGATAAATGCAATAAAAATGAAGAAAACAATGCAAGCCAAAATCAGGGACAATAACCTTTTAAGAAAAATAATCAAGGAAAACAAAATGGATACAAATACCTTGATAAAGTAGAAAAAGGAGAAATAAACACTTTTAACAGTGCAAGAAGATCCAACCCAAGAAGAAAGAGCATTATTGGGGAGTTTAGAGAGAGTAGAGGAAGGCCTAATCAGATCTCGAGCACTGCCAACATAGGGTGTCGATGAAGGAGTAAAAGGAAATGAAGAAGCAACTCCAAGAGAATATAAGGCAGTAAACCCTTGATCTAAAAATTAAGATACTGTAAAATATTTACTAGTTGACTACATATTTGGTTGTATTGCAATCAACATTTTTGTACAATGTAATATTTTTTAATCGAAATAATGAAGACATTTACTAATTTTGTGTCTTCTATCATTCAATAGTTGTTTTCATTTATAATCTTGTGTTGATTTTTAATTTATGATGATTCAATTATATTTACTATTGTGATCTCAAAGAACAAAAGAAATATTATTGTTTGTTTATAGTTATTTGTCAATATATTAATATTCATAAATTAACAATACTATGATATAAAACATAAGGGTTTATTAATGAAGGTAGTTAAAACACTGAGAATGCTACAATATAAAACATACAATTTCAAAAACAACAATGTGATAAAAAATAAAACTTATGAATAAACAATTTTTTATTTTCAATATTCGAGCTGGAAGAATATGATAACAAATAAAGTCAAATTTATTGATGTTGTTAAATATGATAACGAATAAAGTTAAATTTATCAATGTTGTGAAATCTTGAAAAAATTACAACGGAGGTAGTTGAAACAAACACTTCTCAGCTTGTCCAAAACCACTTGTACGCATAGTGGATTTGTGTGTTTGCACTATTTGATCACTGCAAGTATCATTATCCTCATTATCGTGCGTATTAGTGACACCCCTTCTGTATGCTAAATATTTCTAATATGATAATGCTCTATCATAGGGATAATTTTCCAACTCATACGTTAACACATATATTCTCAAACAATTTTCCAAATTTTTATCCAATCTGTAACAAACTTTAGATTTCACAAAAGATAGTGCACTAAAAACCCTCTCACTTTCCACAAATCCCAAAATCATTGTTTGACATAATTCATATAAATATAAATATTCACTAATCATATCTTGTAAGATGCTACTTGGATTAAAATTTTTCCACAAACATGTAATAACGTAACATTTGACCAACCATTGTCATTCCAAAATGGGATGATTGTTCTATTAAAAGCTCTTTGTTGAGAATACCATTGACTTCCATAATTTTAGTGAAATGTTTAGTGAGTGTGTCCATATATGTGATAAACAACTCATATATAGAATTGTTGTCATTGTAAGGATCCCAAAAGTTAGGGTTAACCACACCCATGACCTCAAACAACTTATCTCTTTGAAAATGATCTCTTATTTCATGAGTTAATGATTCTACTATTTTTAACAATTTAATCTTAGTACTATGTAAAACTACATCAAATCCACTGTGCGTTATGGGCATTTGTTCAACATCTTCTGTAACTATATGTGATCACCTTTCAAAACAATATAGAGGTATCATCTATTCATAAACATTAATACAAAGATGATCATTGATGTCAAACTTTGAAAAGCTTTTTGGATAATTCACGTTAGTTAATATTTTCCAACTATCAAACAAAGGATCTGTAAATTTTCTTTGACCAAATAAAGCTTGTCAATATGCATACATATTTGTTTTAACATCTTGATGAAACCAACAATATAGGTGGATTTTTCTTGTACAAGTTTAATCAATCTATTCATTTCTTATAATATTGAAAGAATAGCACATAGTGTTAAAAGGGTTTCCAAGTTAGTCAAATGGTATAACAAATATTTTTCCTTATCAACTACCCTACAATTTGCGTACGTAAACCTCATTAACGATTGATATTTTGTAAAACAATTGTGTGCAGGTTGATACAATGAAATCCACCTTGTATCCACATCTTTTAACAATTTTTTTCCTTTTGTAAGTCTAGTGCAAATTGTTGAAACTCTGCAAATTTTTTTGAACTGCATGAAAAATAAATGTGTATTTTGTGGATGAGGTCTTCCACTCTTGCAACATTTTTAAAAGTGTTCACAATTTTATATGCAAGATTCACTCCATGAGCCCTGCAATGAATGAATATAAAATATGGAGCAATTGATGTTTGAAGTCGAACACAAAGACCATTCTTGTGTCCTTGCACTATAGTAACACTGTTAGCGCAAACACATATTAAATTTGTGGCTATTTCTATATCATTCATTCCTACAATATCTTTTGAACTAGTTACAACAACATTATAGATATTTTTTGCATTACAACTTTCCACCATCTTATGTAATGCTCTCAAAATAGGTTGCCTTACATGATATTAGAATGTGTACACATGCATAAAAATCTAATATGTGTTGTCAACATCCGCCATCCCATCAATTGAAAGTGAAATAAATTTGGCAAGATTTACTTTCTCCCTCTAGTCCTCCTTCTAAACCAATGATAAAGATTTTTCTATTTCCCAACCACTTCGACCTGACGAATGGGAACTAAGAAGATTTTGCATATTACCTAGCTAAAAAAGGTTCTTATAATCAATAAAATCGAACATGGATCTACCCTTTTTAAGAATACTATTTACAACAACAAGCTACAAACCTTTTGAAGTTAAAGTGATCTTTTGAATTTTATGAAATTGGGCTTGAATCATTCCACCTTTCTCAATAAGAGATTGTTGTAGCTTCAATCATCTTTCATGTTCTATTGCATATCCAACATGCATGCATTTTGATGCATCTTTCTACCTAACTATTTTCTTAATTGTTCCATCACTTTCTTTAAATGTTGAATAAATTTTCCCACAATGTTTTTCTATTGTATCTAACTTTAGTTGCATCTTATGATCCTTACCTAGTTTTCAACTACAAATTATGCATCTACATTCTCTTGAAATATCATTTTTGTTATCTAGCTGGACTGACTCTATAAAGGTATATGTTGATGACCATTCAACCTTAAATGACCTTCCAATAGTCCATCTAGTTAACTTTTTACATTTAGTTTGTTATTCCCTAGAAGTTTGTATTGCATTTGATTTATCGCTTTCTTCTTCAAGTGGCATGTCATTTTGAGGAATATCTTTAAGTGGAGGCATATCAGGGTCAATAGTGTATTCTGCATACAATGATATTCTTTATCATTTTAGGATGTAAGAGAATATTTTTTTACAAACAGAAAAAAATTCATATCAATATGCAATATGGCCAAAGCCATATACTAAAAATTAACTTTTTGAAGAATAAATCGTTATTAAAAGAATTATTAGAATACAAAACTAATTGTTTAGTAGGTAAAAATTATTTATACCTTCAATTTTATAGATGTCGATGGTTCGTTGGATTTCGATAAATGGCTAAAATATTTTATGATACTCTTTTCAGCAGAATATTTACCTTTCGTCTTTCCATCGTTAGTAGGTTTCATTTTACTTATGAAAAAAAATGTTTTCTTTTTAGAAAATTAATAAAATTTTGAACAAAGCCTACTACTATAAGGCCTCAAAATAATATTGTAACTAGAATAAACAGAGAGTTGGTTGGTAGAAAATACATACCAATGTCTAGTCAAGCTTTATCATGATTTTTCTAGTGCATGCCACTACTATGTTTTCTAGAGATAACACTTGTATTTATTCAGAGGATAAACAAAACCAATATATAAATTCAAATCTACAGATACATATAGGAATTTCTATAATTTAAAAAAAAGAACGCATATAGATATGAAATATAATTTTCTATAATTTAAAAAAAAGAACGCATATAGATATGAAATATAATTAAAGATTCAAATGTGAAAAAATATCATATTATAGTACTAAATGTCCTAAAAACTCACAGTCTTCATACTACATTTACATATTTGCAATTTTATGATAGAAAAATGAATCTTAGTATTGCGTCTCCTTGAACTAATATTCTCTAATAATCTAGAGAAATATAGAATCAAAGTGTCTTAAGAGAAATAGAGAATTATAGTGTCTTAAGAGAAGGACAACTACCTAAAAAAACATCAAAACACTCACATATGGAACAAAATAAAATAGGGAAAAACATAGGAAACAGAGCATTGACCTATTTGCAATAAAAGATAGAAAAATAGCAAAATAAAAACCTACAATTTTATGATAGAAAAACATATCTTACTACTGCAACTCCTTAAAATCATATTCTCTAAAAAAAAAAGAAACAAAGAATCACAATGTCTTAAGAGAAATAGAGAATCATAGTGTCTTAAGAGAAGAACAACTAGCTGAAAAATGCATCAAAACACTCACACGTGGAATAGAGGAAAACAAAGAAAAACAGAGGAAAACAAAAAAATAAAAACCTATAATTTTATAATAGAAAACAAATGTTACTACTATAACTCCTTGAACTCATATTCTCTAAAAAGAATAAAGAGAGGTGAAATTTTGTACCTTTATTTTTCATGATCGATGCATGATTCAGATCAGATTCGGGTGCAAAATTAGGTCTAGATCCGATCTGAGTGCAAAGCAGGGTTCAATAGCCAATCCAAATGGAAAACTAGGTTTGAATCCGGTTCAGGTGCAAACCAAGGTGTGGCCCTTGTTTAGGTGAGAAATGGTTTCGGATGCGGTTCGGGTGGAAAACTAGGTTCAACTCCTACTCAAGTGAGAAATGTTTTTGGATGTGATTCAGATGGAAAAATGAGTCCAGTTACAGTGCAAATTAGGATTTGCCCCTAGTTTGGATGGAAAATAAGGTCTGGATATGATTAATGATCGGCTAGTTTCTGCACATGATCGATGTTCGACGAAATTCTACACTCGATCGAAGTTCGAAAGAATTCTGTAATAAATCGAATGTTTCAGGTCTTGTCTTTTCTATTGGAAGGTTTTACTTTTCGTTGCTACTACTTGTTTTTTGAATAGTTTGAATGTTTTACATGAATAAGTATCATTGTTGCGTTAATTATATTTACTGTTGGTATAAGAGGTAAATGGGATAATTAAAAAAATTATAATTTCAAGGTGAAAGGGTCCTCGATTTAGGTGGGAGTGCTAACGATTTAAAAAAAATGGTAATATAATTATCAACGTGAGTTGAGCTGACCCCTAAAATTTTGTGTACTTTGCAAATGGGTCAATGTCAAGGGTCCCCAAATTCATTAATTTTAATTTAAAAAATGCTAATATTCATGAATTAACGAAGATTTACCACTATGCATAACCTTGAAAATAGATCTAAAAATATTGATAAAAGTAAGGGATTTGATGTTGCTCCTTTCACAAAAGTAAAGGACTCCATAGAAGGAGGGGATATATACTTGGCATCTTTGAGTACACACTCAGATCATAATGAATGGTTGATCAACTCAAGGGCTTCTTTTTGTGACTCCTCATAGGAAGTAGTTTTGTGAATATGAAAAGTATAATGGAGGTGATGTTTTCCTAGGAGGTGACTTGATAACTAGAATCATAGGACAATGAAGGATTAGACTATTGCTCAAATATGGAAGGATTAGACCCTCCTTGTTGTTCTACCTATTCTAGGTTTGGCTAGAAACTTGATATTTATGAGTAAAATGAGTGATGCAGGCGTGTAGATAATATTTGAAAAGGATACTTGCAAGATGGTTTGAGGAGCAATGGTGTTGGTAAGAGGAGTTTAGATTGGAATATTGTATAAACTATTAAGTAACACTATGATTGATGGGTGTACTAGTTTTATTGTTCATAAAAATGAAATAGACAAAACCTCTACTCTTCTTATAGATAAGACAATGCTTTGACATCAAAGAATGGGACATATTGGAGAAAAGTGCCTTCGAACTATGCAAACTAAAGGTATGGTTAAAGGTATTCCTAAATGCTCCTTAGGTTTTGATTTATGTGAACATTGTGTACATGGTAAACACAATTGGGTAAATTTTCTATTTGGTGCTTCAAAGGCAAAAGGGATTTTGGAGCTGATATACAATGACGTGCTTGGACTTGTGTTTGTTCCATCACTTGGAAAATTATTATACTATATTTCATTTATAAATGGTTTCTCAAGGTACACATGGATAAATTTGTTGTGGAAGAAATTTGAGTTCTTTGAAAAAATCAAAGAGTTTAAGGTTCTTGTAGAAAACTAGATAGAGAAGAAGATAAAGGTGTTAAGGATAGGCAATGGTGGAGAGTTTTAGGAAAATGAATTTGAGGAGTTTTATAAGTAGTGTAGAATAACAATCTAAAATATGATTTCATATACCCTTCAATAGAATGAATTGTAGAAAGAATTAATAAGATGTTGATGGAAAAAGCAAGGAGTATGCTCAAAGGTGTAGGGTTAGCACAATAGTTATGGGTAGAGATATTGGATACTACATAGTACTGGTAAATTGATCATCTACATTAGCATGGGTTGATAAAAATTCGTATGAGTCATGGACTGGTAAGAAGCCCTTTCTTGAACATCTTGAGTTTTTGGTTGTGATGCGTATGTGCATGTTCTAAATAATAAAAGGTGTAAGTTAGAAAATAAAAGTAGAAAATTGTCTTTGTTGGTTACAAAGGTGGTGTAAAAAGCTACAAGCTTTAAAACCCATAAATAAGAAAGACTTTTTATAGTCATGATGTAATATTTGGAGAGTCTAAAAGTGCTCTTAAGTAGGAAGAACAATCAAGTGAGGAAGAACCACAAAAGGTGCAATTCGAGTTCATGGATGAAGAATCTAACTTAATAGAAGATAATGAACCGGATTCTTATACCCCATTCATGAAGAGATTGGTTCAAGAAAGAGGACAACTAAAATGGTATGACCCACCTATTTTTCATTCTACTTTTATTTTATCTACTACTGATGATGATCCTAGAATTGTTAAGGAGGCATTTGATGCAAAGGAAGGTAAATTTTGGAAGAAGGCCATGGTTGACGAGATGAAGGCATTAGGTAAAAGTATGACATGGGACTGGTGAAGTTGCTTGTTGTCAATTGGTAGCAAATGGGTATTTACTAAGAAGTTTAATGCAAAAGGTAAAGTGGAGAAGTGCAAAGTTCGTCTGGTAGGAAAGGGATATTCCCAAGTGGAGGGAATTGATTTTGGTGAAGTTTTCTCCCCTATTGCTAAACTAACTTCTATTAGATTTTTTTTTTCTATCGCTGCTGCATTTGACCTATAAGTAGAGCAAAAGGATGTGAAGACAACATTCCTATATGGGGGTTTAGAAGAAGAAATCTATGTCTCAACCAAAACATTTTTACAATAAAAGAAAATGAGGACTTGGTATGTAGGTTGAAGAAATCTCTTGATGGTCTGAAACAATCACCAAATATATGGTATCAAAAGTTTGATACTTATGTTTTGGGACTTGGTTTTTCACGAAGCAAAGCTGATAATTATGTGTACACCAAATAGGTTGATGATCACTTTGTTATTGTGGTGTTGTATGTTGATGATATGTTGTTAATTGGAAATGACAGGGAAATCATCAAGGATGTTAAGTCTTAATTGTCGTCTCAATTTGATATGAAGGATCTTGGTCCTAAAAATTCCATCTTGGGCATATGTAAATTAAGGGGGATAGTTCAATCAAGAGACTTTGGTTGAATAAGATAAAATATGTTAAGACAATATTAAAGAGATTTAATATGCATGAATGTAAACCAATCAAGAATCCCATTCCTTTGGGTGTAAAGCTATTTGTAGAATAGTATCCAAAGACATAAGAAGAGTAAGAGGATATATTTTGTGTTCCTTATGCAAGCATTGTTAGAACTTTGATGTATGTCATAGTATGTATTAGACCAGACATTGCTTAGGCAGTAGGAGTTTTGAGCTGATATATGTCAAAACAAGGGAAAGAACATTGAACTGTTGTAAAGCGAGTTTAAAGATATTTACATGACATGCTAGATAATGCAATGTGCAATCAAAGAAGAGCTAAAAAAAGCAATTAACATAAAGAAACATTTTAATTTTGGATGAGAAACATGTAATGCTATATGATGTGCTCGTATTTTTAACAATGGAATCATTACACCAATTTAAAAAAAAATCATAAATTAAAAAAATCAATATTACATTAAGAATGATTAGAATACAATTTTCAAGTTAACCTCTACAAATTAATTTTATTAAACTTGTGATCCACCACAATCATTAATATATATTGGATTGATAGGAAGTTGGTTACACCCACAATCCTTTTTTACTACCAAAGTTCAAATTCTTGGGTCTGCTCCTAACAATACTTTTTTTGGATTTGGTCATTGTGAGAAACCCCCTATGACCGACGTCTAGGGATGAGAAATATCCTCCTAATCATTACACCAATTTTAAAAAAATATCATAAATTAAAAAAATCAATATTACATTAAGAATGATTAGAATAAAATTTTCAAGTTAACCTCTACAAATTAATTTTATTAAACTTGTGATCCACCACAACCTTTAATATATATATATATATATATATATATATATATATATATATTGGATTGATAGAAAGTTGGTTACACCCACAATCCTTTTTTACTACCAAAATTCAAATTCTTGGGGTTGCTCCTAACAATACTTTTTTTTGGATTTGGTTATTGTGAATGAATGAATGAATGAAAGATTTTAATTACATCCACGAGACCCAAATATGGTCTATGGGACCTCAAATATGGAAGTACAATTACTCAAATCATATCATATGATCTTTAATATCTTTGAGAAGGTTGTTCCTTCTCCTGCTGATTTGTGTTAGCAATTCTCCAACTTTTTTTATTTTACTGTCTTCAAATAAATCTGCCATAAACCTGTTCCCAAGTGTTTCTTTGTATTTGTCATGGATATCTGAAAAACTTGAGCATTTATAGATGAAATGTTCCTCTGTCTCTACTGCCCCTGTGTTGCATAGAGTACATATCCTTTCTTCCCATTGTTCTTTGGGCGTTGTCCATCTCCCTGTTTCACATCTAAACCTATGATAGCTAGTCCTTATCTGAGCAATGAGTATTTTTTCCTTCCACTTGATTTCAGCACCTATATACGTTTTTTCCTTGTGGTCATACGTTGGGTTAAAATTTGCAATATAATATTGCCTTTTCCTGCTTGCATTTTTCCACATTCCACTTCTGAACTTTTCATTCACATAATTTTTTGTCTTTGTTGAGATTTGGGCATTCATTTATGTTGATTTCCCAGTGTTTCATCCATTTTTGATTTTGTTTCATCCATGTATTATTTCGTCTATGAAACTCTTCGTCCCTAGCTGCCCTAGGCCATCTATCATCTTTCATGTTTTCTATTTTTTTCAAGTAACATAACAGCTTGGTCATAGCAATTGCTTCTAAAGGGAACATTCCAGTTTCAGCTAGAATAATTTCATAAGGGGTTGTGACCTTAATTTTGAGAAAATTTGTGATTAGATATTTTTGAATCCTTTCTATTTGCCTCCATTTTGCATTTGTTGTGCCACTAGCCCACACCTCGCAACCATACAACAAAACCGGTGTAACAAGTAGGCCAAATAAGACCTTGGTGGTCTTCCAGTCCCACAATTCGGTATTCCTACACCTGTTTTGAAGTGCATATAGTGCTCTCCAACCACTTTGAGTTCTTTTCATCCTACGTGTATTCCAATTAAGTTTATCATGAAAGTCTATGCCTAGGTATATGTATTCTACTACTACATCAAGCGGTTCTCCTGCAAACTGAAATTCGAGTTGTTGCTTTTTCTTTTTTTCTGAAAAAATCATAATTTTTGTTTTGCTCGTGTTCACCTGCATCCCAACTTCTTTACAAAAGAGTTATAGAGCTTGAAGGTGATCTTCTAGATCTTTGGCTGTTTTTGCCACAAGAATTACATCATCTACATACATGAGGAGTTTTACCACATATTTGGCTAAATGCACACCCTCTCCCCCAAATTTGTTTATCCATTCTTCTAACTTGTCAATGTACAACCCAAATAAGGTCGAAGATAGAGGGCAACCTTGTTTGACACCTATGTCACTACCAAAAAATTCAAATAACCCTTCCTGTGTTCTGATTATAGCCTTTACATGCTCATATAGTCTGTGAATTGTTGCCCTGTAGTGAATTGGAACCTCTAGCTCTTCCATTCTGCTCCATAATTTTGTCCTTGGCACTGTGTCAAATGCCTTTTTGAAGTCTACAAAACAACAAAAAGCCTCCTCTTTTTGTCCCATATTTTTTCCACTGTGTCTAAGTGTGATACAGTGATCAATAGTTGAGTGCTTGGGCCTAAAACCCGCTTGCCCCTTTGCTCTCTTTCCCTTTTATTTTGCCCATATGTTGATCCTACGCTCTATCATACTCCCAAACAACTTTGCAAAGAGACAGTTGATCATGATAGTTCGATAGTTTGAGGGATTATTTACATCTCGACTTTTAAACAAAGGAATGGTCAAGCTAGTTGTCCACTCGGTAGGGAAGCCATTTTGTATGACCTCATTGAATTTTTTTTTGATATTTGGTACCAGGATATCTACCCCCCATTTTATATGCTCTGCTTGAAGATTGTCTGTCACGGGCTTTACCAGTTGCTAACTTTTTGATCCCTTGAATAATGTCTTAAATTGTGAAAATTTATTTCTTGACAATGATAGTAGGGGGTGTCTCCTGCTGGTTACTACGTTGATACAGTTGTTTTGAATACTCCAACCACTGATTAACTATTATGTTATTTTCAGTTTGCATCCTTTTCATGCTTAGTTCCTTCCAAAATTTCTTTGGTTCATGTTTCCCTAAGTAAATCAATTCTTTCCTCCTTGTTCTAGTGTATTCTTATTTTTTTGCCCTTACCAATTTCTCATATGCTTTTTTGTTTGCTCTTGTTTTACCCGTTGGTTCCTTTAGTAATATTTGCATTTTTTTGCAATATTCATCGAACCATGGGTTGGTTGGGAAGCTATTCCTTTCTTTATTTTTAAGTTTAGCTTTCTTGCATTTGTTTAGATCTTCTTGAATAACGTGCATTAACCATTCACTCTTACTATAATCTCTGCTACTGTGAGGTAGTTTTTCCCTTTCCTGTAACTTGTTATTTAATACTGCTCTAAAATTTTACCGATTTTTATATGTTAAGAGAATGTTTCCCTTGTGAGGATATTTATTTTGATTGCCTTGCAAGTGTTTTTCCCTTGGTTTGTCTCCATGCATTCGAAGTTTCATAACAATTGGGTTGTGATCCGACTTAAGTTCCACTGGAGAATCTTCCACTTCTAGCTCCTCTATTTTTGGTATGTAATTATGTGAGCATATTACATAGTCTATTACACTTTGTCCCTTATATGTTTTGCATGTATACTTTCCCGAATTTTTCCATTTGTTCATCCCATTGCAAATAATCAAGTTGTATATGCTGCAAAGACCTAACAACTCTTCTCCATATTGCATGATAGCCCCATGCTCATCTTCTGAAGTCCTGGTCCACTGCTGATTTTCCTCTTCTGGCATCCAAAGAGGATTAATCTCAATATCTTCGTTACCTTCTAAAATGTTAGCTTGCTTATTTTTTGTCCTTGCATTGAAATCTCCAATTAATATAATCTCCCCCAACTTAATATATATTGAAATGTCTCTTTTTAGGGAGGAGTATGGGTCTTCTCTGTTAAGGTCATGTTTCTTATAGAATTTAGAATTCTTTGAAGCAAAATAACATGCTACTATGCTAATATCTGACTTATTTTCTAGGATCTTTATCCAGATGTACTGTTTGTTTTCATTTTTTTTTTCAATTTTAATGACCCTATCCCATTCATCTTTTATTAAAACCATAATACCCCCATGCCCTTTGCCATTTTCTATTGTTTTATTCCATATTGCTATTTTTTTTGTGTCCCACAAATTATGGAGTCCTACATCCATCGTGTTCATATGTTTCTGTCAATATGATTATATATTTGTCTCTAGCAATGGGCCCTAACCCGGGTCCTCTTCTCCAAGGGAAACCTCTACAGTTCCAACTTACCATCGTAAGATGTTCCCAGGTGGGCCATACTCCCTATTTGTTTTGGGGTTGTTTAGATGTGATGTATGCCTTTCCATTTCTTAAATACGCCCGTTTCCCTTCATTCCTTGTTGCCCTCACATTTTCCCATTCCTTATTTCTTTCTTCCTGCTGTAAAAATGTTAGGTCATCATCTAAATAAAACTGTGACCCTCTCAGCATACCTCTGTTTATTAGTAACCTTATTTTATCCTCGTAGCCCATCAATGTGACCCGAATATGTCTATCTCTGCCTCCTTCTCTCACCCTACCAGTTTTGCTTGCTTTTTTCATTTGACCTTTCCATTGTAATCGATCTGACAAGAAGTCCCTGGTTAAACGATTTGTGTCTTCCGTGTCCCCATAATCTTTCAACCCTTTGATGATTATATTTGATAACTTCTCATGTCTTTTTTTCTCTTCTGTTATTTGAATTTTTACTTGCTTCTCTATCAACTCTTTTTGTTGATTGACTGGTTCTTTTACTACTTGAGACCATGTCTTTGCCTTTGCTAATTCATTTCGTAGCTCATTTTCTCTTGTTTCCATGTTTTGGAGTGTTTTACGTACCTCTTTCATTTGATTTGCATTTGTTTTTTCCACTTCTATTACATCATTGATTGGGGGTGGATGGCTTGTTTGAGGACATGCCATTCACATTGACCCATGTTTGCAAGGTTTTGTAGCTTTGACACTTGCTCCTTGAGTTGGTTGTTTTCCTTTTCCAGCCTCCGAATGGTGTTTATAACTTCAACTGATTTAGTTTCTCTTAATTTATCCCTCCTTTCCATGCTTTCAAGTTTATCTTTCATCTTCATTAGCTCTTGCCCACATGAGTGGTGTAGTTGTGGGACTGTAAGTTTCTTCCTCATCTGAAAACTCATTTTGGTGACCTGCCTTTGATTGTTCCATGGTAGAATATTTTTTATTTTTATTTTTTGATATGTCCTCTTCATTGTTGTTGTCCTTGCTGGAGTTTGTCGACGCCTTAATATCCTCCAGTACTGTTTCTCATTGACATATATCGGTTCTTGCAATTGTTGCTTCCCTTCTTCCATTTTCAAACCCTTTATAGCCGAACCCTCTGTACTATTTGATCCGATGAAATAGATGTGTAATAAAACCCTCCTTGCTCTGCAAACCCTTCGCTACAAACCCTTGCTGATAATAAAACCTTTTGCTGAAAACCCTTGCTGATAATAAAACCTTCTGTCGCAAACCCCTATAACGAATGTATTTCTCTTATCTACTTAAATTGTTTTATAAATCGAAAGAGGACGAAAAATGTGCTTACTCGATGAAATAGATGTTTAATACAATACTCCGTCGCAAACCCTCCTTGCTCTGAAAAAATCTTTGCCGCAAACCCTTTAATTTTTTTGTGCTGATATTTCTTGTCTGGTTCAGTGTACAGTTCGAATCTTCTCCGTTCTATCAACTCTGCTTCAGTATCCTCGCGCTCTGCTTCAGTCTTGATAAAATAGATGTTTAATACAATACTCCGCTGTGAAAAACCCCCTTGTGACCGACGTCCAATGCTGAGCAATCTCCTCCCAACCATGACCCCTCCTAATCATTACAACAACTTAAAAAAAAAAATCATAAATTAAAAAAATCAATATTATATTAAGAATAATTAGAATACAATTTTCAAGTTAACCTCTACAAATTAATTTTATTAAACTTGTGATCCACCACAACCTTTTATATATATATATATATATATATATATATATAGGATTGATAGGAAGTTGGTTACACCCACAATCATTTTTTACTACCAAAGTTCAAATTCTTGGGGTTGCTCCTAACAATATTTTTGTTTGGATTTGGTTATTGTGAGAAACCCTTTATGATCGACGTCCAAGGTTGAGCAATCTCCTCTCAACCATGACCCCTCATAAAGTTGAGAGCTATGCTATTAATAAGGAATTTAACACAAAGCCACCACACACCCACCCCCTCACACATTTGCCCACGCCGCGGTTTGAACCTTGGACCTCCAGGTAAAACTCCTAACAATACTTATTCCACCTTGTTTTTTTAAGTGGTTACATCCATGTACTTATTCCACTTTTTTTTTTGATTGGTTACATCTATGGTCCTTTTCTCCTACCAAGTAAGGTTCAAATATTGAGACTGCAATTATAAATCCTATTCCAGGTGAGACTCCTAACAATACTTATTCCACCTTGTTTTTTTAAGTGGTTACATCCATGTACTTATTCCATTTTTTTGATTGATGGTCCTGTTCTACTATCAAGCAAGGTTCAAATCTTGGGACTGCAATTATAAATCCTATTCCACCTCGTTATTTAACCCGCGATGAGGAGGAGCACATCGTGAAAATAGAAATATAAAATGAACCTTTAATTTTTCACGGTTTTTTTTCATGTGTGACATGTGGACATTTTATTCAGTACTTGAGAGGCGTGGTCCGCTGCGAGAGTGCAATGTTGTGGGAGCCAATAAAATGAAAGTGCACGCTTTAAAGGGAAGTTAGTTGCCTAGGTTTAGCTATTTTATTAACATGAAAAAGAAGTTGGGACAGCATCTAGAGGAAAGAGAAGAGCATGGCTTATCGGGGAGAAGAGCAGGAGGCCTCACTGCTGGCACCGCCTTGCTCAGAAGTGTTATTGCTTTCCTTTTATTATCACACTAATAATTATTTATCATTTTTGTTTGGGAAGTAGTTTTACCTTTGCTATTCTCCTTCACGTTTGTTCTTTCACAGGAGGAGGAAGGGAAGGGTTTTTGTCCTCTCGTCGTAGGGTTTTAAATCCCACATATTTTTGCCCTCCTCCTTGTCATTATTGTTATTGTTATATTCTATAATTAACAAGGAGGGCCAGTGGCAGAGGAGATACCAGGTGCGGCATCCAGCGATGGACGATTGGGGTAAGGATTTATTCTCGGTTTTTTGCTACTAAATTTGCGTTCTTTTGGCCCATTTTGCATTTTATCCCTTAATTAATGCGGATCTAAGAAACATCTAAGTAATGCATATCTAAGAAATGTTCAAAATAACCTAACGCGGACATTTAGTTTTTTTGCCGTTTCTATTTTGAAGGACTTATCATTTTCCTACGTTTCTCTAAGTAGGGTAGAGGACGCATGCCGAGGAACCTACAAATTGAAAATAACTCTACCGGTTTTGGCCACGTGACCTCGTACATTTACAGGTTAAATATAGCCAGTCAGAAAAAAAAGGGACATATTAGAGTTGGTAAATGCTTGTTTAGGTCTCCAGCGTAATACTAACGGAGGTTAGTTCAATTAAAGCACTTAAAGGGTGCAAAGAAGTAAAGGCATTCATTTTAAAGAATTGGAAGCAGCTTGTGATTCTCATTTCATCTCCAGAGGTTACTATTAATTTCTAGAAATTTTTGTGTCGGGTCTTCTTCTAGATCTCTATGCAGAATATCATGTGATAGGGATTGACGTCCTTATCCAATAGCTTTAGTATCGATTCTAAAGTTTGAGCACTTTATTATTATTATTTTAAATTGGAAATACGGGAGTCAAACAACGCCATCTGTATCATATAACAACCATGTTATCATGGTATTTCAACACAAAATGTGAATTTGCATATCTGAATCGGGAGCCCACATTTTAACCATGCCGTTTGATAAAATATTAAGGTTCACCCGGGATCGGAAGCTTGGTCTGGTCTCCCCACCACAGTGACCCAAACCCCGTGGGCTTGAGCACTTGATTTTGACTTTAATTTAATGTTGAAGTAATTTTGACTTGATATTTTTTTAATTATTGTAAGTTATAAGAATGCATAGATTTAGTGTCTGTTGTTTAGACTGTGGATGATGGTGGAGTTCATTGATAATGCTGGTTAATCTTCATCTGGACTAACCTATCAATTTGACAATGCAGAGCCATCCACAATAATAAGGAATCAAGTAAACACCATTTTGCTGCTTATGGTATAACTAGCCATTTAACTAATCAAGATTTTTGTCGAGAGTGAAACCGTGTTGAATTGATTAATACTTCCTGGCTAAAAACTCCTTTTTTCTTGAATGCAATCAATAAATGCAAAATACTTCCTGGTTATTAACTTCTTGTTTGTTTAATGCAATTAATAAATACAAAACAATAGTTAATATAGGAAGAGGTGTCGCCAATATACTACTTAACCGCAAACAGACTGTGACAAATCTTGTGGTTTCTTGATCAGCAAGTCCCCTAATGACTTCAATGGCTTTTCTAATTAGGATATTCGTGGAAAGTGAAACCGTGTAGAAATTGATCAATACCTTCAGATTATCAACTTTTTTGTTTCTTAGTGAAATCAATAAATTCCATGAATACTTTAGGAAGAGGTATCGTCAATTTACAACTTAAGTCTTCTGACTGAAAAGGTCGTGAGTTTATATATAGTCTTAAGTCTACATGAGCTTGTTCAAAGGGTCAAAACTCAAAGAGATATACAATTGAACTAATATATAAGGGAAAGTAAAAAAACCTTGCTCTGCTGACATAAGGGGGTCTCATAAATTCAAGAGATGTGTTGCTTGATTGGGACCTGGAAAGCCACCTTTACCTTTAACATTACCTTTAATAGGATGAAAGGACCAACCTCTTTGTAGATTGTAGGTAACCAATAGATCCTTGGCATGACCTATGTTTTGGGAATGAACTTTATTTTGATTTTATTAATTAAAAACGAGCCTTTGATAGCAATTTTGTTTATTGGATTCTTCTGTTAACTTTTGCAATTTCCACTCTTTATAAAATGGTGTCACTTTTTTGAATTATAGTTAACATTGTTTATCAGTATTGCTGCATTGCCTTTATCAGCCTTGAAAAGTAAAACATCGTTGTTCTTGTTAAACTTCTTAAGAGCAATGGTCTCAGCTCTGTTTTTGTTAGTCATTGGAGTCTTTGTTCCTCTTAAAATGATGGCACATTCTTGTCTTTGCTATTTGTGGTGGTATTAAAGCATTATTAGTTAGTATCATATTTCCATCCCTTGGGAGATTTGCATATGAGTATTTTATTTGATTTTCTCATTAAATGGTTGAATGACTCCAGTCATCCATCATATCCTCTCCTCTACCTTAAATATTGGCATAGAGTTAAGAAATTGATTCTTTGTTCTTGGGTGACTATTGACTTTGTGCAATTGAAGACATAAAATACTGAAAAAATGAAGTGTCTCAAGCCTGTTGCAGGTCAATGACATAATTTCCTAACATCAAATTTTGTGTTAAATGCTTTGCTAAAATTTTAAATCTAATTTCTAATTCTTTGTTAAATATTTTTTAAATATTCAAATTTCACGTGATGAAAAGGCTTTAAATTTATAAAATGAATGTTAAATTTAGTGTTATTCTTATAAGAAAAGGTTGACTGAATAGACTCTTTTACAGCTTTGTTTGGTAATGTTTGTCAATTACAATTTGATGTCAAATAATTTAAATGTTACTTGATATTATTGAAAAACTTATCTGGCAAGCACACAAATTTCTTTTGTGTTTCTAGTTATTTGTTTTACAAGGCATGAAAACTTTTATGTACCTTATGAGATTAACTTAACATGCAAGAGCTTGTGTTTGATGGATTTCAATGCATAGGAACATGGATTAGCATCAATGCTAGGTTACTAACAAAAATTGTATTAGTTGCAAGGTGCAACACTAGGTTACTTACAAAGTTTGCATATAACTTGTAGGGTGCAAGATGGAACAGACTAACAATTCAAAGGAAATATAATATTAATTTCAACAAAATAATTTATTATGATGATATTTTGGCAACAATTGTTCTATATGCCCAAGATCTTTATTTTTTAATTGGATATATGGGATTGAAACAGGCTCCCACTCGTATTACATCATGACCAGAGAGTGGTATTACTACAGCTTGACAATTATGCATATATCGCTTGACAAGATTTGAACTTGGGTCTCCTCCTTGAAAATCGAGGTATTTAACAGATTGAGCTCATGCCATTGATAAACAAGATTAGAAAATGTTAAGATTCACCCATGGGATTTGAACCTTGGTCTATGGTATGAAATTATCGCTTCCCAGCATTTTCCCTAAACCCCATGGGCTTGTCGTAAATCTTTATTAATCATGTATTAATAATATGAATTATCTAATCTATTTAAGGTTTTGTTTCAAACACATAATGGTTGAATGGAAACTACTCATCATTTTTCAAAGGAAGAGAATATATAAAGAATTGTAGCTTTGCCTCAAGGAACAGGAGACTTTTCAAGGGGTTGCTGAACATGCCAGTCTATTCAGTTCTGATGAATAAAGCTTTATTTTCATATTCTCTATGCCTTTGTGTCCTAATATATTGGTGAATATTCACCTCCTGTCAATACAATACCATCTAGGCTTTTTGAATGAAAGAGCATAAATTCCTTTCTATCCAAAATATTATAATGTTCTATTCTTCTGTTATGGCTAATTAAAAAAATTCAACAATTTCTTTGTCATGTTCCCCTTGACATTGGCTTACATCTTCTCTTTCAATTTATAGTACGTACTTGATCAATTCATGGCCCATTGGTGAATTAACTAGGCTAACGTGCAATGTAGCAGGCTTCTAATTTGTGGAAGGTAAAGGCCTTTAAATGTGAGCAAGGAATGAAGACTGAATTTTGGTAAAATAGTGACTCCGTTGACCTTGACATCTAAGCCAATGGATCTATGATGATACAATATCAGCTAGAAGATGGTTATGGGAAGACGTGACATTTAGTTACAACAATCTTCCAAAAATAGGAGCTAGGGAGTGGCAAAATACAAAAATATCCAACAGCAGTAAATGAAAATCCACGGGTTTGCAGCTTTAATAATATATATTTTTGATTTATTCATATGCTCTAGATGAAGAGGGGAATGAAAATACCAAAATAGAAATGTGTCGGTATAAAGATGATAGTGTGTTAGGAATTCCCATCGTATGAGAGCAATTTTGCATACTGAAAACAAAAATGTTGTCCAAGGAGTAAAATGAGGTTGAATAAGAATGAAATGAGTGTTATAGAGTTTAAAAGGTGTATGTCCCCCATTTAAAAAAATGGAATTGGTAAATCCACTTTTGGTATTCCAATATGGGAGATATCTTGGGGATGTTGGCTAGTGTATTCAGAAGTTGTCAAGATGGCTACAATTTAAGATTTACATTCTTGGGTGGAGATGCGTCTCGGTGTTACTATGGTGCAACCTTCTAAGGGGCTTGTTTCCATGAAAATTTCTGGACAAAAACCATGTTATAAAAGCATAGACAATAATTTGATGGCCCCCGTTATAGAGTTTGTTTTTTCGCATTTGTTGTTCATCAAAGGCTAAATGGTTGTTTAAACTGCTAATCAGTTTCAATTTCTTATAATTTTAAAGTGATTCTAGTCTCCTATATTTTTGCAATCATAGTCCTTTATCTACTCTAATTTCCAAGAGATACTACAGCTATTCACCTTGACTTATGACTTTGTTTCTATAGGAAGTTTGTACTTTGCATTCTAGAAGGATATGCATGTATATATCCATGCATGCATTTGTGTACATATACATGCTTCATATGTTTATTTGCACAAATGTTTGTGAGTGTACATGTGCATGTCCATGTTCTTAATGTTTCCAATGCAAATGTTCTTTATGTTATATAATTTTTGTCATAATCTTGTTGCCAAAGATTTATAATACCGTCATATTTATTGATGCCATCTATTTTCATCTATAATGCTTTCTAGTGTTCATACCTTTGTTGTTTAGTTTTGGTTTTGTCATTTAGATTGTTCCTCATCAATACTGCTATAATTGGATAATTTCTTTTGAATTTGATTTGGAATGAAACAGGTGGAAAAAAAAACTTTAACCACTCATAGTATATTAAACTAGATCTTGGAAACATGGGCACAAACAGTTTTGGGGATGAAAAAGCTATTGATGTCCATATGGATAGAAATCAAAGAGTATTGAAACTTGAGTGTTATATTCAAGAACAATCTTGAAAGAATGGATTTGACAGGCCATCATGGATTGGGTTGATAAAAAAAGGAGACCTGGTTTGGAATGTTCTGCAAAGGAGCTATGTTGTATCACTCACAGTTTTGCATGGGCCAATAGTGTGTGTGTACATATTTATGTATATATTTCTCACATTCATTAGGGGATGAAAAAACCATGAGTTTATAAATAAAAAAAAGTCCTAGATTAATTGTTAGCATAAGCTAGCACCATGCATGTGTGGTTGAAGGCGATCATTTTGGGCATTGGAATTCAGAATCTCAAATTTGATTGGAGCGAGGAATAATAACAAACTCAAAATGGATAAGGTGCTTGGGGTCAATGGACTCCAAACATTAGAGTTCAATAGAGTGAGAGGTGAGAGGAAGAAAGTTGGCTAAGTCCTTGGAATTATCAGACTAGCCAAGTGCAGATTAGAAATATTGACTAAGGTGGTAAAGGACCTAATGCCAAATTCTGCCTCCTAGAACAGGATGTCAAAGCACTTGAACTTTGAACTTTGAAAAGGAAAGTAACTGCAAAGACAGTTTCAAAAATAAAAAAATGTGTTCCAGGTGTGAGTTGAAGAACCAGGTATTATAGTGGAATGGAATTCAGAACATAGGATGCCACTTATCAGAAAAAGCAGGTTTCACATGGATTCGTTTAGAAAGCAAGGGGGATACTCTGCCCACCCCCTACCCCACCCCTCCCCTCCACACACATGCCGCAAACCGATGTTAATATCGGTGAGGAATCCCACATAAATGGGGCCCAGGGCTTGCACCTCTAAGCTGCTACCCCTTTGTTAAAGAGATTGGCAAATGGTGGGGCTCATTAACCACTCAAGTCCCATGACTGGATCAATGTGGGATTATTTACTCACACATAGAACACTAAGTAAGGAGAACCTGGTATTAGAATTATGTTAATAAGGAATTGCATACAAGGGGGACTGAGGGCTTCCACCTGTAAGCCTGCTACCCTGGGTTGAGCAGGATGAATGTTGACTCTTGACGCCTCCAAATTGAGTGATCTGAATTCCAACTTCAAAATGGAGAACGGTATGGCTGATGAAACTGAATCACTGATACTGTAGGAGACTGTCACAAGGAGCAACACCACTGGTTGCTAGGATCTTAGAAATGGACATATAGCGCTAAACAATATGTTTTCCTCATTTCCTATGATTTTATAATAATAATTTATTCCCCACATAGACAAACTATAGAACTTATGTTGCAGAAGATCATTGTAATGAGCGACAGGATCTTATGCATTTGCTTGAAAATATTAAAGAAAAGCAACTCTTAATTTCTTGAGCCTTTGTATTTGGACTGTCCACTTTTCTAAGATTATTTGCATAGGAGGTTTGAGTTTTCATTAGTTATCTGCCTCCTTCTTTGGAAATTTGTCAAGTTGTTCTTTATGGGTTTTTAAAATAGACATTTGTTGGGCATTCATAGGTACAACAATATTAACTCTGCTTATATGCTCTGACGTAACTTGCAGATTCAGAAGATTTTGTGCCACCTCCTCCAGTCATTGCCAGCGAGAAACCAAAAGGCTCATGGGATGATGAGGAGGCTGAAGAAGAAGATGTAAAAGAGTCTTGGGAAGATGAAGAGGCTACTCCAGTAAGTCCTTTTTGCCCAGTTAGTTTTGTTGTTCTATGTAATTTACATTGATCTATGCAACTTATTCTTACCTTATGGATTTTGGTACCATCAGAACAGATATCAACCCAGCCATATTTTCTGATTGTAACCTGGGTTGCATATACATATCTGTTTTCTAGCTTTTTTTGCTGAGGCAACCCATTTGCTCTTGAATAGCAGATTTTTATGACTCTGAAATTCTTGATCAATTAGTTTGATATAAGCACCAGTTTTATGAGTGGTGCACTTTGGTGAGGGTTAGCATACCAATCTTCCTAGTATCTTAAACAACGATATTGAAGAGTAGAGGATGATTGGCATTTTGATTCTGGGATCAATCTTTCTAAAGGTTCTAGTTTGTGTCATGTCATTGTATTGTATTGAAGAGGTGGGCAAATAGTATTATTACCATCTTTGCTAGTGCCTCGATCAACTCATGGTGCTACTTGATGATTCCTAGGCAAGTAGCTCATCTGGGATACTTTAGTATGTTTTGTCAAGAAGATTTTTTAAAGGAGGTTTGCACATGGACTCTAGAATTCCATTTCCATGCTCAATTCATGTATCTCTACTTGCGATTTTATGTTTTGTATTATTGTATGGATTTTGATTTTGATTTCTGAAGTAATAAAGGGTAATTGTCATTCTTGAGTATGATTCTTGTGTTCCAATGTTATTTTTTTACGATAGTGTTTTGTTAATTTGCTCTTGAATAGCAGATTTTTATGATGCTGAAATTCTTGATCAAATAATTTGATATAAGCACCAGTTTTATGAGTGGTGCACTTTGGTGAAGGTTAGCATACCAATCTTCCTAGTATCTTAAACAACAACATTGAAGAGTAGAGGATGATTGGCATCTTGATTTTGGGATCAATCTTTATAAAGGTTATAGTTTGTGTTATGTCATTATATTGAAGAGGTGGGCAAATAGTTAATATTGCCATCTTTGCAATTGACTTGATCAACTGCTGGTGCTACTTGATGATTCTTAGGCAAGTAGTTCATCTGGGATACTTCAGTATATTTTGTCAAAGAAGATCTTTTTAAAGTAGGTTTGCACATGGACTCTAGAATTCCAATGCACAATTCATACATGTTATGAACCTCTATTCTCATTAACAATAAATCATTCACCAGTATGCATAAATATGGAATAAATCAGCCACGAAAATTATTCCACACAAGACAAACCCTTGAGGAAGGGCAGCATCAATAATACTCCTTAAGGAAGATATCACTCCACAATATCTCCAAGTTCCACGAGCCAATACTCTTACAAAGATTACTTGATATGAGTTGCTTGCTTTAACATCACCATGTCCTTTCATTATAGAATCGTCTTGTGTTTTTTTTTTTTGGGAAAGGCATAACTCTATCCTTATCCCATTTATGATTATAATATAATTTTCCTATAAATAAAACTTGGGTTATTTTTAGCCAATGCTTTTTACATACTACAATTGTGTTATTTATGGCTCATGCCCACTATACAATACAATATTATATTATTAGATACCTATCTTGGGTACCTAACATTTCACCCCCTTTACAAATGTTTCGTCCTTGAAACATAAGAAGAAACTAAATAGTATGATCTTTTAAGCCATTCTAACAACTGGTACCGATATTGATCATTCATCGATCCGAGTGAAACTTTGATTGGTGGTGGTCTTCGATTATGCCAATGTGCCACTTGAGAATCCATAAGGAATCCTTGGTTCCATGTGTTGGTGGCATCTTTCTACGAGTCATAAATATCACTTTTTTTTCATCCATGCTTGCATTTGCCTCTAGTAGCATATCCATAATTTTTGCTCCTTGGGTTTCCATGTATGTCCATTGTAGTCCTGTTGCTTTATGCCCGGTTTTTATAATTGTAGCCTCTCATATTGATGTGGATGGCGATATGTTACAACCGTAGCTGGCTGTTCTACTTTCTTTGATTCGTCAATATTTTGTTCCTCTATCTGATGCTCTTTTCTCCGATTCCCATCCTTTGGTTTGTCCTTGGACTTCGCTTTTGCTTCTTCCTTGATCACTGCTATTGCCTCCGTAGACTTTGTTTCAGGTTCGTCTACTTGTTCTTCAATTTTTTTTCCATGCAACAACTTTCTGTTTTTTTTTGGATCCTTGCCTCTTACATTGAGAAATATTTTGTACTCTTATCTTCTTTTTCCTGTACTAGAACTTCTTTTGTACATTGATATTAATAGTTCCCAATGAATTTATCCAAGGATAACCAAAAAGAATATCCACATCATCCATTTCAATAGTATAGAAATTAGCATGCGATATATACTTATCCATTGAAAGTTTCTAGTCTTCAAAAATTTGAAATCTTTCTCCTTGAGATTGAAATCTTTGCTGGAACTTGTAAACTGTTAGCCAAGTTCTTGTTGCTGAAGTTATGTTTGCTGCTAGGGTTTATGGAGACTAGCTTTTTTCTTTTGAATGCAACCGTGAACTTGCAAAATAATTATTTTATATTCAAATATATCTTTTTGGACATTATTTTGTTTATCTTTTCTTTATGTCAATTTTTTTGAAATTTTTTAACTCGCTTTTCAATTTCTTTTATTCATCTTGGAGCCTAGCTATCTTTTCATCTTTTTTCTTTAATCTTCATTTGCTTAAATATGCAACTCCAAATTCTTCCCTTGTAAAAAAAAAATCATGGTTTTATTTAAAGCTCAAATACCAAGTTACAAATCCCCTTTGCAAAGAATCACAAATCTTATATTTCCATGACAAATTAAAAGAATTTAAAGACTTATTCCACCATTCCCTAGCATCACAATCATTTGTTCTAGTGAATACTGGCAACTCCATGACCTTAACCCAAAGTTTTTTCCCAAAGCAGCTAGGGTTTTAATAAACCCGATTTTTTTTTGATTAAAATTTCTCAAATCTCATAAACAATTATATTTGCAATTTTTTGAAATGAAATGAAATGAAAGATTTTAATTACGTCCGCGAGACCCAAATATGGTCTGTGGGACCTCAAATATGGAAGTACAATTACTCAAATCATATCATATGATCTTTAATATCTTTGAGAAGGTTGTTCCTTCTCCTGCTGATTTGTGTTAGCAATTCTCCAACTTTTTTTATTTTACTCTCTTCAAATAAATCTGTAATAAACTCGTTCCCAAGTGTTTCTTTGTATTTGTCACGGATATCTGAAAAACTCGGGCATTTATAGATGAAGTGTTCCTCTGTCTCTACTGCCCCTGTGCTGCATAGACTACATATCCTTTCAACCCATTGTTCTTTGGGCGTTGCCCATCTCCCTGTTTCACATCTAAGCAAAACAATTGGCAATTGATTTGCTTATCCGGACTGAGAGATGATTTTTTTCTCTTTCCGCACAACAAAAAACATCATCGATAGCTCAACTTCAAACAACCATAATTCCCTCAATATTGACCAATTGTTTTTGTAGTACTCTAAATGAACTACACAATGGTGCAAATTTTTTTTGAAAATGACTGCTGAAAAACAAGATATGAATTTTTTCTCTTTTGACAAATTTTCGTACAGCCAAAAAACAATGTATATAACCCAACTTCAAACAGCCATAACTCCCTCAATACTGATCAAAATTTAATAAATGACTAGTCGTTTTTGTAGTACTTGAACTGATCTACACAATGGCGCAAGAATCTTTTGACAATAATTGCTGAAACAAAAAATATAGCTCTTGCAAGATGAGAAGTTTTTTGGAACATTTGCCCTAATTCTGCAATTAAGAAAAAACACAATCCTCCCTTTGCTAGAATCGTTGCACTAATACTAAATGTTATGATCCTCTATTCTCATTAACAATAAATCATTTAGCAATATGTACAAACATGGAATAAATCAGCCACAATAATTAATCCACATAAAGACAAGATATGAAAATACCCTTTAGGTAGGGCAACACCAATAATACTCTTTAAAAGAAATCACTTCACAATATCTCCAAGCTCCATGAGCCAAGACTCTTACAAATAATACTTGATATGAATTTCTTTACCATCACCAAGTCAATTTTTAATATAATCATCTCCTTGTATTTTTTTTTGGAAAAAGATATAACCTTATTTTTATCCCACCGATTATTGTAATATATATATATATATATTTATAAATAAAACATGGGTTATTTTTAACCAATGCTTTTTACATACTACCATTGTGTTATTTATGACTCATGTCCACTATACAATACAATATTATATTATTAGATATCTATGTTGGTACCTAATAATATTGTATTGTATAGTGGGCATGAGCAATAAATAACAAATGGTAGTATGTAGAAAACATGGGCTAAAAATAACCCAGACTTAATTTTTAAAAAATTACATTACAATAATAAATGAGAAAATGAGAAGGTTATGCCTTTCCCCATAAAAAACACAAGGGGATGATTATATAAAGAAAAAACTTGGTGATGGTAAAACAAACATCATATCAAATATTCTTTGTAATAGTTTTGGCTCGTACAGCTGATGTGAAGTGATTCTTTCTTTAAGAAGTATTATTGATGCTGCCCTACCTCAAGGGTATTATCTATATCTATGTCTATTTCTATGGATTGTTATTGTGCATGATTAATTGTGGATGGATGTTTTGTTATTTCAATATATGGTGAATGATTTTTGTTAATAAGAATAAAGGTTCATAACAAGTGGTATCAAAGCAACAATTATAGCAAACTGAAGATTGTTTTTGAGGATTTGAATTTTTTTCTAAAAGACGTATCATTTTGCGGGAGCTATATCTTTTTTAGCAATCATATTTAGAATATTTTGTACCATTGTGTAGATCATTTTGAGTACTATAAAAACGATTGGTCATATGATAAATTTTGATCAATATTGAAAGAGTTATGGCTGTTTGAAGTTGGGCTATCGACCTTTTTTTTGGTTGCCTGGAAATTTGTTAGAAAGGAAAAAAAACTCTCCCTCAATCCGATGGTCCAATTCGGACGATTCTTATGCTATTTTGTTTGGAATTTGAAGAGCTTTAAAATGAGTGGTTATATGAAGAAATCTGAGCAATATTGAGGGAGATACAACCTTGTAAATTCAGCCATCTAGAACAAGGGCAATGATAATTTTTTCAAATTGCTTTTTTTCTAGAAAACGAAATTTGAAGATATCTGCCAGACGGGGTAAGCAAATTAGTTGTATTTAATTTTGCTTTAAAGAAAATTTATAGATCTAATTGTTTATAAAAAATTGTGAAATTTGATTTTTGAGAAACCCCAATTTATTAAAACTTTAGATGCCTGAGGAAATTTTTTGGGTTTGAGGTCATGGAGTTGCCAATATTCATTGGAAACGATGATAGTGACACTAGGGATTGGTTGATGAAGTGGAATTTTTTTTGAATTGGTATTGAAATGTAAGCTTTGCAAGGGGAAGCTTTATCTTGGTTTACAAACTTTGGTCGTGCCCACCATTTTACATACACACGGGAAGAATTTGAAGTTGCATTTTTAAGCAAATGGGGATTTGAGAAAAAAGATGAACAAAAGATATTAAAAAGAGAGTTGGAAAATTTCAGGAAATTGACAGAAGGAAAAGATAAGGGTGATAGTGTGCAAGCTAAAGAAACCACAACTTTGCTATCATATAAGCCAAACAATGATCATAAGGATTTGTTTGAATTAAAAAAAATCTATTTTGCTGGTTCATGGCTGCATTAAGAAGGAAAAGGTTATTATTTCCACTAACCCTAGCAATAGGTACAATTTTATTAATATTGCTTTGGCTAAAAGGTTGCAAGATCAAGCGATAAAAATTAAGGACATAAAGCTTGAAGGTAAGAATGTTCAAATTTTTCAAGATTTGAAAATCACCATGGATAAATATGTTTTACATTCAGATTTTTGTGCTATTGAGAAGGGTGATGAGGATATTATTTTGGTTTAATCCTTGGTTGGATTCTTTGGATATTGTTAACATTAATGTGCAAAAGAAGTTTTGAAGTTTTGGTACAGGAAAAAAAAAGGATAACAGTACAAGATATTTCTTAGTGTAAGAGGCAAGGATCTGAGGAAAAACAAGAAGCTATTGTAGGACAAGCAGAAGAACCTAAAATAGAGTCTATGGAGGAGGTAGTAATGGAGATCAAAGAAGAAGCAAAATCAAAGTCCAAGGATGAACCGGAAGATGGTGCATGAGAGAAAAGCATAAAATGGAGGCACTAAATATTCAAGAGTCAAAGGATGTAGAACATCAAGTTAAGGTTGCAACATATCGCCGCCCACACCACCAAGAGTGGGAATAATCTTGGAGGCATGCTTCCTACATTTGTTAATCGATGAGTATGTCCATGTATGGCAAGGTGCTTGCTTTTATTTCGATGATGTTGGAAATGTAGGTGGAATGTACTTAACCTCTGGGTTAATGTCCTCTGCAAATCACTACTTAAAATGACAATTTTTCAAAGTTTGTTAGGAGTTTAGCAACCTTGAGTTAAGATTTGGTGTTGTGGTTGGATTTTTTAAAAATTCTACAGTAATTCAAGTCAATGTCAAGAATTCAAATTAGAATTTAGTAAATTTCAAAGCAATTTGTGCTAGTCTTATAAGACTTATGAGGTTGGTTAGGTGACATGTAGTTTCCTCCATTTCTTGCAAGCTTGTTTTATGATTCCTATGACGTTGTAAATGTTGATTAGCTTTTAAAGCTTATCTATTCCTATACATAGGGATGATTCGTCTTCATTGGTTAGTGACTTTACTGAATCTTAAGTTTGCAAAAATTTTTGGTTTTCTTGTTTCCTTTATACACATGAGGTATTTGTGTAAAGACATACGATGAATTTTGATGAATTTGTAAATGCACAAATGTTCTGTTGTTTCTTGAATGTTTGCATTGGATTTTGTGGAAGTTTGGTGATAATTGTTTTTTGAAGTTATGGTTGAATTGTCATCAAACTGTCAAGATTTTTTTGAAATTGTATGTTGTTGATTGAGTGTTTAAACATCAGTCCAAGAATATTATCATTCTTTTAAAGTTTACATGAATTCTTTAATAGTTAAGGTAAACAATGTTGAATGACTATAATATACTGTTGCCTTTATTTGTAGTGAGAGTCATGCAGGATTGGCATTGAGGTGCAATGGTGGTAAACAATAATGTATGATTGTATGATACCTATGCTTTCATATGTAGTAAGAGTGCTGTAGAATGGAAATTGGGGTGCAAACATTGGTGTAAGGCAAAATTTTGTTTGAGATTCAGTGCAAGACGTCTGTGCTAAAGTCATAAAGGTTGTCAAAGGTTAAGAGAGGAGGCTGTATGGATGTGCATGTACGTTCATGTACACTTGTTGTTGATACATCTAAATAAGAGTTGTACTTTGTGTGTTTTTGTCACATAGCGTTATGTATATACATAATGTAATGTCATGGGTATTTTTAATGTTTTATGTATACAAGTAGTTTGGTAGTAGTTGGGTAGTTGCCAATCGCTTATTGGCCTTGTAATATCTATAAGGGATGTTGATGTTGTTCGCTAGGAGTGCATGTTAGCAGTTGAGTGTTCATCAAGGACCATAGTGTGTTACAAATAGTTATTGAGTAGGATACATGTTGTGTGCGCAATGTATCCATTTGTATTTGTAAATTATTCCCATTGTATAATTTTGTTTATACAGTGGTAATGTAATCACATTGTAGTTTTGCATATTCTATTTCTATATTTTGGTGCCATTGCCTATTCAAAGTGGGGTCGAAGTTGTTGATGTGGAGTTGTGACAAGCATATCGCTCAAGAAGGCATGCATGGACAACAATGGGATGATTATAGTGTAGTTGATGAACAACGTAGTCTTTCTTGGGAGAAGGGAAGATTGGAATTTGTAAACGAAAAAGATACAGACTTGTTTGTTGATGTCGATGAAGGGCCAAGTGACAAAGGTGTATGTGATAATGTATGCACAAATGTGGATGTGGACATCGATGAAGAGGTCTACACAAGTGAAGGATGTGTGCACCCACAAAAAAGTTTGTACAATTGAAAATATGTGCATAAACGTATATGTTTGTGAAGAAATCCGCACTAATTAAGAAGTCTACACAAGTGAAGATGTGCACATAGAGGGCATAGAGGAATGAGTTCGCACATGCGAGTTTGTGCAACTAAACATGTTCTTGAAGACCTATGCAATCGATGGATGTATTTGTATCAAAGGCATACATGATGACAGTGGTCATGTCGACAAAGCAACAAAAGACGTGTGTGCAAACATGTAAGTTTGCACGAATAAAGTTGGGTGCGATGAAGTTGTCTGATCAAAGGGAAAACTTGGTTAGGTAGGTTGATGTGTTAGATGGTGAGTGGGACGAGAGTTTGACATTGGAGCAAATGAAAGATGGCATGTTTGGAAGTGCACGTGATGAGAGTCAAACACTAGAGCAACTATAGGTTGGTGTGCTTATGTCTAATGGGACGAGAGATCGACATTGGAGCAACTATAGGTTGGCACATTTCATGGTTTAAGAGATGGGATGTTGGCACTAGGGCAGTTGTGATGTGTTGCAATTGTATTGTCTTTTCTTGCTTGCATTTTTCCGCATTCCACTTCTGAAAAACACATTACTTTCAAGCTTTGAGATGTGTGTACAGGGTATAACTGGAGGTGAACTGTTTAGGCTATTTAGTTCATCCTTGTCATTCTTCATGTATAAAACATTCACATTGCCTGTGGACTGGCTTTATTTGGTTGAGTATCATGCTTGTTGGTCTGGTCTGGTTTGGGCAGTCATGGATCTTACCATGTTAGTGAACAAAGGAGTGGGAATAGAAAGATAGTACAAGAAATGTATCAATATTAAGTTTTAATATAGAAAGAACTGTATGATGATCTTTATGGAGAAATGTGAAAGGTATATAGGGATCTCTGTGCATATGTGAGACCTGCCATGCTTTGTATCTCTGTTGAACTGCCGAACTTACTAAACAACAGCACAGAAGATACATATACACAAGAGGAACATGAAGAGCTGTTGGAGAAGGCAAAGTTGTTCGTCTTCCAATGTTTACAAGAAGAGGCAAAACAGTAAGAAAATTGTTGACAGCTCATGTTCCCTTGGTGCCAAGGGTAGGCACTTGCTTGTGCCTTTGGTGTCAAGTGCTTGGAGGTCTCAAGCGGTCTCGATCCTGGTGCTGGAGTGATTGGCGCTGTTTCTTGGTGACTAGAGCGGTGCTAGCATTTGTGCCTGCTGGTTGGGATGTGCTTAATCAACTGTATTAAAATACAGCGCCAAAGCATGCAATCATATGTGGACTGTATTCTAACACCAAAGCAGTGCAGTCAGCACTTTGAATGCTAGGTATTCACACATTCGTAGATTACATTGAACAATGCCTTTTGAGAAAAATTAATAGTCCAAATTGGACAAATCATCTGTTTTGGATTCTTCAACTAACTTGCAAACAATGAAATCCTAAGGCATTTTAGTTCAGGCATCTTCGCGTATATCATCTGCAATCCTCTGTTACCATGGTTCATGAAGTCCTGCAAATTGGTACTGAAGGTTCAAACTTAAAGGAACTTGGTAAAAATACCTTAGAAGATTAGTATGACTTTAAAAGGGCTTGGGACATTCCTCGAACGACCTGAACTTATGGTGCGGTGACCTCAGCTGACCTGAGCTTAATATCATGTATGGGAGTCAAAATGTCTTGAATTGAATGATCTGAAAGGGTTTTCTAGGTTGCTTTTGTCCTCCCAAGGCTTGGTATTACATAGGGTTTACCACACTAATTTTAATGAAGTTGTAAATGGAATAGACAAGCTTGAAATGATATCTTTAATGTAACAAAGCGAAACATTTACATGTGCTCTTAAATTTTTAATCTTTGTAGATGGTTATGACTGCACGTGAGGGATTACAGGGTGAAAGAACAATGATGCAATAAATACATATGGTTAATGGAACAACGAGTGTTATGTACCTACACTCATGCTATAATGATGTTATATGTTGTATTTACTCATATAATGTTATGATTTGTTGGGGCAATATTAGTGGTTAGGTTTTGGGCTGTGGGAAGAATATGTTTTTTGGATTTGTCTCTATATGTTATATTGAGGTTACGGAGTAGCCAAAATGTGATGCACATTTGGGTTACCTCTGTTGTTGTCTAGGTAGTGTTTGAGTTACATCAATGCTAATGGGTTTAGCCTACCCTAGTCTGAATTATCCTAAGGGTATTAATAGGGGTCTCATCATATCATGGGATACAATTTGTTTTATCTGGGGTGGGATTGTGTTCCACTCTTGAACAAGGCTATGGTATTTTATTCTTCGGTAAAAGTAGTTGCATGGCCAAAGCTTACCTCAAGTGTGCTACTTCTACTAAATATTTTGTATTGGATCATTGACAGAATTTATATATTCTTCTCTTGTGCTGGTATATTCCTGCTATTAGCTAACATATTATCTTTTTTATATTTTTGTTCAATTTATTGGGATTTTTTCCTTCTTTATTTGGAAAACACAAATTCTAGAGCTCTCTTTAATACATATTCCTTTTCAGCCAAGGTGGGGATGGCTCTTTTGGAAGACATTCTAGGTAAGTTGGTTTTTAACAAGTAGTATCAGAGCCAGATTCCAATCCTGGTAGGTGGGCAAGAGGCTTTGAGAGACCAAAAAGCTAAAGTAGAAGCTTTTTGAGAACTTTTATCAAGGGAGTTGAAATCTCAATTCCAGATGCAACTCTCCAAGATGCTATAAGATGATCTAATTGGTGCAACATGAATCCAATCCAAAGACCCAAAGTGCAAGAGTTTGACCTGAGTGGATTAGGGGGATTTGGAGGTTGGCAAAAGCTTTAAAGGGGTTAGCTTTAGACAAACTATGTTGAAAAAAGCTATGCCACTTCCTTGGTTAAATGCTAAAGCTGGAGACCAAAATCATTTAGTGTAAGGGGCAATATTAGCTTAAGTGTTTTTGGGTCTTTATAGATAAAAATCTAACAATACCAATGAAAATTATTTCTATTAAATGAAGGGTTGCATGATGGACTTTGGGTCCCAACCTCAATTTAATATAATATCCATGAAGATGTTGTAGGAGATGGGCTTCTTTCCTTTCAAGCAGTCAACAATACAACTAAAGGCAGCAAATCAGTTCATGACAATTTCTTCAAAAAAGGACCCTGCTGGCCTTATTGGGCAGGCCTTGTATTACTGGTAAGCATGAAGCACTTTAACTAGCAGGAAGACAACAACTAATAGAAGATGATTTAACTTTACCTAGCTGGAAGACAACAACTACTAGAAGATGATTGTTTGGTTAGATAGGAAATTCATATTTAATGAGTTCAAAGTGAACTTCATGAATGAGGGCTCCATTAAGGCCTATATCTGTTACTGAGAACATGTATATGGAAAAGGTGAAGATGTTTTGATATGGGGCTAGATTAAAAGGGATCATTTGGATGAAATCCATTTACTTTATTGATGTCAATATCTTGACTGGAGTATGGGAACAAGGGATGCACAAATTGCATCTTTCAGGGACATGGGACTTGGATGATGTGTAGAATTGAATGTGAATGAAGATGATGCTGCAGATGTAGAACATCTTTATCAGAAGTAATTTCAAAGGAAGCCATTCAAAGCTGGGTCAAATTCTTTGAAGCACTAAGCTATATTGGAGCAAATCGTGCAGGGGTACAACTGAACAGTTTCTTAAATATTTTTTAGAAACCTTAGCTGAATTTGGTTTTATATGATGGACAACTTAATTTGTTAGAAATAAATAAGGTGAGTGAATGTGAAGACTTCTTTCTGTATCGTCCCAAGGTTTATCTTGGGATCAAGTACTTTGGGATGCATGTACCAGTTCAAATTTCTCACTTGGAGAAAATGTTATTGTCTAGAGCTGGGATGCTTGATTAGGCAGCACTGAGAGAGGATGCAAGTCCTCATGTTGTTGGTTCTATGTTTGATGGATTTGGGTTGGTATGATATCTTTCAAAACAAATAATGGGAGGGGCCTCCATTTGGGAAACTTAATGGACAACCCTTGTATAAAAAGTGGGAGGGATAAATTAGAGTTCAGGGTATTACAAGCTTGGTGAAGATTAAGGGCCGATATTTCAAAAAGAGGGGACGACCATATGCTATAATTTTTAAGTTGAGCAAGGTGAGCCACACCAGGAGATAGAAAGCATATCCGAGTGCTTTACCAAAGAGCAGTGCCAGTGTTTGAGAGAAAGCATTTCAGGGAGAAATGTGAATATAAGATCTAGTCTGAAGAGGTCAGGAGTATTTGATTGCAGATTGCGAATGACGATGAGAAGGTGATTGACTAGGAGATTGCAGTCATGGCGCAAGCTTTTTATTGGAAATTTGCAGATGCATTTACATTTGCATTTACTTGTCAGGACCTGAAAGGCATCCCTCTTGAGTTTGTGAAGTTAAGAATAAAGTAGTGATAAAAACTAGGCCATCTAGGCTGTGGCCATATAATAAACCCAAATTTTAGCCAGTAAGGAATGGATCCAAAAAATTCTTGGTGCAGGGCCAGCAATAAATATCCATTCAAAGGAAGTGCACAAATTTTTTCTGGAGTTGTTGTAAAGAAAAGAATGGTGAGCTGATGATCTATGGTGACCACTAGTCAAGGACTTGCTTCCAACATCTTTTACTAAAGTTATTGTGAATAGTGTTGTGAGACAAGAATTCTATCACTTATGGATGCCTTTTTTGTGATATAATCGAGTTTCCATAAAAAAAGACCAATTTTGACCTCATATCAGCAAATCAGCAAATGGCATTTGGTTTTGTGAATGTATTCATATGCTTTGGTGGATCATTATTATTATCTTGTTGATCTTTGATAGTAAAAATATGGAGTTTTGCTTTGTTGAACAGGCATTACTTAGTGTTTTTGGTAAACACTTATCCAATATGGGAGCTATATTGTAAGCTTCAATCAGAATGGAGTTTGCTTGAACCTGATTGAGTGACATTTTTTGCACCGTTTGGCTAATGTTTGGGGCATATCCTATCTCTGGAATGATGCTGGGTTCAGCAAAGGTGCCACTTACCATCCTTGTAGAAGTTCATGTAGGGTATGCTGGGTTTGTTTTACTATTAGTGAAACTGTCGATGTATTCCACACCTTTTTTGTGGATGGAAAGAGTGCAAGACTAGCTTTTAAGAGCTGAAGGAAATGTGTTTTTATGCGCTGATTCTAAATTCCATTTTAGAACACATAGTTGCAATTGAAGTGTGGACTTTGGAAGTTGTGATAGATTTAACTAAATTATGCCACAACTTACAATGAAGTGTTAGACATGGTGTATGCTCCAGAGAATGTTTGGGAATTATATCTCGAAGTTTCCTTCATTCACATGATCATTGGACCCTGTGATATATCATGTATATGACATTATTGCAGGGAAGGCTCGGTCGATGTCTGATGATGTTTTAGGAATATGCTTTTAAGATTTTTGTAAGCCAAGTAGGACTAATGTCCGTTTGAACCATTTTTCTAGGTTTGGTCCAGAGAAGATGCAATGGATGCCCTTGTTGAGTTTGCTATTGCTGACTTCTTTTAGATTGCTGACTTCGATGTATTCCACACCTTTTTTGTGGATGGAAAGAGTGCAAGACTAGCTTTTAAGAGCTGAAGGAAATGTGTTTTTATGCGCTGATTCTAAATTCCATTTTAGAACACATAGTTGCAATTGAAGTGTGGACTTTGGAAGTTGTGATAGATTTAACTAAATTATGCCACAACTTACAATGAAGTGTTAGACATGGTGTATGCTCCAGAGAATGTTTGGGAATTATATCTCGAAGTTTCCTTCATTCACATGATCATTGGACCCTGTGATATATCATGTATATGACATTATTGCAGGGAAGGCTCGGTCGATGTCTGATGATTTTAGGAATATGCTTTTAAGATTTTTGTAAGCCAAGTAGGACTAATGTCCGTTTGAACCATTTTTCTAGGTTTGGTCCAGAGAAGATGCAATGGATGCCCTTGTTGAGTTTGCTATTGCTGACTTCTTTTAGATTGTTAAAAAACTTGGCAATTTGTGCAACATGTTCGAGTTCCTAGACCAGGGAAATATGTAAAGATGTATGACAGTTTGCTTGAAGAGCGTTTTAGACATGATTGTAGTATAGATATAGAAAAGGCAGGATGGATGGCAGTTGCTCACTTCTATCCTGAGGCTACAAAGGCATGACAAGAACATGTGTCTGCTCTTGTAGTCATGAAAAGATTCTACTTGCAGTCCTACAGTATACGATGCTTCTCAAGTACTGTACTGCTTGGTTGATGGTCTTCTAAATGTGCTAGAAGACTAATTGAAAGCCAGAAAGATAGGCTTATTCCTTATTCCACCTGGTTAAAATTATGCAGCTATTTTAACGTTGGGAAATCAACTTTGGGGACCATTCCTCTTGTCTAATGTACAATGTGTTCTAGTTGCTATTGATTTGTCCACTGACAGGGAAATACATATAGTGTTTATTGGAGTTCACTAGTGCAGAGCAAAAGTACGTATTTTCAACTTTTGGGTATCACCATTCATAGAGGCTTACATTTTATTAATTAGGCAATTTGGAAACTGAAAGGATTTTTCTATTTATCATTGATAGACCATACCATACCATCCAAGAGTTAAAGGAGAAGTAGTAAGTAGTAAAAAGCTCTTGTTCCAAGCATTGAACCTGACAATATTTTCTTGACCAAATTGCAAAGATAGGGCAAATTATTTTCATGTCATTGTAGGCTAAATGGACATCATAGGAGTAGGCATTGAAGAGCACTATGTTTGATTTGGTGTTTTAAATAGGTTCAATAACTCTGAAATTCTAAGTTCCCTTGCTCAGAAGTTTTGTGCAGACAACCTGGCCAGATTTTTATTCAGTTCAGGTCATTCTAACACAAATGGAAAAACTGTCAGAGGAAAGACAGACAACCGAGTACCTCTATTATGTGGAAAAGTGGCAAATGAAGGAGCACCATGAACAATGTGTGAAGATTTTTTTAGTTAAAGCCTATGTATTGGGATTTCTCTTTCTAATGGCACAAGGAAAATAAAGCCTAAGAAGTTGAAATTCTGATGGTTTTGGTCCTGTGTGTAGCAACAAATGTTTCATGATTCGTGTATGATCATTCACTTCTTGAATGAACAAATGAGGTCTTGATATTCACTATTAGCTAAAGGGCTAAATAACCTTGGCAGTGAAATATTCACCATTAGCTCAAGGGTACATGGAAGCTCGTGTAGATGCATTCATAGAGGTGCGTTGTGAATGAATGCTTCATATCATTGGAATGAATGAGTGTTTGCTTTTGAAAATCCTCCAATGGCAAGGAAAGTGTTACAAAGCATGGAAGCTATTATTCTTGTTTGGCAAATCAGGTTGCCTGTATGAGAAGAATTGTTGGAGGTATAGACGTATATGATGGTTTAAATTATTTATTTATTGCTTAGTTTCAAATTTATTAGTAAAAAATATTTATAAATTAATGAAATGAATTAAAAAGGATTTTAATATAATTCAAAAAGAATTATGCATTCGGTGAATTTTATTTAATTCAAAAGAACCTTGCATTCTAAATTAATTCAAAAGAACCTTGCATTCGGATATTTCATTGAATATTTAGTAAAATCTTAAAATATAATGATAAGCACCACTTGGCCGGAGAATTGAGAGTTGTGCTGGCTGATTGCATGACTTTACACTTGTCTAGTAGTCCCTCCTTAATCTCCATTTTAAAACAAGGAAAGAATGGAAGTGGGAGGGGAAGAACGACTAGTGAAGAGAAAAACGGTGGGTGGAGAAGGAGGGCAGAAAAAGAAGTCAAACAAATCTAATCAAGGAAGATTACTGGCCGGAGAATTGAGAGTTGAGCTCGCTGATTGCATGACTTTACATTTGTCTAGTAGTCCCTCCTTAATCTCCATTTTAAAACAAGGAAAGGATGGAAGTGGGAGGGGAAGAATGACTAGTGAAGAGAAGAACAATGGGTGGAGAAGGAGGGCAGAAAAAGAAGTCAAACAAATCTAATCAAGGAAGATTACAGGTCTATTATACTGAGTTATGTTAGTTAACATAAAACCAATTGAGTGGCAATCAAGTTGAGTAGCCCACTTACAGTTGTTATGTTTTGGTTACTTGAATTTGTTTGTATGTTCATATTTCTTATTTTGAAATTGTGAGAAAAAAAAAAGAGAGAACGTGTCTCTGTATGTTTTATTAATCTGCTTGATTTACAGTTTAGTGTGTTACAGTAGAATGATTGAGAGGTTGATTGAGTTTACTGAAGAGTCTAACCAATGGATAAAAGTCCACTGTGACCGGTGTCCCTTTTGACCACATTTGCTGTCTGCATTACAGCTTAAGAAGGCAATTAAAAAGTATGGGACAGTGTATGTAGTCAAAATAAATAGATGTGAAGAGAATGAAGCTAATTCAGAACTTTTTAAGAAGTGTCCTGTATTGAAAGAATTTGAGGATGTATTTCCTGAGGATTTACTGGAGAATTGCTGGATGAGCTTGAAATATTATGACCATAACCAACTTACAATTAACATTAGTAATATCTACAAAAATGTACTCACCAAGTTCCAGTTCTCTTTCTAAAGAAGTCACAATGCACCTTCCTAGTCATGACGTTCTAAAGAATGCACAATGCACTATGTTGTTTTGTGAGAATGCTTTTAGATACATTTTCAGATAATTCCTCAAAGATGTGATTTTTGATGGTATCATGAGACATTTCTTTATGGGTTTGGGAGCTGAGTTTGGGACTTGCTGGTTGGGCAAGTATTGATAGAATTCAGACTATTTTACTTCAATGTATGGTCTGCTGCAAGTGTAGTCCCTTAGTGCATTGTATAGGCCGAGTTTTCATCCCACTTGCTTTATCTTGAGAGCATCTTTAAACTCAGTTTCCATCTCCTTCAACTATGCTGCATGGCGAGTCATGCTTCATGTAGAGAGACACCCATTCCTAGCTCACCCCTTGATCTTGAATTGCATATGTGAATCTTTATGGTCGGAGGAGAGGCTAGTACTTGGAAACTAGTTTACTTCTCCAATTTATTGGGATTCCATAAAGATAGAATTTATTTTCTAGGTTAATCCAAGCAAACACACCTCTTGGGTATAGGAGAGTCCCTTGTGAGAGTGAGGGAAAGTTTTGTCACTTTATCCTATATGATTAATTCAGGGGTGTTCTTGTTTGGGTTTTGATCCTTCGACTAATCTCATGATAAATCATGAATCTTGCAAATCCATATAAGCCTTTAATCATGGCCTTCATATATTACATTACCATTTTTCGATACTAATAGAATGATCCCTTTCCAATTAATTGGGTGATTCATAAGCCTATTAGGAAGTTGCATCAATAGTACACTGAAACTAAGTGGATCTATCTTCTTGAGCAAGTTGGACGCAAGATGTCCTTCTATGTTAAGAACTTTATGCAGATTGCTGACAATATGATCACCACCCTACTTATGCCATGCTGTTAATACAAGTATGGAAAGAATGCATACACAGCCAATAAAGATTTGAATTTAATCAAGAAATCAACAATTTATTACATAGATTAAAACTGCATAGCACCACATATACACAACAATTATGCCATATTATATGGCAGATCTGATTCATAATACCAGAATTTACAGCCAACTTGAATCTTCCTTGAATCCTACAACTGAATCTCCTTGAATTCTTCAACTGAATCCTCCTTGAATTCTTTGAATCCTTCTTGAATTCCTCTGAATCCTTATTACAATAGGTGCCTTACACCCAATATATAGACATCTCATTATGTAAAAAATAACACGACTTTTCTATATCTGGTTTCGTCTCTTTTTATAATTTTTACCTTCCTTTTCTATTTTTAGAATTGCTTTTGTTATTTTCTCCAACTCTTTGCAAAATTAATAATTAATATTATTAATTATTAATTAATCAATTTTGCATCACAATCTCCAACATTCCCCCCTTTGATGCAAAATGGAGAAATGTCCAGCTTCATCTTCAGCTTCGCATGTGCCTGCTTCAGCAATCCCTTGGGCAGAATAAGAGCAACTTGATCTTCAGTCTTGAGATACTCAATCTTCATTGTCTTCTCTTGCACCAAATCTCTCGCATAGTGATGCTTCAGATCAATGTGTTTAGTCTTTGAATGAAAAACTAGATTTTTGGACAATTGAATTGCCCCTTCATTATCACAAAATATTTGAGTTGGCTCTCCTTGAGCCTCTCCAAGATCTTCAAGAACTCGTTGCAACCATACTCCTTGAGTACATGCTGATGCTAAAGCCACATATTCTGCCTCCGTAGATGACAAAGCAACCATAGATTGTTTCTTGGAACTCCAAGAGATCAATCCACTACCAAGAGTGAAACAATGGTCTGATGTAGACTTTCTATCATCAATAGAACCTCCCCAATCCAAATCTGTGAAGCCAATCAGCCTTGCATTCTTGGATGGTCTATAATGGGTGTCATGATCCCTTTTGCCCTTCACATACCTAAATGAAGATGTTTGGTTCCAATGACATCTTTGTCCTTAGGTGGTTGTACCAAATCCCATGTTTCATTCTTCTCTATTGACTCCATCTCCTTTTCCATAGCTTCAACCCATTCTTTACACTTGACCACTTCATCAAAGGTTCTAGGTTCACTAGAAATACAAGATAATGTATAATAAGTCAATTCATCATCAACTTGATTTTTATTACCTTGTCATGCTTGAAGCTGAGTTTTTCTCCTCTCGTAATTATGATCCAACATTTGTGTAGGTGGATGTAGGAGCAACAACCTTTTATGCTTTCCTCCTTGGGATGTAGAAGATGAGTCACTTGATGCCGAAGTAGGTGATACCTCAATAGGTGTTGATGGAGTAACTTGTATGTCCTATTTTTTTAAATCTTTAGCGATTGAGCCTCAACCTCCTTCCCTTTTTTGTAGTGATCTTCATAGACACCACTCTCAACAAAGATAACATCTCAAGAAACAATAGTCTTCTTATTTTGAGGGTTGTAGAACTTGTATGCCTTGCTCTCATCACTATAGCCCATGAAGACATGAGGCACACTTTTGGGGTCCATCTTCTTTCTCTTCTCATCATTAACATGTACATATGCTAAGCATCCAAATACTTTAAAATGTGCAACACTTGGTTTCTTACTGTGCCAAGCCTCATATGGAGTTTCTTACTCCTATTGAGTATGGAAACAACTGTCTTCACCGCTTCACCCCAATACATCTTCTCTAAGCCTTTGCTTTCAAGCATGCTTCTAGCTGATTCCACTATTGTCCTATTATTTCTCTCCACCACACCATTTTGTTGTGGAGAATAAGGTGCAGTTAGCTACCTTTTGATGCCATGTGAGGAACAATAATCAAGGAACTCCTTGGAGAAAAATTATTTTGCTTTCATTTTCACCCATAGCTTTAAATGACTTAAAAGGCTGAAAATGCTTCATCTTTACCCTTCAAGAAGAAACCCCATACATGTCTAGTAGCATCATTATTGAATGTAATGAAATAGAGATTTTTACCAATGCTTGGGCAATAGGACCACAATGGACCAGCTCCAATGGTTGGCTAGCTCTCCACTTGCTAGAGGGAAACTTGTCCCTATGATGCTTTCCAAGTATGCACCCCTTGCATGCTTCATCTTTGCTCTTCACTTGCACTTTTGGCAGCCCATGAACCATTCCTTTTTGGTGAAGAATATGAAGACTACCAAAATTGAGGTGTCCATACCTCTCATACCACAACCAACTTGTATCCTCAATAGTGGCATAGCAAGTACCACTGGCTGTCATATTGATCTTTAGAGGGAACATCCTATTCTTTGTCATAGAAGATGTGCCAATCAGTTTGTCTCCTTGCTTCTTGTCAAATATAAGGCACTCCTTGTTGTCAAATACCAATTTGAAACCTCTCTCAACAAGCTGCCCCACACTTATCAAGTTGTGCTTCATACTGGGAGCATGATAGACATCATTGATGGTTCCTTTGCCATGTCTAGAGTTGATAGGCATATTGCCTTTGCCCACCACTTGAACCATCTTTCCATCTCCCAATTGCACTTGAGTGTTGTAGCTATCATCAAGCTTGTTGAAGCCATCTTTGTAATTAGACATGTGATTAGAACAACTGCTATCAAGAAGCCAAACCTTCTTACCAGACTCCACGGAGTCTTTGCATGACATAGCATAGTCGTTATTATGCTTCATAGTGTAGGCCTTTTGGCTTCTACGACTTTGATCTCCTTGAGTATTCTGCTAAGATCCTACAATCTTTCTTCATATGTCCGGGCTTCTTGCAATAGTAGCAAGTAATATTCTTCTTGTACGGCTTATTCTTCCATTTTGAGTTGCCTTGCTCCTTCCCCTTTTGGTTGGAGCTCTCTGAGGTGCCTTCTCCTCCACCTCCATGCTTTGTCGGCTTCCTTCCTTGAGAGTTTGAAATCCTCATCTTGGTCTCAAGAGCTTGATCCAAATTGTTGGTGTGGTATTTCATCTTGTCTTCATGAGACAAGAGTGAACCAACCAACTCTTCAACTTTTAGATTGTCCAAGTCCTTGCACTCCTCCAAAGTGACAACTATGTGTAGCCACTTGGGTGTCAAAGATCTCAAGATCTTCTTGACAACCACCTTCTCTTCAACGGATTCACCATAGACCCACATCTTGTGCACCGTGTCATTCACCTTTTTTTTTTTTCAATGAGTTTACACATGTTTTTATGAGGGGTCCTGGTCCCCTCATACTGAGTGGGGTTTGAACCTTGAACCTCTCAAAGAGAGGCCAAAGCCCTTACCACTACAGTAAGCTTGCAGCGCTCCGTGTCATTCACCTTGACACAATAGTCTCCTACGCTTTCTCCTTCCTCCATTCACATTTTCTCAAAGTTCATCTTCAAAGTTTGGAGCTTGGCTGCCTTGACCTTCTCCATTCCTTGGTAGGAAGTCTTCAAAGTTGTCCATGCTTCAGCTGCGTTTTTGCAACCAGCTATGCGAGGGTAGATGCTAAAAATTGTGCATCAACCTTCTCCTCATCCCTTTTCCTAGTTTTGGATCTTGTGTGGCAAGCTGCTTCAATCAGCGTGAGCCACGGAACCTGTCACTAGCTATCCCATACACCTTTCCACACTAATATCTGCTTCAGCTGATCTTTCCAATACTCAAAATTGTCTCCTTTGAACAAAGGGATGTTCATAGAAGCACCATTGAGAGCCATGATAGATTCTTCAATCGATGTAGAGAATTTCTATCCAACAAGATACGCTGAAATTCTGGTTAAGGAATATCTGGGTCAAATCTTTCACCAAGAACTTCTTTTTCCTTCTTCAAAGAACCAGCAGCAGCAGCCTGGACCAGCAATTTCGAGCCTGCAAGCTAGAAACCAACAAACTAGAACCCTTGGCTCTGATACCAGATGTTAATACAAGTGTGGAAAGAATGCATATACAGCCAATAAAGATCTGATTTTAATCAAGAAATCAACAATTTATTACATAGAATAAAAACTGCACAACCCCAGATATACACAGCAATTATGCTATATTATATTGCAGATCTGATTTGTGATCATAAAACCAGAGTTTACAGCCAACTTGAATCTTCCTTGAATCCTGCAACTGAATCCCCTTGAATTCTTCAACTGAATCCTCCTTGAATTCCTTGAATCCTCCTTGAATTCCCCTAATCCCTTGGTACAATAGGTGCCTTACACCCAATATATAGACATCTTACATGTCAAAAATAACATGACTTTTCTATATTTGGTTTCCTTGTTTTTTTTTTAATATTTATTTTTACTTTCTTTTTCTATTTTTAGAATTGCTTTTCTTATTTTTCCAACGCTTTGCATAAATAGTAAACTGATAATTAATATTATTAAGTATTAATTAATTGATTTTGCATCACAATCTCCAACACATGCATCACTGGTCCCTTAGTCTTTGGATTGTGCTCGGTTTAATAAGAGCATCCTTCCACCAACTGAAGATCTAGAATGACCATCACATTCCTTGGGGAAATAGGATGTGACGTGTTGCTTCTGCTCCCCATAGGAATAGAGATTTAGGAGCACTTTGTTATCAGGTGTTTTGTGCATTATGAGATTAGTGGTAGGTGGTATTACTACTTATGTAGAGTTTCTACGAGGTTGATTCTTTGTTTTCTTCTGAGATCTTGACTAGAGTTGTTTGGCTCTTTATACCTTATGGAAGCGATTATGGTTAGAAAATAGGCTCTAAAGGGGCCTTCATATCCTCAACCGACTACCAAGCTGATTACCTCCTTTTACCCTCTTCCAACGAACGACCTCAGGTATCCCTTAGACAATACGGTGGCCTCCTTTCCTTAGATGGGGTTAGACCTGTGAGACAAAGCTGCCTCCATAGAGCACCAACAAGGGGATCTTGTCCATACAAGAAGAGGCAGTCAACACTGCCTGTTCCCATAACGTAGGAGGACACTATAATGTAGGAGGACACTATAGGCAGGTATTGCTAGATTCTTTTATTGATTTTGAGGATCTCTGGCCTGGGATGATAGAAGGGTTTTCAAGATCCAGTCTAGTTTGTTTTGTCCTGACCACGCGTTTAGACGTTATCAGATCCCACATTGACTTGCCCACAGTAGGTGACAATGACTCAATACAGATGGACATTGAGTAGTGATATTTTCATTTCATGATAACTGCTCATGATCTAGATCTTTATAATAGCAGGTCTTCTATGAAAATTTGAGGCTCTACCATACCATGCTTGCATTATATCTGTATTGTATGTGATAACTATATGTTCCACAGGATATCAGACATTGTTTTTGTTCATTTCAGGTCATGTAATCTTTTATTGTTTGGAGCACTAGTTCTGGCTCTTCAATGGCTATCTTAGACATTTTTCGCCCATTTCAGGTTATGTAATCTTTTATTGTTTAGAGCCCTAGCTGTGGCTCTTCAATGGCTATCCTAACTAGGTGTTATATTTGAGTCCCCATTGACCTACTTTGGTATTTTATAGACATCAGTATAATTTTTCTTCTTTTGTGACTGGGCATCTATTGGGCGTAAGATGGTAGTTGATTAGATCTAATCGACTACCATCTTAGGTATTCAACAGTAGCATACTTTCATACTTCTGAGAGCAGATACTTTCATACTTCATACTTATAATTATATATATTTTTATTTATGTTTTAAATTTTAATTGGTTATATGGGATTGAAACAGGCCCCACCTGTATTATATCATGACCACATAGTGGTATTACAGCAGCTTGGCAATTATGCATGTATAGCTTGGCAAGATTCAAACCTAGGTCATCTCTTTGAAAGTTGAGGAATTTAATCGATTGAGGTAAATACCATTTGATTTAGGGTGTAAGGTTTTGTGTTATATGGAGTTGGTGAATTTCTTTCTCTTCCTAACTGCTTTTACATAAAAAGGACCTCATAGGCTGTAAAGTAATATACACACATATTATGCAATATTGAAGATGGACAATGTGAATGGCATTCAAGTAACAATTATGAAAAGAAGCAACAATAAGATTTGGGTTAGAAGTGCCTTGGATAACATAATTTTTTGTTTTATTGTTCAAAGTATGAATGAAGGATGATTTTTTTTGTACTAATAGCATTGAGATAATCAAACATTGAAACTTTGGCCGGGCATCAAGATGAAAGACAAAGGAGGGGTTTTAGGATTTTTTTTTATAAATCTAGGAAATCAAAATGTTTGACAGAATGATAACAAGTAAATCTTGTGATTTTTGTTTGCTTTGTTGCATTTTGAACTCAGATGTTTCCTTTATGTTGCTTGTGTTAACTTATGCTGCCTGTGGTACAAGAATTGATATGCATTAATGGCATACCTGTGGATGCGTTGTTTATTGTTCAAAGTATGAATGAAGGATGATGTCTTTTGTACTAATAGCATTGAGATAATCAAACATTGAAACTTTGGCTGGGCATCAAGATGAAAGACAAAGGAGGGGTTTTGGGATGTTTTTTGAAATCTAGGAAATCAAAATGTTTGACAAATTGATAACAAGTAAATCTTGTGATTTTTGTTTGCTTTGTTGCATTTTGAACTCAGATTTTTCCTTTATGTTGCTTGTGTTAACTTATGCTGCCTGTGGTACAAGAACTGATATGCATTAATGGCATACTTATGGATGCGCTGTTTATTTCCTATATAATTCACATTGGTATCATGTGTGTCTAAGTCTATGCTGGGGTCAAGGAAGGTGCCACAAAAGAAAGAATGGTAAAGTTGAATGTGATATCATGCACATTAAGTAGCAGAGAAACATTGTTGCTTAATGTTCGCTTTTCAGGTGTCTAATTTATTTGGATCTTAAATCTATAAGCATGCCTATTATGACACAAGTTAAATGAAATAATAATTTTGTGCCAGACATGTTCAACTTTTATTTGAATATACATAGAGGCTGAAGAAGAAAGTGTTTCAGTATGTGTTTTGGAAATCTAGGTAACCTAGATATGATTCGTAAAATGTTATAATTTGTCTGCTACATTTTAGCTTTATTTTACAGTCTCATTTACTTTTTCCCCATCGTTTATATGGAATTGAAATGGCCCCAACCATATTACATCATGATCATATAGTGGTATTACAACAGCTTGACAATTATGCATGTATTGCTTGGCAAGATTTGAACCTGGGTCTCCTTGAAAGTTGAGGAGTTTAACCGGTTGAGCTAATGCCATTTGATTAGTGTCTTTTACTTTATTTTAGCTTTACATTAACAATTAATTTTGAATGTAGTGTTCTGGTTGTTATGTATAAATGGATTTACGTAGCACTGCAGAATTGGTTTTCCATATAATTCGTGATGGAATGATCAGGCACCAGTAGCTGCACCAAAGCCTGCTCCAAAGCCTGAGAAGAAGAAATCTGATGAAGTGAAAGTAAAGAATGCAGAAGTCAAGGATGAAAAAGTTGCAGAAGTCAAGGATGAAAAAGTTGCAGATCCAGTTGCAGAGAAACTTCGACAGCAGAGGTGTGCTTACAGTTGCTTTTTCTATTTGATCCTTTGTGTACATTTTGTGAAGTCTTTTCCGATTCATGGTTTGAGCTCACTTTCTTTGACAAAAGGCTTGTTGAAGAAGCGGACTACCAGTCAACAAAGGAACTGTTTTCTAACAGCACTGGTGACAAGTCACTAGATACCTTCATCCCTAAATCAGAAGAGGATTTCATGGAGTATGCTGAACTTGTTGCACAGAAGTTGAGACCATTTGAGGTATGGATCTTGTTCATCTGTGATATATCCTTTTAATGCACATGAACTATGATTTTTGATTATTAGATACTAAAGACATGATGTTTGATTGGATAGTCCTATAATTTATGTTTTAGACCAAAGCATTGACCTTTGATACTTTTCCTTCATAAACCAGTATCCATTCTAAATTTTATCTTACAGAAGAGCTTTCATTACATGACATTGCTGAAAGCTGTAATGCGGAATGCCATGGTGTCATTGAAAGGTGCAGATGCTAAAGAAGTAGCATCATCAGCAACAGTAATTGCAAATGAAAAACTTAAAGCTGAAAAAGAAGCTAATGTGGGCAAAAAGAAGTCTGGTAAGTCCCATCTCGGTGGTTTAGTTCAGCAGTGAAGGGAAGGTTTTGTCTAGGATTTTATTTATACCACAAAATTAAAAATTATAATTATTTTATAATTGTTTGCTGGTGCAATGTTTACATAGCTCATTCAATTTTTATGCACAACTTGGCAATGCTTTAATTTTGAGTGTTAGTCTATACTGAGATTTCTTTTTTGATTTTATCTTGTCAGGAACAAAAAAGAAACAGCTTCACGTTGACAAGCCAGATGATGATGCTTTAGTTGGTACTTATGATGACATAGACGACTACGATTTCATGTAAATTCATATTTTAAAAAATTGACAGCTACACCTATGATTAGGTGATAACCCCTACCCCAAATCTTATTTGCTGAGAGGGAACCCCAAATCATATTTTGCTAAGAGTAGTCCCACTTCTTGCTACATGAAGTTTTCTGTTGAGTGTTATTGGCTGATTAGCCTTCCCCACTATTTTTATTTAGTGTTCCTGTCAATTGTGCATTATACAGAATATATACACTTAATTTTGTTACAAGAATGGCCGAAGCATTAAAAATATAAATTGATCACATGTATTCATGGTAATGTCTTCAGTTTATTGATTATTTTGTGTATGCATTTCAACAATAAAGTAGGTAGCTACTAGCAATCATAAATGGTTTGCAAAGTGAAGGGTGGTTGCTTGTGATTGGACAAGATCTTGTGAGTGCCAATAATCTTTTATTGCAGGGATACATATATGCTACTTGCCTCTCATAGCAGTATGCCCAAACTTCTTGAACCATATCTGCACACCATGATTAGAAAAGGAGTTCTGATGCGTGGTATCAGGCATAAGAACTAGTAGATTGATGTTCATAACCACTACATGTAAGAGTGTCAATTGATTGACGTGTTTAATTTGTTTAAGAAATATCAGCCAATTGTTAAATGTTAATTTTTAGTTTAACATACATTTATTGTGAGTAATAGAGTTTGTCATTGTTAATTCAAGGGGTATTGTGAGAGATCATATGAAAGAGTGCACAGTATTAACTAAGGATGGAAGATATATTTCATAAACATATAATAAATCGTCTGACAAGATTTGAACCAATGCATCTGCAATGAGAGCCTACATTTTTAACGACTTGAGCTGAAGCCATTTCATAAATGCTAAATGTTCATCCATGATATTTGAACCCTGGTCTTCAACCTTGGTTTATGGGGTGAAACTTTTCACTTCTCACAATTTGCCCTAAACCTCATTTTTTTTCTCATTTTTTTTTTTTTTTTGTGAAGCCTTGATTTCAATGTGTTTCTTAATTTTTGGAGACAATAATGGAAATAGTTATTAGTTTTTAATCAGAATCACGGTACTTAAGTGTAAATTTATTTAGCAGAACCACTTACATATCAAGAAAAATGAACTGTTGTGAATAATGTATCTTTGACTAGGAAATCATAATAAGTAAAACCCTTGAGATTTGTATAGTTCAAGTGGATTTGGAAAAAAGTCTCATATGTTCTCCAACTTTCAAGGAGGAGACCAATGTTTGGATTTGGAAATATAAAGCTGTTGTAGTACTAGTATATGTTATATATACTGGTAGGCTGTTTCAATCAATTGAATTTTTTTTTTTTTGTTTATGTTACGTTTTCAGAAATAAATTTGTAGGATTGACAGAGGGCGGACAGGCTTTAGTGTAAGATTCTTTATTATAATTAAAACATGGAGCTTATGCAGCATACGTTTTTTTTCCGGCAGTTGTGATGTAGATAGGTGAATATATAATAAGCTATGTTCCATGAAGTTTATGGGGCGACGCATTTTAGCGGAACGCGTCTTGGAGAAGAACCCAAGTCTTGAGACACGTCCCCATAGAACATACATAGTAAACGTCTCGTAATCAAAATTGTCTATGTCAACGTCCAAAATTTGAATGGAATTTATTAATTGTTGATATAATGGATTGAGGTTGATTAATGTTTAGTAGCCATATTGATTATGTATAGAGCTATATATATCTATATATCCAAGCAAACATTTTATAGCGTTTAAATAATAATATTGAATTAATAAAACATATCTCATTACATTGAAGGCGTTTAAATAATGATATTAAATTAATAAAAAATATCTCATTTCATTGGAAGGTCTTATTTATGTTTATGAACGTTAATGAAAGTTCTTAATTATGTTTATAAATGTTATATTTATATTTCTAGTAAAAGATGATAGAAGTAGTATATTTTTATTATCTTGCATAAATAAGAGGTAATTATAAACTTTTATATATATTTTTTAAAAATCTATTTCGAAACTAATTGATGTAAAGTATTAGTTTATAATAAATTTTATAGAATATAATGAAGGATTCTAGTTCAAAAATAGTGATTTGGATCTCACTCTAATAGGATCATCAATAAGATTTTTCTTGGAAAAAAATCTTATTATTTTAATAGTAGTTGCAATTGAACCCTATGAAATGTAAGCTTTATTATTAAAATATTTATTTCTTTTTAAGCTTTATTTATTATTAAAAACCCTTATACTTTTCATTAAATCTAGATTTTTGTTAATAAGAATAATGCAAATTTACAAGAGCAATAAGATTTTTTTGTAAACAAATCTTATTGTTTTAACAGTAGTTGCAATTGAACCCTATGAAATATAAGTTTTATTATTAAAACCTTTGTTTCTCGTTAAGCTTTTCTTATTATCAAAACCCTTATGCTTTTCATTAAACCTAGATTTTTGTTCATAAGAAAAATACATATTTACAAGAGAAAAGGAAAATAAACATAGTTTGTTATCCTTTATTTTAAAGGGAGAAATCTTCTTTCATAATAACATTCTTATGGATGAAAAAACTATGGTTAATGAAAGAGATTTATCTTCAAATAGCTTTGTTTTGAGATTGAGAATGAATGAGTGATTTGAGAGTTATGTATGAATTTGTTTTTGTTTCTTTAAGATAATCGGAATATTATTCTCTTCCTTTACCCTTTTCTTTTGGGATGATTTGGAATACTACACCTTTGCGTTGTCCTCAAATTTGCCATTAGTTTGTATAATAATCAAATGTTATAGCTTTATTATTAACAATATTGATACTATTAATTTCTTATCAGTGATTGACAATGCTAGATTCATATGGATTTCCTAAATGAAGGTGTACTAGTATTTAAAGAATGCATCTGTGAAGTTTTAAATCATTGCCATGGCACATGGAAGTTATTGTATTTTCATTATTATTTATGGTTTTACAATGGTAATTTAATTTAAATGGGTTATATGGGATTGAAATGGGTCCTAACCATATTACATCATGACCACATAGTGGTATTATAATAGCTTGGTAACTATGCATGTATCCTTTGGCAAGATTTGAACCTTGGCTTCCTCTTTAAAAGTCGAGGAATCTAACCAGTTGAACTAATGCCATTTGCTTTTAAATATTAAGATTCCTTCATGGGATTTGAACCTTGGTCTATGGTATGAAATCATTGTTCCCAACCAATTGCACTAAATCCTATGGGTAAATGTTAAGGTTCACCCATAAGATTTGAACCTTGGTCTAAGATGTGAAGGTGGCTTTCATGGCTTTTTAAAGTGTTCTAGTTGTTTGTTTCTAATGAAACATATTTTTGGTGGTTTGATTTGATTTGGTGCATTGCTCAAATCTTTCTGAAGAATACATATGGAGAAAGTTAACTACCATCTTGTTGAATTTTTAATACTTTATTGTAATTCTTTAGTTCAAATATTAGTGGCGTAAAATTTATCTAATTTAAATTGATAATTTTTCGTCCTTATTCATTTGCATTGTAATTTGTTGACATGATATAGTTTGTTATTTTTGCATCTCATGGCATAAGGTATATATATATAATTTGAAGAAATTGTAGTTGATAACCTAAGGGTATTACAAGTTATATGGTAACTTTGGGATTTAAATTTTAACAACTCTAGTCAAAATTATAAGAAACTTTTGATAATATTTAATTCAATGTTAGTAGTAATTATTTGTCATTGTTTGTCAGATGACATTAACTCATCTTGGTTAAATTCCTCAACTTTCAAGGAGACCTAGGTTTGAATCTTGCTAAGCGATCCATGCATAATTGCCAAACTATAGTAATACCACAATGTGGTCTTAAAGTAATATGGGTGGGGCTTATTTCAATCCCATATAACTGGTTAATTTTTTTTAGTTATTATTCAATATTTGGAGATGGGTATTATTGTATATATCTATTGCAATAAATTTCATGATAACGAAGCAATAAATATTCTTGTGTGATAATATGGTGGAGATTTTTGAATTGGTAGATTCTTTCCACGTAGTAGAATCAAATTGAATAAATATATAGGTACAATATGTGGTGCATGATAAATGAAAAGTTAGGTTGAGCCTTGACCAAGATGCATAGGCTTTTTATAGAGATTTTCCCCATCTCTAGATGGCAAAGAGGTTGATTGATTTTATGAACCTTTGAAGGGCTTAGACCTCTTAGCAATCAAAACTACTTATTGCTCAAGCATAAGTATGTGTAAATGTGATCTTTAATTTTTAAATATACTTATGTAAATCAGATTTTCAAGGACACTCAAAGGAGATTTGATGACTAGAGAATGCTTTTTTTTCTGGAGTCTTTTGCCTAAATGAGTTAAATCAAATTGTATTGTTAGATCAAATTTTCACATTCTAGAATATGTCTGAGATACTTAGTTATTGACACTTGTTGACTAGGTCTATATGTTAAATTCTATTCCATTATTTGGAATTATGTAATCATTGGAAGATTAATAAATATTTCTTCCGTATGAAAATTGGATAGTCACATCTCCCAGAGAATGTGAGGAGGTTAAAAAAATGTGAAGGTGAAACACCAAGAGTTGCAAGATATACAAGAATCTCTAAAAAACAAAGAGACATATTGATGCATTAAATATGCATGTTGTATGAAAGCTAAGGCTAACAAATATAGGCAAGTATTGGAAAATATTGAATTGAGTAATATGATAATTTGTGTAATTACTATGTTATATTGTATGCCTAAAATGTGGTGTTTGCCTTCCCTTTAATATCAACATGTGGTATCAAAGCTAGCGTGTCGTTCTTGAGAGAGTATCCATGCATGAAAAATATTTGTGAGGTTTCAAAGAGGGACAACCGTCGCTATCTAAAGGCATGCCCTTCGTGTTATTAATCGGAGAAATATTAGAGAAGATTTCACATTTGACGTTGAAGGTGTTTTGAGGAGGCGCCTATATGAACGTTAGAAATAATCAAACCAAGAGCAATTAACCCATGCTTGTGCATGCTTCAGTTCAAGTGTTGCAATTTTAGAGCAGGAGCTATCACCCCATGCTTCTGTTTGAACATTGTAATTTAATTTTACCTAGTCGTACAAGGTATATTTTAAGACTGCATTTCAAGGAGAAGTTTGTGAGATGTGTTGGTTTCTTTCCTGTTCAAGTGACGAATTTGTTTGGTGAGATTGTTGAGCACGTAATGCCTTTGTAAAACCTACAACTACCATTTCCAAGAACACAATAAATGTATTTGTAATTCCCAAAGAATATTTTTAAGTGCAGTCCTTTATTTTGAAGGTTATTAATAACACTAGAGTTGTTTGATTAGTTAATAATGCTGAAGTCACGAGAGTGATAATTAACATCTTGGCTAAAGTTGTGATTTAAAACAAAGGCACTGCTTTGAATTGTTTTTTACCTTTGTAGACTAGAAAGAAGAATAATTCAAGCTAAAAAATAGTGCGTGGAATCCTTGCTGGCTGGCATATTTTTTCAACTCAGAAAGTAAAGGTTATGAAATAAAAATGTGAAGTCTCCTTGTTGTGACACGCGTTGAACGTAGGTGTTACAAAAATCAAATTTGGAGAGGGTTCGGGAGATGGAACTACGAAACATGCTTACATAATAAGAGGCTTTCTAGATAAAGATATAAGGAGGTACAAAACAATAACTATTTGCTTTCTTTTCAATGCACATAGAGCTAAGTATTGGAGTTGGCATTTGAAAGAAAGTTTATTTATTTTGAATAAGGACTCGAGTACAAAACTCACCAAAGCTGATATTACTACCTTAAAAGGAAATTTTGATATATTTTTGTAATTTACTATAGTTTTATAAAAATAAAAATAAAAACATAGAGACTATAATAAACATGAATTTGCAAAAAATTAAAAGCATGGTAGTAAATTTTATGTAAAATAAAAGGTGATTTTATTTTTGTGGAGTTTAATATCTTCAAAAGCATTCTTTTATCACAAAATTGAATAAACTGTACTTAAGCACAAATTGTAGCATTTGAAATATATGACAACTTTGACTTGCGTTTACAAGTAATGCTTTCAAGTTAAGTTATTGCATCTAATGCCTAATGTAGCTTTCATAATAATGTGTTGACATTGACCTTAATATTATTGAGGAGGAATAAGGACACATTTTATAATATTTTATTTCACTCCATCATTCATCCCATTTATTACTATCATTAAACGTAAATCTTGGAATCCAAAAAATCCAAGTATATAGAGAAGTTATGTCCATGCATGAGGATTTCTCTTTAAGTAGGTGTCATAGAACAAATCCTATTTAGTACTGCTTTGATTTTAGGTATCGATTTCTTTCATTTACATTAAAGTCTCTCACGTATGATCACGTATATTGAGAGGACTACTTCTTCCACATACCGATGAGTATATCATAAGGGTATATTGAAAGGATTGGTATATAGAAGAGGGGAGCATTTTGTGATATAAGGAACCTTCACCATGTCTACATAAAAAATTTCTCATAGAATCTTAGTTGCTGAAGGATCCAACTTTTGCACCATGGAAAACAAAGATAAGGACAATGCTTGCGGTGGAAAAAATCTAGGATATTGTTATTGATGATGAAACTTGTCCTAAAGAAGCTATGACTAAGCAAAAATATAAAGAAGAGAATGCAAAGACACGCATGCTCATCACATTTTGAGTGGATGATGAGATACAACCCCATATCAGTGAGGTAAAAACATTGAAATATGCATGGGATAAAATTGTACCACATTTGAAGGAAGAAATGAAGCCACTATCATTCATATTCAATCACAACTTCATACATTAAGGGTCCAAGATGATGATAATGTTGAACGATTCCTTTAAAGAATTGCAGAGTTTAAGTCAAAGTTTAATACCATAGGAGAAAAAGGTGGAATATAAGCTCCTAGTCCCAATTGTGCTTAGAGCTCTACTTGAATCATTCAACACATTGGTGACATCTCTCCAAGTGCCAAATAGAAGTGTGTCATTTAAGGGATTAGTAAACATACTTCAACAATATAAAGTGAAGAATCAACTGAGAGATGAATTGACCACTAATGCCCTTATCTCCACTAAGAACTCTAAAAAAGGTTCAAAGGGTCCTACTCCATCATCACAAAATCAATCTTAAAGGAGAATGTGGTATTATCATAATTGTGAAAAAGGATAGTACAATATTTTGTATATGTAATTCATTGGATCGAAGAAATCAATCTCGAAGACCTCCTCAAGGGAATCAACCATCACATTATCAATAAGGGCAACAAAGACAAGGACAACATCAAAGAGGGCAATCTCAACAAAGATCACAATAGCAAGGGTGTATTGTACATGGTGAATCTGAATCAAAATCATATTGTGAACAAAAATGTGAAACAAAACATAAGGTTCTCATGGAAAGGGAATCATCAAAACCAAGAAACAAAGGTGATAGTAAACAAGACAAGAAAAAAGGTGAAATACAAAAGTGGGTGTCATCCAAAAATAATGAAGATGACGAGTTTTTAGAACTCAGGTCTTGTTTATAGATAATACACAAGAAAGTTGCTGAAGGATACTTTGAAAATGGTGTGACAATCTTGGTTGGTGTTGTGAGAAAAATGTGCATGACACTATTCACCCTTGACATACTTGAAGGGCAATGTAGAAAGCAAATTGAAATAATTGAGAAATTGAATGAAAAGCCCATGATAAAAGATGTGCATTGTGATATAGATGATCTTCTTCAAAGGATAAATATTGGTTGTGATATAGGTGATTTGAGGCCCATGATGGTAGGTGTATGTTGTGATACTAGTGATTTGAAGCCTCTAGTGGTTGATGTAAATTATTATACAAGGGATAAATATTGTTTATGAAGATAAATTTTGTGCAGAAGGTGATTGTGTTGGCCATGGTAATGTTAGAATTGAAAGGATCTAACAATCCTGCATTTCCAAGATCTAGTTGTTTGAAAAATAATATCACCACAATATCTAAGCTATCAACAAGAATCAATTGACACAATGAAAAGCATAAGCAAATGCTATAGTAAAGAAACTGACAAAATGATAATACTCACGATCTTACACTCAAAGAGAGGGAAGCCCTTGCTTATATAGGCAAGGGTGTACAATGAGGATCGTAGGATCAATCATGAAAAATGAGGGAATGGATATCCACCCTAGAAGAAAAAAGCTAACAAGATAAGATAGCCAACTAGCAAAAAAGCTAAGATAGCCAACTAGCAAGCAAAAAGCTAGATGAGCTAATATCCCACTAATAAATAAATTTGAAAAAAAAAAAAAAATCTCCTAGGTAATATCCTAAGTGAACTAAAGTAATAAGGTGCATGACTAATACACCAACAAGTAAAGGCCATATTGCTAAAGTTGAAAGTGATAGTGAGAGTTCAGATTGTGTCAAAAGACATTATGATGAAATATGGTATTTGAATGATAGTGATAGATATCAAAGAGGTGATGAAGTATTTAGATGTTTTGAAAGGCATACAAAAGGATTTGGTTCAAAATTATTATGATGATAGAAGTTTGGGAAGAATGGGTAAGGTGTGAAAGAGATCATAGTACCAGATATAAGACCAAAGAATGAAGACCTTGGATATACAAGACAAGTAGGTGGCAGTGAGACCCAATTTGTGAAAAGGGAATCTTATGTAAGAAGTAGTGAAACCAAATTTGTGATAAATGGTAATAGCATTAAATTTATAAAGAAAGAATTGCATGCAAAAGTTCCTAAAATGAGTTATTGCAGTCATTGTGGAAGAGGTGGACATGTAATGGCTAGGTGTTAGCACCTGCATTCTTGTGAAATTTGTGAAGGTAATAATTATGCCAAAATAAAGTGTTGGCACAAAGAGAAAGTGACCAACAAAATACAAATAAATTATGGATGGATGAATATGTGTGATTGGGATAAAGACCAAAGAAATTTTGAATGGTTTATGTAGAAGGAGACCAAGATTGGTGGTTGAAAAACATCATAATTTGTTAAGTATTACCATGGAAAAATGTCTTGGGAAACTTGGGATAAATAATCTTTGTATCATAAGATGAATATGACCTAAGCAGTGCTTTTAAGACATATTATGATAAGACCTGGAGATGAAACATTATGTGGATGATTATGAAGATGTGGAAGATTCCAAGGATATATTCCAATGGCATTTTTCTAGAGGTTATGACCTAATGGTAAATCTAGAGGCTGACCCAAAGGTAATGATGACTTAAAGGCGATGATCTAAAGGTAACCTAGAGGTGAAGGAACCAAAGGTAACCCAAATACGATGATGACCTAGAGACAACCTATAGGTAAAGGACCCATAAGTGACCCAAAGGTTATGATGATCCAAAGGTGACCCAGAGGCAAGCCCAACAACTGACCCAGATCAAGAGGAGATTACTTAGATTCAACCAAGAAATAAGCAGAGGAGCCAAAGCTAGATGAACTAGAGCTAAAAAATCAAAAGCCAACCAACCAATGATAAAGAAGAGCTACAACTAGAGAGTGAGAGCCAAAGCCAAAGCTAGAGTTAGAGAATAGTTCCAATGTACCACTCATGAATGTATGGGAGGTAATAATCTTTATACCAAAGTGTAATACAAGGGGGTGTTAGAATCTATTACATTATTTGGAGTAATGTAATCATTTGATGTTTCTAATCATTGGGATATTAATAAATATTTCTTCCATATGAAAATTGAAGTCACATCTACTATGAGAATGTGAGGAAATAAAAATACAATTGAAGGTGAAACACCAAGAGCTATAAGATATCAAAGAGTCTCTTGAAAACAAAGAGACATATTGATGCATTAAATATGCATGCATGAAAGCTCAGTTTGGTGTATATTGGAAAATTTTGAATGGAGTAATATGATAATATTGTGTAAACACTGTGTTATATTGTATGCCTAAAATATGGTGTTTTCCTTTCCTTTAATTTCAACACTATATATATATATATATGTTTAATATGGCACATAGAAGCACCATGTTTCCAAAATTGGATTTGAACCTAGGTCTCCTGAGTGTTGGGTGCTTTGGGCACCAAGGAAAATAATGTGCCTTTTTGAATGGAATGTCTTCCTTAGATGTAATAACCCTTAATGCTAGTGCTACGACATAAGCTAATATGTGTAAAATATTTCCTTATTGTGATTTGACCTTAGGTCTTTGAGGTCATGAACACTCTTGATTAGGGTAAAAAAATCAATTAGACTACATGTCTCATTGGTCCAAACTGGGATGCCTTTGTATAAATCATCTCTTGTGGCAATTGGAATTTTTTTTAAGCAAAATTTAGTTTTGAACCTTAAACGTTATGCATGGAATGACTAACCTCCTGCCCAACTGTACAACCAACCACTCTGCCCGATCACATGTCACACAAATCATTAATAAAGAATCTACAACTGTGTTGTCTTATAAAAAATGACGGGTTAAATATTTGACCTTCAACCTCCTGCTTTAGACTCCTTAACTCCATTTGTGCTATCTATATTGGTGTCTATATTATGCTATCCAAGCCATGCTCTTTCTGAGTAAATACAGGTGCACGTATCATGAAACCTGTCAAGGGTGGATACAGTCAACGCATACACGAAAAATATAGCATGCACCAAAGTTTTAGAGTCTAATTTTGAATTTAAATGCATGCCCTTCTTGTCCATTTTTCTTGAATATACCGTAGCACATCCACAAATATATTAGAAGAGGCTTAAAGAATAAATTTTTTTAATAGAAAATTGAGAATACCTTGATAATGGTGAAGCAGACAAAAAATATAAAAAATTTTATGGATGAATGAAGAATTATAGAAATAAGTTTCCTATCCACTCCTTACATCAATCTTCAAATATTATGGATTCCCAATTGCGTTTTATGGATTCTTTTAAGGGATTTGAATACAATTCTATCTCCTTCAAAAAATAAGGTTAGTAGTCTTGGTTAGGCTAGATCCATGAAGGAATTTGCTTCCTTTATCAATTTAAATAGCCATTGGGATGTTCTTTCAAGATTTCAGTATACATAGAATAATAGGTATATTAGATAATCTCATGTGCCAAAAATATTGGAATTTTTGATATCTAATAGTTGGCTAGAAACAAAGCATGTAATTCTTTAGACATTTTGTTGTGAGCAGTATAGGATAAAAAATTAATTCTTTTGAGATGATACTATAATGATCATCAAAGCAATTTTGTTTTCAATTTACTTGGCTTTATGACTAATTTATTCCAAATAGTTATGTTTGATGGGATAAAGCAAATTTGAAGGATCATGTATATAGGTTTGTTCAAAAAATGAAATATGTAAATGGGCACATGAAAACTTGGAATATCAAATCCTTTGGTTTACAAGAGATAGTGAAAATTAATGGAATGGACCAAAATGATTATGTGCAAGAAGAAGAATTTCCTTTTGATTATTATAACATAGTAAAAACAAAATAATCATATTGGACCCAGATATCAAGGGGAAGATGGCTTAAGAAAGGTAACAAAAAATATTATTTTTTTATTCCACTACCTAAACAAATGTATCCTTTTGTAAGTTCAAAATATTTCAACTCCCAATGGAAGCATTATTGAGGAAGAAAAAGGTTAGAAATGAAATGATCAATTATTTCAAATATATTTTATCAAAAACTTAGGCAACACAAGAAGGCTTAGGGTAAGATTTTAGAAAATATTTTATCAACTATCACATAAAGACAACAAAATTTTGTTAACAAATTTCTCAATGGAAAAGTTATTGGAGGAAATGTTCTCCTCCTACCATGATAAGGTACTTAGTTGAGATGGATTTCCTATAACTTGTAAAATTTTGGGGTAATTTTGAACCATGAGATGTTGGTTGTGGTTGAAGAGTATAGAAAAAATAAGGTTATATATTAAGTGAAATAAATACCACCTTTATTGCATTGGTTCCCAAGAAGAACAAGATAAAATATATTGATAATATTTTTCCAATAAACCTTCATAATATGCCTATAAAATAATTTAGAAAATGATCATTCCTCAATATTTAAAGAGGAGACCAAGGTTCAAATCTTGCCAAGTGATACATGGAAAATATCCAAGCTTTGTTGTAATACCACTATGTGGTGATGATGTAATGTGGGTGGGATTATTTCAATCCCATATAACCAATTAAAAAAAATAATTTAGAAAATGATGACAAAGAGATTGAAAATATTTTAGACTATTGTATCTTAGAGGAACAAGATAATTTTATTGTGTGAAGAAATTTATTGATGGTATAGCTATTTCACAAGAGGGCCTACACTCTCTTCACTCCATGGAATAACTAGGTATACTTGTAAAATTGGACATGAAAAAAGCATATGATAGGGTCTACTAGAGTTTTCTATATGATATACTCAAAAAATTTGATTTAGATCAAGGTTGGTGTAAATGAATTAGATGTTGTTACAACATCTTAAAATATTTTAATTTGATCAATGGATCCCCCATTAGATTCTTTGAATCACCCAATGCTATATACTAGGGTGACCCATTATTTCCTTATATTTTTATTATTTTTGTCAAGGCAGAAGATCTTAATCAAAGGTAAAAGTGAAAGGTAAAATTGAATGTATGAATGCCATGTCAAATGAGTCATTCAAGCATCATTTTCAATTTCTTATGTCAATTTTATTTTAGGTCATTCCTCAGTTATTAAGGCCATGAAAATTAAATCAATACTATCATGTCGTTAGAAGGTCACTAAAAAATTGGTTAATACAACAAAATCTATGATATTTTTATTAGCATTAGCCTTGATCTACAATATTTTATTGCAAATAATTTAGGGTTAAAAATTAGAAAATTATTGTTGTCTTAGTATTTTATTATTTGGTAAAAGAAACATGTAGCTTTGGGACCCAATTTTGGATAGAATGAAATATTTTTTGGAAATTGGAAAGGTAAGTTCCTAACCATTGCTAGAATATTTCAAATCATAAATGCTTCATTACAATCTATCCTTCTATATATGATGTTACTTTCAAGATTTTCTTTGGAAAGAATGTGAGGAGAATTTTTAGATCACCATCACAATCTTATGAAAAAGAGTATAAATGAAAAATAAAGAGAACAAATAAATGAAATAGAGAGAGAGAAAGATAAAATAAGAATAAAGGATGGGTGCCTGTAGGCACCCCCACAATCTCATATTACATTAAATGATACAATGGATTAGTCATTGGAATTATTTACAGTAATACCTAATTCCCATTTAAAAGCTAACCTCAAGTTGACATAACTTAACTTGAAGGTTAAATTATAATATAATAAATGTATTACACCATTTAATCAAGGTTAATAATAGAGGTGGTTGAACCATAGGATTACATAAAATAATGTCTACTTACATAGAAAACACCCAAAGGATTACATAACACTTTTAGGCTACATCAAGAGCGCTAATAGAAACTTTATCGCTATTGACTCTAATAAAATTAGACTATGTCTATTTCAACACCTTCCTCTAATTTTAATTAAGGGGTAAAGTAGAGAAGACATTAGATATGGTACATCCTCCTCCTTCCATGATGAATGCTCAAATGGACCAATGAATCCTACTATCTTATTTTGCCAAAGATACATAAACTGGATCAACCTCTTTGTGAAGATGAAGCCATGAATCCACCCTTTGGATCGAAGATTTTGAGCTTACTATGAGAAGATCCTTAATATACATTATGGTGACTATAATCTGTCCTTCAAAATGTAAACAATGCAACTAAATCATCAAGCAATAGGAAAATCTTCGAATATTCAACTTTCATGGTTAGAAAGGGACCCATAGGAACAAGGTGTACCTTGCGTTGATCATCCAAAACTTAATTCTCTAGTAGATAAAAATCACATACAACATTATAATAACTTATTGAACTAATGTGACCAATGCATAGAGCTATCCAATTTGGAAAAAAAATTCATATGCAAAAGTTATGACCTCGAGACATATTAGTAGGACAAATTGAAAAAATTTGAGCCTTCAAAAATTAGGAGGGGAATTGAAAAATATCAGACTAACACTTAGCAAAAAAATAATTTGGGATTTCTTGCATTGTTTTCCACATGCATTGAAATTGATGAGTGATTTGTAAAAAATTATGAAATTTTAATTGGAGTTTTCCCTTTATATATATAAATATTTATTTTGAATAGTTCATTAGCTAATGGGATTTGAACAAATTACCTAAAAAAAGAAGTGCTATAGGCTTTACGAGCCTAACCAAACCTCCTCTTAGAGCTTTTGAAACATGAAACATATATGTTGATTATTATTTACCTTCTCTCCTTGAAATTTCCATAAGGAAAGTGCTTGTCTTGAACTAGAACTTGAACCCTATGCTTTCTAAAGCCCTTGGGCTATCCAAAAATATAGTTTTGTTGCTTAAATTACTGTTAAGAATATCAATTGAGAGGAAAAAAGACTCAGAGAAGGAAAAAAGACTACATGAAAAAGATTATGTTTATTTAGAAAATTGAACTCATGGCCTACTAAACACAAGGAAATATACCAATTTTGGATGATATGTTGGAATTAAAGTGAACCATATCCAATATAAGGGACCAAAAACTTTGACAACAAGTTGCATTTTTATCCTTTTAAAGATTCAAACATGGGATCTTTTGGAAACAACAGAGTATGCCAACCAACATGCCATTGAGCAAGTTGGGTTTCAAGAGGACCTATGATAAATTTGAAGAGATAAAAAGTCACTTTGGAAAGTGCACATATCATACCCTTATTTCCATTTTATTTTTTGCATAGTAAAAAATAATTGATTGACTCAACATGATTTAAACATAGCACACCTACCAAACAGAGCAACGTATCAACTACCATGCCAATGGGTAGGTTGGGTTGATAACTCACAAGAATCCATTTGATGATCATATAAGGTTTTAGGGGGTGCATATACTTATCTCTACATGGCATGTATCCTTTGCACAACCAACAAAAGTGCTTCAAGAGCTATTGGAATTCATGATTTGCTGTAGACCAAGATAGTCCTACTGACCATCAGAATAGGATCTTCAAGCGTGTTCACGGTACCTAGTGTCCTATATAAAATATCATTCTCTTTTATTCGATTCATCAAAATTGACATTCACATGAAAGAAATTGAATTGCATGCAAATTTTGGTACCCTATTTTCTATTTGACGATGGCACACAAAGTCTTTGATGTCATAAATTAAATTAAATTTTTTTATTATAAATAATTCCTTCAAAAATAGGGAAATGAAGGTTTTCTTCCAAATACTCCCAATTTGATATTAAAAATAAGGTTAATTTTTTTAACCAGTTGAATGTTGTTATTTTCGAATTGGCTCTTATACCATGTTGGATTTTAGAACACTTTCCAATAAAAATTACCTTGAAGTAATTATCATCATGATCTTATGCAAATGAGTACAAAATCAAAATAAAAAGAGCAAATAAAAAATAGAGAGAGAAGGATAAAAAAAATAAGAATAAGGGGTGGGTTCCCATATGCACCCCCACAATCTTACATTACAAAATTGGATCAATCATCAGGGAGTATTTATAATGATACCTAATCTCCAATCAAATGCTAACCTCAAGCCGACATAACTTGACTAGAAGGTTAACTCATAATATAATAAATATATGAAACCATTTAATGAAGGTTAACCATAGAGGTGGTTTAACCAATATTGCTAAGGGTGAATATGTCAAAATTGCTCATAGGTTTACATAAAGAATCTTGTAGGCTTACATAGAAGAATGACTATAGACTTATATACAAAACACCCAAAGGCTTACATAGCACTCACCATAGGCTACATCAAGAGTGCCCACAAGAACTTTATAACTATCAACTTGATAAGATCATATTACATATATTTCAACATTTGGTATGTTCTAAAATTTGCTTGGATATCATTCAAATATAAAGAGAATAACTAGAAAAAAATAGTACTTCAAAAATATATAGTTATTGCAAATGCAATATAATTGATAAATAAGCAAACCTTACCCACGTTCAACAACATGGAAGTTCATATAAAAAAGTTTGAAATTTATCAAAAAATATATTAGGTGGTAAGCCAATGAGGGAGATTTTACAATTTTTTGGTTTGATGCTTGGTTGAAGTCTTATCCTTTTTTGATCTAAAATAATAATCATTTTTTTGGGTTTGTTTTGCTTGAAAACATAAACTTATATTAATGTGACCAACAATTATATATCTTGGATTTCTATTAGCAAATTGGTTGAGGGAGAAGAGCTAAAACAAGCATCAAATGAACTTTAAAATATGGTTCAAGAGTTATATTTGTCCTTTTTTTATGGAAGGTTGAGTTGGTTGAAATCTATGGTGGATACTTTGTTAATTTAGGATATACGGCTTTAGAGAAATTGGTGGAGGAAATCCTATAAGATGTGGACTTTCTCCCATTTTTAAAAAATTTTAGTGGGCACGATATGGAGCTATCTAAGAAACTTGCTCATAGTTGGGTTAATGATAGAGTCATAGTTAAAGGCCTAAACTTCACTATCAATCCTGAGCTCATTGTAGAAATCTATGGGTTCCTAAACAACAAAAAAATTATTCAATGTGAGAAGCATTTGCTTGCGGGTGAATTAATTTTGTTTAAGGACAAGCGGGAAAGCCTAAGCAAAGAAAAATGGGGATTTATCGTGGATTCTCTTCCCAAACCCTGGGATAAGGTAATATTACCCATCATAAAATATTTCACTATGGATGGACATACCAATATCCTGAGAAGCTTCCACCTGGTCTTTCCCCACCACATTCATGGTAAGAAGTTCATCAACATCCTTGAGTACTTATTCAAATTGATGGAAAAAATTATCTTCAATGTGCAAAAGGGGTTTTTCTCCTTTCCTGTCTATCAAGGTTTATAATTAATTATCTACAGGCACATCCTTGAGAAACAAACCTAGTTTATTGTCCTAAATCTTGTTCTGAACAACCCTGTGCATGAATCTCAATACTCTATGATGTCTAGACATGCTTAGTTGGAAATTCCTAGAATTATTGCTAAAGATGAAGCATAGCCCTCTACTATGAAAGCCAACCGTTCTTTGGTGATTGAGCCAAATATTGAAGAAGTCACTCTTAAATCCAAATTTGGGAATCAAAGATGTTCTATTTGCATAAAATCCAAAGCTGAGAAAAGAAAATATTCCCCCACTCACAGTGAACCAAATCAACTCTTAGATGCAGTGGTAGACCTCCCTTTGGCTTAGAAAGTCAAATCTAGTAATATCCCCATCACAATCCCTCAACAAAGGTGGTCACCCTAAGCACCTCTCTTGGGCCATTAAAATCTTCTCTCCATATCTCTAGTTTTCCAACTATAAGCAAGATGGAACATTTTAAAGGATTGAAAGATATTTTGGGGAATCTGTCTAGAGCTGCTAGTATTAACATGTCCATGGTGCAGTAAGGCTATGTCCTCATCAAAGAATTAAAGAGAAATATGATAAATAACAATCCAAAGGATCTAACAGAATCTCCCATCATAGTGAATGTCGAGTAGCATGTGCTCTAGCCTCCTTCATTGTGGTTGTTTACCCTTTTTTGTTCTCTTCGATTTTGTCTTGTTACATTTTTGGGTTTCAGTTGTTTATTCAAAATATTCCAATTTTGTTCTTCATTTGGATCTCTCTATTTTAAGTTTTCTTTCTCTTTCATTCCCCTTTGGTGTTTACTCCTTTTGGAGCCTATATTGTAAGGTCCTCTCTAGAGATCTCCTTTTGTAAAGGTTTGGGGACCCTTTCAAAACCCCTTCCTCCAATCAATTAAAAAAAATAGTGTTTCCTATTTCCAAGGATTTATCTTGGAAGAGTGTATGGTCAGGTCCCCAAGTAAGGCCTCAACATTCCTTTGGTTAATAATCTAAAGTAAAATTCTTACATGTGATAGTTTATAAACAAGAGAATATAATTGATGTTTTAGGTACACCTTGTGTAAGTGTTGAGTGATATATTTGTCAGATAACAAACACATACTAACAACTAGGACTCATGCAGGATGTCCTCTATTGAAAGGAAATTCACGATCTTCCCAAGATTCGGGTGAGGTTGGTCTAACCTAGTAATGTTTATTGATCTTTTGATTCAAAGAAAAAATAATGAAATATATGGAATATTCAGGGCCTTTATGTAGCCCTCACAAGGGTATTATTAGTTTATGTTCTGATTAATTGATTGTCTTGACATGAAGAACTTAGGGCTTTGCTTAATTGTACAGTAAATCATGAAGATATGAGCATTTAACATCAAAATTCACCCAATAAATTAATAAAATAGCAAGATTTTGGGCTTGCTACCTTAGAATTATCAAAGCATTATAGTCATTTATTTATCTGAAACTTGTAGAGATAAAACACAACATTATGAAATCAAGCTTCAGAAATGAAAATTCCACTAATCTACTCCTAATTTTAACTATTTTCAAAAAAAATGCAAAAAATAAAAGGGAAAGAAAATCAAACAAGTCATGGTGAATGCACATCTTTGAAAGGGTTCTGTTGAAGCCTCTGATTTTGAATTAAACCAATATCAACCTCAAATAGTTATCACACAATATAAGACCAAGATGGTGCCATCTTCAAGGGAAATGAAGCAAAATACAAAAATAAATTCAAATGCAAACACCATCAACATGCGTAGATTGCATCGAAAATCTCCATATTTTGCATTGAATTAAAATATTCAGGAATTACAAAGTTTTAGAATGGCTAGCTACAGGTGATTGTCCTCACAAGTTTCCAAATACCACAACAAGGGCACAAATGCTCCTCCAACTAACAAATAAAATATGAAATGCCTAAAATTCTATCTTTCAAATTGCATCCATCCTCTAGGAATCGAGGTTCAATGGCTATTTATAGCCTTACATTATCCAAATTTTATTTGTTTGTAATGGTAAATGATGATGTATCATATTTTGATTCGGTTAACCTTTAGTGTCAATTGCTTCTCCAACTATTTTTGCAACTAGAGATCTTCTATGACTTTCTATCATCTGAATTTCTTCAACTTTTACCTCTGGTATAATGCTCGGTTTCTTTTGTTTCCTGTAAATTAAATGATAAGCCAACATTAGTTCTTATGATGGGAATAGAAAATTAAATATGTTGTTTATTATTATTATTTATTTGTTTTATGATCATTTTATTCATGTATTTATTTATTTCATTTAAAACTCATGTGGGGGTTTAATTACTTGTTGGAGGCCTTGGGGACTCTTGTTTGGCAGAGTAATCAAATAGGATGATGATTTTATCGCATGAAATCAACCTATGAACTTAGGAACAAATGTGACAGGTCCTTTTTAATCAAATAGGGTCAACTTAGGACAAATTAGGACTTTGGGGAATGGTATAGGAATCTCATCATTATTATTTTTGATACAAGAGCCTATCTTTCGGAGGGCATAACTTTTGATCCGATCGTTGGATCGACTTGAAATTTTATGGGGAGCTAGATATAGAGGTGGAAAATGACATGGCTAGGTCCTTTGGAGCTATAATAATATTTTAGGCCTTTTTATATTTTTTTGAGCCCTAATTCCTTCATCTATTGCCTCAAAAATGGATTTTAGTGATTTTGCAGAAGTTTTTTCCAAGGGGTGCCTCAAAAATGGATTTTAGTGGTTTTTCAGAATTTTTGCAAAGGAATATTTTGACTTTCATAATTTTATATTTAGACATGTTTAGCTAGTGATATTTGGTAAGATGCCTAATATGGGCGTTACAGTGGTGCTTTTGAATGGTTCCTTAATGGATAGGAATGAATTTATGAAAGGAGGTCAATAAAGGGATTGATCAAAAAATACTTAAGCTTTGAAAACCAATATGATAATGGTAGGCCTCTGGAATAACTTAACCTTCTAATGACCTTGAAAGTTGAAAATTGACCATTACAAATTGAATATTTGACCCTTATATCTCAAGATCTACCAACATTTCAAAACTCTTGGTGAAGTCAAATTATCAAAACATTCGAGGTAAGCAATGAAATCCTCAAAAACTTCAAATGGGTCCCCAATTGAAGTAAGTTATGCAGTGGCAACAACATAAAGGAATATCCCAAACTGTTGTTCCATATCTAGCATCTTAACCTTCTTCTTTCTCTAGAATCTTAAGAAGGTTTGGTTTTCTCTCTTTTAACAATATCCCAAAGCTTGTCCACTATCAATATTGACCTCAATTTGTTTTTCCATGAAGTGTAATTATGATATTTAAGGAGTTGAGATTATGAAAGAAATTATTTATTTGTTGTCATGATGACACTTGTAGACTACCTTATGTCTCCCTAATGTTTTAATAAAAATTTCAATATAATATTCAACTTCTACTTCTTTAAGGTGAATACCTTATTTCTCCCTAGTTATGAATGATCAATCAATAATTTTTGACAAAGGTTTCAATTCTTCAAATCTCTAGGTTGAATACCTTTTATCTCCCAATTTTGAATATATTGTTTCTAACTCTACATTTCACAATCGTATGTTGATGTTGAATTCCTTATAACTCCCCAATAAAAAATTTAGAAGTTCAGTAAAAGATATTTGCAAATTTCATGTTCCTAATTTGACATTGAAATTCTTATTTCTTCAAATATCAAGATATTTGCAAATATTAAAAATTGCTTTACAAAATAAAATAAAAAAATTACAAAACTTGTAATTAACTTCTCAAAACTTCAAATCAACTTTTCAAAACTTTACAAAGTTTCCAAAATTGCATAAATAAAGTTTCTAGGGTTTTGATTTTCCACTTATAAACCTTATACCTCCAATAGCATTAATTAATCAATGTGGAAATATATTAATTAAACTCAACCTTAGATAAATCAACTATAAGTCACTCCTTATTACTCCAACCTTTGAAAAATTAAAAAATTTAATTTAGATATTACCTCCAATATTCTAGATGCACACTTGTTTCAAAAACATATTTGGTCTCCAATGTTGACTCTTCAATAGGCTTCCTTCTACAAAGTGCTCACTTGAATCTAAAAATGAATTGATGCCGAATGAATGTGATGTTGTGCTATTTTTGGCCCATGCATTTAGTGATTGCTCCAAAAAGGTTTTGACTCCCTACAAATTTTTTTGGTGCTCTCTATTTCAAGTGCCAAGTGGCACACACACTCTTTTGCTCTTCATCCAACATTCCTTTAGTGCTCTAATATTCCTATGCTCCTCATAACACTTGGCAAAAGCATCGTTCCAACTTTGGCTCGTATTATTCAATGATGCTATGGATTCCTAGGTGTTATATCTTCTACAATGCCAAGTGGCACACAAAATATTTCACTCCTCTAATCAATGCTCTTATTTGATAATGTTCCACTATACTTGGCAATAACATTTGCTCTTCTCTTCCAATGTACTCAACTCACTCCAACATTCAACTTCTACTATGCTTGGCCTTCTACATTCTATCCATGATTATGATCTTCCTCCTTTGGTGTTTGGCTTTTCAACATCCATCGAATGAACTTTTGGATGCCTATTCTACAACATTGGTAGACTACACCGGTGGCGCCTTCATTTAATGTGGTGGCTCTTCCAATGACCTCTCCTCTTATGGTGGTTCATCCTCAACTTAGGTGACTATTTTCCTTCCAAGATGGTGGCTTCTCCTTCCATGTTTTGTTGCTTCTTTGACTACCACTCTTATTTCTTTGCTTCAATAGATTCTAACATGGTTTTGATGTAGCTTGGATTCTCCACAACTTGGCTTCTATGAGTGAGCTTTTTTTTGGCTTGAGGGATTCATTTTCCAATGATTTTACTCCTTTCTCACTTACTTTGCTAAATTTTATTTCTGAAACTTGTGCAAGTTCAATGATTCTATTATCCCTTCAAGAACATGCACTTAATATCCATTTAGAAACAGACACTATGCACACCTTTTTTAATTGTGCTTCTTACACATGCAACTACTTTTCTTGTTGTTTTTACTAGGCATAATACTTGCAAAAAATTGATATTAATCAACTTAACACCTTAACAAAATACCTCTTTAATCAATTTGCAAACTTATTTTTACCTCTTTCTAAATTGCTACCTCTCTAGTTTTGCTCACCTTTTGTTGTCCAAAATTTTTGCCTAATAACTTCAAATTTATAGCTCCTTTGCTTCTCGAAATGCTGCCTAGATTTTTTTAAATTTTTAGCTCTTAAAGATTCCCAATAATATGCCTTCTTGCTTTTAACTTGCTGCCTAAAAATTTTAAATTTTGTAGCTCCACTTCTTAAAATGCCGTTCAAAACTTCTCCTTTAACCTTCCAAAATGCTTCCAAGAATATCTAAAATGTACAACTTTAACTCTTCTTCAAATGCTATCTCAAACTTTGAAATTTGCAACACTGAATGATGTCCAATATGCTACCTTTTTTACTGTCCAAAATCTGCCTCTAACTCCTTCAATTCCTTGCATTAACTTAGTGTCAATTCCTCCTTCAAATTAGGTATCCAAGGACACTTCAAAACCTGTCCAATAGTTATCCAATTCACAACTCTATGTCTCCTCCAATTTGCTGCCTTGAAACTCTTCAAATTCTGCCCAGAAATTATGCACTCTTCTCGTTCAAAAATCAGCCTTCAAAACTTTAATGGCTGCCTCCAAAAATATAAACTTGTGACATATTAGCTCTCACTAAATTATATCTTCAAATTTGGCCTCTTTGCTGGCCTCTTCTTCAAGAATATGAATGCCTTGAAGTCTTCAAAAATACTTTCCAAAATTTGTCGAAGCTTATTTCCAAATACTTCCTCCTTAAATTGGTTTCACAAACGCTTTTGGGCTTGTTTTTAGATGGTGAAAATTATCCCAATTTTTTTACGTGATTAACTCTTTTCAAGAGTTTATTCTTCTTGCAATCTTCTACCTTGAACTTTATTCAAATATTCTCCAATGGCCACTTCTTCAAAATCTCAATAGGGCTTCTCTATTCTCCTTCTTTCTCCTTTCAAATTTCAATGGGATATTTTCCTAGGCCTCTTCAATATTCTCTCTCAAATATCCTTTCTCAAATATTCAATGGGACCTCTTCTCTCGGGTCTCCTTTTTCTCAATATTCAATAGGGCTTTTCTAGCCTCTTCCTCTCTTCTCTCTTCAATCTACTATGGGATATCTTCTCTTGGGTCTCCTCAATATTTAGTCTTCAATATTCAATGGGAGCTCTTTGGATCTCCTCAATATTCAATCTTATTTTTGCAATCTTAAATTCTTCTATATTCAATTCTTCAAATTCTCCAATGAGACCTTTCTCTTAGGCCTTCAATCTCCAATATTTTGTTGCAATTCCAAAATCAATTCTTGTGCAAAAAAAACACATATATTTTTAGGTAACCAAAGGTGAAATTATTCTCTATCTATTGTAGGAAGCTTTTCAACTTTTGAGAATTATTTTTTCCAACAAAATCTCAGACAATAGCAATCAAATACATCCAAAACTCCAAAAATTTAAAATCAGTAAACTTCACTAGTTGTTTTTCAATCTAGTGGAAAAAAATCTATGCTGAGTCCTAGTCTTCACAAGATTTTTGTAACCTTGTGGAAAGACTCTAGCCAAATAGAAAATTTCAAATCCTATAATTAAATTCTCCCTATCTTCTATCAAACTCCCTTGTGGCTCTGATACCACTGTTAGCTTTTGACGCTTAATACTTAATGCAAATAACCACACGATCTCAAATGAAGTTGCAATATAAAATATATGATAATGACAATATTTTAATCATATAAAAGTCATATATAACTTCTATAACAACTCATAAAATTGATACTAACAAATACTCATGAAAATAGTAACATGATATTGAATAAAGGTCACATACACCACATTTTTCTCTTTACTATACTTAGCCACATATATAATAGAATGTGACTCTTCATATGGAGTACTCTTGGAATTAACTCTTATTGAGACTCTTCACTTTCCTATTCTAAGGATACATGTGCACTCTTACATAAAGGACACTTGTGCACATCTACACTCATCACACTTGCACACTTAACTACAAGACACTTGTGCTTTTTATGCACATTATTACATTACATAAAATATTTACTCACACTCTAATCTAAGACACACTCTTAATCTAAATATATACCCAAGGTGGTACATTAACATATACCAAATAATGTAATATACTCTAACAACAACTAGCCAAGAGAGATTTTATCTCTTAGTGAAAATGATATCAATAATTTTATAGAGGAAACTTAGTAGTTTTAGAGACATGGAAAATATCTTTGATAGAAAGGCAAGCTAGATATGGTCTAATTTACCTAATAGTAGATATAGTGTTTTGATATTTTGATAGAAGTAACCCCCAATAGAAGCTATATGTAACTTATTAAAAAGTAAATGATACAATATGTATTGACTTATCATAATATATAAGTAAATTAAAATTTTATGTGATTAAGAAGTTACAAGTCCACCATAGATAAGATCTAAGATGCTAGGGCTATCCTGATGCTATATCACATCTAATAACAATTTTGCTCATTTTGAGGTGTATCATAAAATTGACCATGCTCCAACACCACAAAGATAATGTTGCTAGGAATACAATAGTAGTGATTTTATATATTAGAAACCATTTGACATATAAAAGAACATGTGAGTGATGAAAAGCGATGGGAAAATGAATGAGTAAATTAATATGGTTTTTTATTTTCATTTCAAGCCTTGTACGACTAAGAATATATTCTACCTATTTTTAAACAATGCAAAATTTTGTTATATGTTATTTGAAATTGTTTGAGCATTTTAAAGAAATTAAAACATAGAAAATATTTTTATTTTTTGTGGATTCTCAACATGGTTTTAATTCTTGGATTTAGACTAGCATTTAAATATTTATTAAATGTCACTAACTTTTGTTCTGATTGTATATGTGCCAACATATTTATTAGCTAAATTATTAATAGTTATTCATCAAATTTTAAGCCACACTATCATCTTAGTAGTAAATACAAGTGATAAGGAAACATAAAGGATAGAGAAAAATTAAGGGATAAAAAGAAAAATATGATGAGGCATATGAGAGGATGTTGTAGGAAACTAATTTGATGTCGCACTAGCTTAAGCACCACCATAATACTAGTGAGTCATAGCAAGCATAAAATTTCATATACACAATCTTTGGTGTTTTATCATATGCCTACATTTCATGATTTATCATATGTCATTAGATGACAACCCATAGGTTGGTAATAATATATGTCATTTAAGTTCATGGGATACTTTAATTTTGATGCATATATTTGGATATTGGGTAGGTGAGTAGTTGGGTGGTTTCAATTACTTCTTGATAGTCCTTTGAATATATTCATTTCATGGAAATATTAGGTATGTTCATATCATCATTATGTGCATGATTTATTTTCATAGAAAGAGATACCATTGTCATCATTATAAATGATCATGTATTAAGAGTTTCTATTGCACAAATCATTATGATGTAGACTAGACGGAGGGGGTCAATTGAACAACAACCTTTCCTAACAACAAAGGATTCATGGTTCACTCTCAACCATAGTGTAAGATATAGTTTCATTCTGAGTTACATGCTTCAAATAGTGTAGTCAAAATTCAGCCCTCAGTTGGGAAGGTTCCCAGATGACTTACCTATAGATAATTTCTTCTACAATTTATTAGATATGGTAGTACAAGTGATGAAAATTAGATGACAAATTAGGTGCTTAAAAGTGTATGACGATAAATATATATCAACAACCACAAATATATAGTCTTGATTACACTATTAGACATCTTCTTGACTTGACGACTTTCTTTAGATTACTACCTTATGATGTTATCCTTCACCATCGTGTCTCGCACAATGGCACTTGCCATATTGGAACTTCAAGATGACACTTCCAAGACAACATGCACTATACAATGATACTTGTCACAATGGCTCTTCCAAGATAACATGCACTATACAATGATACTTGCCACAATGGCACTTCCAAGATAACATGCACTATACAATGATACTTGCCATAATGGCACTTCCAAGACGATAGCTCTTTCAACTTCATGACAACAATTTCTAAGTAAACAACCCAATGAAACGACAATATTACCTTGCATGATATGGTTAGGTTCAAGATGAGGATTTTAAATATGATCCTATTTGTGACAAAAAGTTACAAGATGATAGTTGTATTTACTTCACTTGATGGTTCCCTTTGGATGACATCTATAGAGTCATATGATGATAATAATTAGGAGAAAATTTCTCTTCTTTTGGAATGGATCTCATGTTGCTTCCCCTTGAACATAGTCTTCACTCAGACTATTGCAAAATTTATCCTCACCTATAAATTTGCACACACTAGTCCATGTTATCTATAACATACAACTCAAATAGCATAATGCATTCATATTCAAACATACGTACACAAACAAAAATTCAAGGTGAATAATAATGGTCATATATATTAAATGACTATACATCCAATATTTTATCTCAGTCCCCCTTCTTTTGGATGCCTTCACAATTTTATTTTACTCTGGATGCTATTTGCTCTTCCTCTTTCTTGGATTTCTATGTACACCATTGTTTCCTCTTCCTATTCTCATTATTTTATATACACAAAGCTAGCAGTCACAAATGGATTAGCAGTTTATTACAACTCATTTATAACTATCTTCATGTTGGGTGCTCCTGCATCATACTTGTTGGGTAAGAGGAAATATTTCATGAGTGAAGCTCATAAATATTTTTTGAAATCTATAACCAAGATGCCATGCTAAGTAATATTAAAAGAATTCATTCATGTTATTGCATCAACTACTTGATTCTTCCACTTGATCAAATATTCATAATATATTTTACCTCTTATTCTTTTATCCACTCTGGAGTCTATCATTGTCTTTATTTCAATCTGTTTCTTTTTTGGCAACTACACTATCCAATATTCTATTGGAAAATCAATTACGATATCTTTAGTACTACTTGGAGATTTGTCATAATAGGGATACAAATCTATCACATTAAAAATTGGTGAGATGTCTATTCCTTCTGGGAGATCAATTTCTTAGGCATTCGTTGCAAACTTTTTCAAGACCTTACAAGGTCCAATATTTTTCCAATTGAGTTTTTTTTATGTGCCTTTAAAAAATATTTTCTTTTGCACATATGGAAAAACTAAGTGTTCCACCTAAAATTCTTGTGTTTGATGCTTGAGATCAAGATGTTGCTTATATTTTACAATAATTTTCTCCAAATTAAATTTTACTCTCGATGTAAATCTCACATGTAAGCAACAAAATATTCTACTATAGCACTAGGTCTCTACAAATCAACCATATTCCTCAACTTTTCAACCCCTCTTGGATGAATTCCATACATAATCTAAAATAAACTCTTGGTTGTGCTTTTTTTTATTGAATTTTTATATGTATACTCTGCCTATGTCAATATGATATACCATAGTTTTGGTTTCCTGCCAACTAAACACCTCAAAAAATTTCCAAGGCTTCTATTCACCACTTCAGTTTGCACATCTATTTGGGGGTGATAGGCTAAACTAAAACTCAATTTTGTACCCAAATTCTTCTGTAAAGTCTTCCAAAAGTGACCTATAAACTTCATATCTCTATTGAATACAATACATTTTGGTAAACTTTGTTATCTTACTACTTATCTAAAAAATAGATCGATAATATAAGTAGCATCATTCATTTTTCTACAAGGTATAAAATGTGCCACCTTTGAAAATCTATCAACCACAACAAATTTTGAATCATTCCCCTTTTGTGTTCAAGGTAATCCAAGGATAAAGTCCATACTTATGTCTTCCCATGGTATCTTTGGTATTGGTAATGGATGATACAATACAATGTTTTGAATTCTTTCCTTTGCATGTTGATAAACTCAACAATATTGCATAAATATTCTTACATATACACTTATTCCTAGCCAATAAAAACTTGCAAAAAGTTATTTCAAAATTTTTACTATTCCAAAATGTCCATGTAGTCCTCCACTATATTTTCCTCTTATCAAGTTCTCCCTCATTGAAATCTATGGTATGCACAACTACTTTTCCTTGAACAATAATCCCTATTAGATGAAAGAATCTAGCCATGGTCTTCTATACCTTACATTAGGATCATTAAAAACTACCCATATCATTAAAAACTACCCATACTTCTTTGAAGTCCAAATCATCAACATAAAGTTCTTTCATAGCATCAAAACCTACCACTTCAATCTTCATTGCATTCATAAAAAAGTTCTTCAAGGTATCAATTACCTGTTTTGAACTTCCACTTACATTTTCTAACACAAATGAGTAACTTTGAAGTTAATCCACCCATTTCATGTGTCTTTGGTTTAATTTGCCTTGACTGTTAATAAACTACAAATCATGATGATCCGTAAATAACACAAATTCATTCAACAATAGGTAATATCTCCATTTCTTTGGTGATTGCACAATGGCATAGAACTCATTATCATAAACTAAATATTTTTTTAGCTTCATTTAAATATTATCTAATAAGCGATAGGTCTACCTTATTGACATAAAACTTCTTCAATGGTTGTTCCACTTACATCACAATCTACTTGGAAAACCTTGTTGAAGTCCAACAATGCTAAAATCAATTATTCTATGAATTTATCTTTCAATATTTAAAAGATCCTTTTTGTATTACTCATCCTTTTAAAATCATGTCTACCTCCTTTCATTATTTTTATGATTGGAGCACAAATTCCACTATTTTTTTAAATAATTTTCTATAAAAACTTGCCAAACCATGAATTTTCCTGGCTTCAAACAAACTCCTTAGTGATGACCATTCCATAATAGCATTTATATTTACTATATTCATCTACAAACCATCCTTGGATATAACAAAACCCAGGTGTACCAACTCTTTCTTCATAAAAATACATTTCTTTAAATTGATTGACAATTGTTCTTCCTTCAATTTTTGCAAAACTAACCTCAGATGCATTAGGTGTTCTTCCTTTGTCTTGATAAATGTAAAAATATCATCCAAGTAAACCATCACAAACTTATCAAGAAAAGGCTTTAGGACCTCATTCATAAACCTCATAAAAGTAATAGGTGCATTTGTCAACCCAAATGACATAACTAACCCTTCATATAAGCTTTCTTTGGTCTTAAATGCACTCTTCCATTCATATCCTTCTCTAATTTGAATTTTATGGTAACCACTCTTGAAATACATATTTGTGAAGTATTATTATCCATTCAAATAATCCATCAAGTCATACATATGAGGTAGTGGAAACCTATATTTTATTATGATCTTATTGATTTCTCAAGAGTTTGTGCACATACACCATTCTCCTTCTTTCTTGGGTGCTAGTACAACTTGTACTGCACATAGGATCAAACTCTCCTTGATAAAACCCTTGTACATCATCTCTTAGACTTAAATTTTTATCTCTTCATTCTCCATAGGTGTCATCCTATAGGTTACATTGTTTAGCAAACTTGATCTGAGTATGAAGTCTATGTTATTACTAATGCTTATTGTAGATGGTAACCCATCGGGTAATTCTTTTGAAAGAATCTCAACATATTATTCCAACAAATCCTTCAATTCATGTGGAATATCAGTCATATTATTCACCATCCCATATTTTATGGATTTAGTAATGATAGCAAAACATACTTCCCCTTCATTTTCTTCAAGAATTGTTTTTCGAATATCCAACAAACTTTAGAACTATTGTACACCACTTTTCCTTTGTCCTTCAATGGACTTAATACATAACTTTTCCTCTCTTTGATAATTGAATAAGTATTTATCCTACCATCATGTACTTATTTTTTATCAAATTTCCATGGTCTTCTCAATAAAATATGACATGCATCCATCAACATGAAGTCACATAAAACTGCATCCTTATAAGAGCCAATTTGAAACTTTACCATAGATTGTTTGGTTATCAAAATTTTGTGCCCATTTTGTAACCACAATACTTTGTAAGGATTTAGATGCTTCATTCTCTTCAAACCAAGTTTATCTACCATATCTATTGACACTAAGTTGTCTATGCTTCAACAATCCACAATCACCTTATAACACTTACCTTATGATTTGCAAATAGTCTTGAATAAGTTACTTCTTTGCTCATGTTCATGCACCTCCTTTGCCATATTCAACAATACTCTTATCATCATAATATATTCTCCTTGTTTTGGTTCCTCCATGTGCTTTGATGAGGCTATAATTTCTTCATATACTTATGTAATATGGTCATAGGATTCCTTTCCACAACCATTGGATTTCTGTATTTTAGGGCATTCATATGCTTGATGGCCAACTTCTTTATATGTGTAACAATTTTTGGGGAATCCTCTATCCCTTCCTCTACCATAACCTCCTATTCCTCTTGAGAAGTATTTGCTTTCTCTATTATTCTAATAAGTACTAGCTTCTCCCTCCTACTTTTGCTATCCTCTTTTGTTGCTGGTTTATCCTCTTCATCTAACATTATTTTGTTGCCTTTGTAACAAATTTTCCTTTGCCTTAAACACATATTTTTTTTGGTAAGTTGAAGGATAATATTGAAAGGGTTTTAACTAGGTCCCTACCCCAGAATTACAACAAAAAAGCAGACATAAAACCCAGCAAAAAGTCCCTTAAGGGAAGGGACCAGGCTCGCAACTTCCCACGCAGGGGAATATACACCGCAAAGGAGAGACTGCAACCCGCACAGGGGTTGAACAGAGGGCCTAACAGAAAAACCCAAAAAACATTCAGTGAACTAGAGAACGAACAAAAAACTAGCGAAACACGAACCAGCTCCCATCTAAGGATCAATGTTGATGACATCCTCGTCCATGACCTGCTGGAGGGCCTGCTGCAACCCTTCGATGGCACAAGTGAAGGCGGTGATAAAACTCTGAAGGAACATCCTCTTCAAGCGATTGGAAAAACCAGGGGTCGGGGCCGAGTCGCCGGTGGGACCTTCTGCTTCCCAAGATGGAGAAGAATAGCTGGAAGCTGCTTTCAGGTTCCTAGAGCGGGACAATCGACAAATCGGAGGAGTAGCTGCCTCAGAATTGACCTTGTGCTTGCCTAGGATCTTACGGCCAGGGGGAATTGGGTCAGACAGGGAAGCAACGAATTTGGTCGGAGGGGGTGGTTTAGCAGGAGACGAAGAGGAGGGAGGGGGACCAAAAAGTTTGATAGAAGCTGGGGATTTGGCAGGGGAAGCAGCACCAGCTTTGGGAGCAGGAGTCTTAGCAGGGGAGGCAACAACTTCCTCGCTGCCCACCTGGTCACTGGAAAGAGACCGAGCTGGGCTAGGGGGATTAGCAGAATCCGGAGCCATCGAGTTCAACGGGGAGGCGTCAATAGGGGGTTAGCCATCATGTGGTAGAAAATGACGACGAACAAACCCTGGTGGGTAGGAGGAGTAGACTTACTATGGGTGGCTTGGATGGAGAGATGTAGGGAGCAGTGAAGGAAACCGAGGATGTTCATGGGCCTAAAACCTCGAACGTGGTTGACGAGGGCAAGGTGGAAGCTGGCCATGGGCTTGGCAGGATCGTCACAGGCTAAGTATTGCATGAGGGGGATAGCCACCACAGGAAAAGCATCGGGGAGGGACTCACGGAGGAGGGCATGGCCTTCCCACTGAAAGTTCTGATAATTGGGGAAACCGACCAACTCTGGCTCCCAGCAATGCTTATCACGGTGCACCAGACGACCGGTAATCGGAAGAGCAGCAATGTCCCCAAGGAGCTGGGGAGTCACCTTGAAGCAAAAATTATGAACGCAGACATACCCGTTGGACCAGGATCGAACAAAATCAAATGTAATGTCCTTCTCTAGGCCCCAAAACTTGGAAATCAAGGTCATCAGGCGACAACCTTGGAGGTAGCCTGAAGCTGTGGGATCGAGCTGGAGAGAGGTCAGCTCGATAAACACCATGGGAGAAGGGCATGAGGCGAAGAGGAGGGGAGGCAGAGGGGAGGCGCTCGGAGGCCAGCTAAGCATGATGATAGGGACGGGGAGGAACAACTCCGCTATAGGGTTGAAAAAGGGAAGGATAGGCTGGAGAGGCATGCCGTAGGGAGCGGGGAGATGACAAGTGGATGGCTGAGAATTAGCATGGGGATGGGGAGGCAGGGGAAGGGACATTGGAGGGATAACCACAAAGGTGGTAGAGAAGGAAAGGGAGGCAGGTGCAAGGAGGTGCGAAGGGCCACAAAATAAGGAAGCCACGGGGAGGAAATTTGATGCAGGAGCATCCGACGACAGCAGGACAATCTGGCATCAACCGAATTTTCTAAGTAATTTGTTCTGTTTCTTTTCTTTCCCAAGGCAAAAGTTGGGGGGTCACGAAATCGTGACCCCAAAGGCTGCGGCAAGGCGAAGGTAGGTTTTGTCGCGATATCATGACGTTATTGAAGGCAAAGGCACGGAGGGAGTTTTCGTCGTGATATCGCGATGTCGTGACGTCGCGATGTCGGGACATTTTTGAAGGCAAAGGCGCGGAGGGAGTTTTCATCGCGACATCGCGACGTCGCGATGTCACGATGTTTTTGATGGCAAAGGCACGGAGGGAGTTTTCGTTGCGATATCGCGACGTCACGAAATCGCGACACTACTTTGGCAAAGGCGAAGGCAGAGGGAAGACCGAGGCAAAGGCAAAAACTGTCACGATATCGCGACACAAACCAGACAAGGGACTCGCAGGCAGAAATGGTTGCGATATCGCGACATGGTCGCGATATCACGACACAAAATAGACAAGGGGCTCGCAAGCATAAATGGTCACGATATCACGACATGTCGCGATATCACGACCGATTGATGGCGAATCAATGATGGACACGTGGACGGTCCCACGCGTGCGGGAAAAGAGGTAGTGGGTGTAGTTAAAATTTTTTGGCAAGGCGACAGCGGTTCAGAGGAACAGTCTGACCGAAAATGGTGGTTGCAGGGCAAGGGGGTGTCTTTAATGTAAGCTTCCATAGCGGATCGGGGCAATTGCCCATTAATGGAAGGAATTTTGAAAACTTAGCAGAGGAAGTGAACTTTGTTATGTTATTTCATGAATTCGATCGGGTGGGGGCATTAATTGCCTAGAGGGCCGAGACCTCAATAAAAACTCGAGAAAATTGTAATAGAGGGGTGGTGGATTTAGGAAGAATGTAGGCAGAAGAAGTGTAGAAAGGTAGAGCTAAGCCGAGCGCTAGCGATTGTAAGCCTGCGGGCTGCATTTCTATGCATTTTTATATTTAATTGAAGAGCATTTGGAAACCGCGTGAGGGTGTTTGCATGCATTCTTTCTCGGTCCCCCCCCATCAGTGGTATCAGAGTTGAAAGTTCTTGAGTGTGTAACAGATCGCTGGACGTGAGGCAGTTACACCAGGATCTATGGGAAGGCTCGTGAGAAGGTGAGAAGAATGCCTCCGAGAAGAAACCCTGTTGGTGGGGGAGGCATGATGGCAGCAGCAGATTTTTGAGCTTTGCAACGACAAGTTCAGGCCCTGCAAGAAGAACTACGTAGAGGACATGAACCAAGAAGAGATGCAGACAGTGAAGACGAAGTAGATGAAGAAGAAAATCAGTCTGAAGAAGAAGAGGAGGCTGTAGATCTGGCATAAGCCAGACTGCACAAGGCCATATCCCAGATTGGGAAAAGGTCGAAGATGTAAGTTTCCACGTATTCTAGGAATCTGGATCCGAAGGAATTGATTGACTGGATCAATGATCTGGAAGAGTACTTTGAGTATGAAGAAGTTGAAGATCCCGAGAGGGTCAGATTTGCCAAGACCAAACTGAAAGGTCATGCCAGCATATGGTGGAAGGGGGTACAGCTGGAGCAAAACAGAAGAGGAAAAGAACGAATAACAAGATGGGAACGGATGGTAGAAAAATTAAAAAGATAGTTTATTCCTACAGATTATGAACTGGATCTGCTGAGGAAAATGCAGAGTTTGAGACAGATGAACAAAACTGTCCAAGAATACATGGAGGAGTTTTATAAGATCTCCATCAGAACTGGCCATTTAGAAGCAAGCAAGGAGAAGGTGGCCCGTTATATTAATGGGTTGAGACCCAGTATCCAGGAAGAGTTGAGCTTAGTTCGGGTGAGCACCATTGAAGATGCTTACCAGTTTGCTCTGAAGGTTGAAGAAAAACTGAATAGAAGGTTTGAGAGCAAGCAAAGAGGAAGAGGGCACGGAGGAAAGACTGGTGGAAGAAAAGAGGAAGGAAAAGAGGAGAAGAAAGAAGAGGTTAGCAACAGCCGGGATCAGAAGGAAGATGAGGAACCCAAACCCCAAGTTTAGAACAATGGCTACCCAAGGGGAAGATGTAGATCTGGAAGCGAGTATGGAAGAGGAGTGTTTCGTGGAACTTGTTTCCACTATGGAGAAGAAGGACATTGGGCATATGAATGTCCCCAGCACCCCGAGAGGGTGAACAAGAAACATCTGGGTCCAGCCAGAGTTGCTGTGGCAGAGGAAGATGCTGGATCTGAACATTTTGAAGAAGCTGAGAAAGGAGAAGCAATGATCGTGAGGAGAACCATGCTGATTGATGAAGAAAAACCAGAGCAAAGGAGAAGCCTATTCCACACATGGTGCAAAAGTGTAGGCAAAGTCTGTAATGTTATTATAGACAATGGGAGTACAAATAACTTAGTCTCCGAGGAGATGGTTGCTAAGTTACAACTGGAAAGGAGGAGACACCCACATCCATATCGGATTGCGTGGTTGCGGAAGGACCATAGAGCATGGGTTCATGAATAGTGCTTAGTCATGTTCCAGATTGGGAGATACCAGGATGAAGTTCTGTGTGATGTTTTTCCCATGGATGCTTGCCATTTGCTGTTAGGAAGGCCATGGCAGTTTGATCGGAGTGCAGTGCATGATGGTCGTGCAAATACATACTCCTTGATGAAATATGGAGTGCGCCACAAATTAAAGCCATTACAGGCAGTGGACGAGAAGGTGTGCAACAATGCCAAAATTTTTCTGGTAGAAGGTAGAAGAAGTTTTTGCCAGGAGATGGGGTTGAAGCAGGTTGCAGGGACAGGTGAACGTTTGGAGATGTTACAAAAGACATGGACCAAACAACATAGAAGTGAAGGTCACTTCTCCTTTTTACCCGGGTGTCTGATGTAGGAGCATCCGGCGACAGCAGGACAATCTGGCATCAACCGAATTTTCTAAGTAATTTGTTTTGTTTCTTTTCTTTCCCAAGGCAGAAGTTGGGGGGGTCACAAAATCATGACATGTCACAATTTCGTGACCCCAAAGGCTACGACAAGGCGAAGGCAGGTTTTGTCGCGATATCACAACGTTGCGATATCGCGACGTTATCAAAGGCAAAGGCATTGAGGGAGTTTTTGTTGCGATATCGCAACGTCACGATGTCATGACATTTTTGAAGGCAAAGGCATGAAGGGAGTTTTCGTCATGATATCACGACGTGACGATGTCACAACATTTTTGACGGCAAAGGCACAGAGGGAGTTTTCGTCGTGATATCGCGACGTCATGAAATCATGACGTCACAAAATTGCGATGCTACTTTGGCAAAGGCAAAGGCAGAGGGAAGACCGAGGCAAAGGCAAAAGCTATCGCGATATCGTGACACAAACCAGACAAGGGACTCACAGGCAAAAATGGTCGCGATATCGCGACACAAACTAGACAAGGGGCTCACAGGCAAAAATGGTCACGATATCGTGACACCAGACAAGGGGCTCACGAGAGAAAATGGTCACGATATCACGACATGTCGCGATATCGTGACCGGTTGAAGGTGAATCAACAATGGACACGTGGACGGTCCCGCACGTGTGGGAAAAGAGGTAGCGGGTGCAGTTAAAATTTTTTGACAAGGCGACAGCGGTTCAGAGGAACAGTCTGACTAAAAACGGTGGTTGCAGGGCAAGGGGGTGTCTTTAATGTAAGCTTCCATAGCGGATCAAGGCAGTTGCCTATTAATGGAAGGAATTTTGAAAACTTAGCAGAGGAAACGAACTTTGTTATGTTATTTCATGAATTCGATTGGGTGGGGGCATTAATTGCCTAGAGGGCCGAGACCTCGATAAAAACTCGAGAAAATTGTAATAGAGGGGCAGTGGATTTAGGAAGAATGTAGGCAGAAGAAGTGTAGAAAGGTAGAGCTAAGCCGAGCGCTAGCGATTGTAAGCCTACGGGCTGCATTTCTAAGCATTTTTAGATTTAATCAAAGAGCATTTGGAAACTGCGTGAGGGTTTTTGCATGCGTTCTTTCTCGGTCCCCCCTCGTCAACATTGGGAAGATACACCACCCAAAGGGGCATGGTAAAAGATGACATGGAATACCAGCAAAAAAAATGATTATCACTCGAGGCTAGAGCATAGCCACTCTCATGACTACAGTAAATCATGTTTCATAGACAACAGAGGTGGCGAGAAAACACACGAGGAAAAGGTGATCCTTTGAAGACAATCATGGTGCAAACGACTGAGACATCACATGCCTGAGACAGCTTTAGAACGCGCTAGCTGGAGGATCTCTGGCGGGAGAGAATGGTGCCAAACTGTTAGGGAATGTCTGCTCAGCCCAAAATTGGCCAGCCTGTCAACGACTCTGTTCGCTTCCTTGTACATGTGGTTAGAATCCACTTGGTTGTGCTAGTGCAGGAGGGTTTTGCATTCAAGAATAACCATCCAGATGTTCCATGGGGGTTGCTTGTTTGACTTTAGGTAACTAGTGACTACGGTCGAGTCACCTTCAATATGGATACCGGAGCGATGGTCCTTGATGAGCTGGAGGCCTCTCCATAAAGCCCAGGCCTCAACGACATTATTGGTCTGATGATGTAGGTTCTTTGTGAAGGCAAGAATAATGGTTCCACGATGATCCCTCACTACACCCCCAGCTCCAGCAAACCTTGGATTACCTTTAGATGCGCCATCGAAATTTAGTTTGATCCACCTAGCCTTGGGAGGAAGCCAAACTATTGAGGATCGGGGATGGGGGGTAGGAGGGACCAAAATGGGAATGGGGATGCTGAGGGAGGTGAGGATGGAGACTTCCACCTAGCTGAGGGGGGAATAGGCCCAAGGGATGAGTTGGAAGTTTTCAATGGCGTAAATGAGGGATTTACTGGCTGTAGAAATGGGATTGGAGGAAGTCCCAGAGAAGACCCTGTGGTTTCGTTCTAGCCAAATTTTCCAGACAAAATGATGGAGGCAGATCTTCCATAGGAAGACAATTTTGGGATGACAAAAAGGGGAGGGCCATTGTGCAAAGATCTCCACCAAGGAATTGGGATGGGCCCACTGAATCTGGAAGAATGAATTCAAGAAGTCAAAACCTTCTTTGGTGAATTTGCAATCAACGAACATATGGTTGACCGATTTCTAGTCAGATAAACATAGATGGCATCTATTGGGGACAGGGATCCCTCTTTTCATCAAGTTTTTGGTGGTAAGCGGCTTGTTTTGGATAGCGATCCAAGCGAAGAACCCAATCTTGGGAATGAGTTTTTTGACCTAGACCGCAACAGGAGGGAAGGATATTCTTGGGGGATTCTGGAGGAGGGAGTAAGTTGACTTAATTGAGAAATCACCACTGTCAGTCCTGGCCCAGATCAGGCGGTCAGGAGTAGCCGCTGAGGGAATGATATGAGTTTTTAACAATTCATACAAACGAGATCCTGCTCTGCCTGGGAAGCACCTCCATTGATTATGATGGTCAATATAGTCTTTAACCCTTCGTCCCCACTCTCTTTCTAACTCATGACGTAAAAAAAAAAATAGGGATACTATTTGAGAGGTTTATCTTTGATCCAGATGTCATCCCAGAAGCTGATGGATGACCCATCCCCCAACATCCATCTGGTTCCTTTGGATACGAGGGATTTGGCATGGAGGACCGCTTTCCAGAAAGCCAACCCATTGGAGAGGATGTTGCTGTATAGCAAATAATTATGTTTCAAATATTTGTCCTTAATCATAGAGACCCACTCCACGTTGAAGTTGGTAAGCATCTTTCACGTTTGTTTGGCTAACAAGGCAAGATTCATATCTGTCGACCTTCTCAAACCTAGGCCTCCAGCATCCCTGGGTTGGCAAACATTTTCCCAACTGACCAGGTGAAATTTGCTAGAATTTTTTGGACCTCTCCAAAGGAAGGTCCTCTGAATTTGTTCAATCTTGGCATGTATGAAGGCAGGAGCTTTGAATATCAACATGAAGTAGACTGGAATGCTTTGAAGAACCGCCATGGTGAGCATAGACTTAGCTGCTTGGGACAAAAGGGAGCCTTTCCAAGCAGCTAACTTACACTTAAACCTGTCGATAACCCCATCCCACATGGCATTCTTGGGGCTGTGGGTGAACAAGGGGAGGCCTAAATAGGTCACGGGGAGTTCGCCAATGGAGCATTGGAGGATGCGGGCAATCCTTCTTTGTCTGATGCCCAGGGTGTGAAGAAAACATTAGAAGCTTTTTGTGTAGTTTATTTCTTGACCAGCAACAGCAGTGTAGGTGTCAAGGATCCTTTTGACGCATCTGGCCTGAGGGATAGAGGCCCGTGTAGCAATGATGGTATCATCCACAAAATACTTGTGGGATAAGGGAGGGGAGAGAGAAGATGTCCATAGCCCAAAGATGCCACCGTCATCCACAACCCTTTTGATTGCCCTACCAAGGGATTCAGCTAGAATGATGAAGAGGAAAGGGGATAGGGGGTCGCCATGACGAATTCCTCTTGAATTTGGAAAGTAACCAGCCGTCGACCCATTGACCAAAACCAAGAACCAGGGGGTTGGGATACAACCTTTGATGAGAGCAGTCCAATATTTGTGAAATCTAAATTTTTCCAGAACTTGAAGCAGGAAGTCTCTGTCGACTCTATCAAAGGCTTTGCTAATATCCAGTTTGATAAACATGGCAGCTCGCTTGTTGCACAGGGAGGAATGGAGGGATTCATGGAGGGAGATGATACTGTCAGTTATGGAATGCCCTACAATGGAGTTGCCTTGGCAGGGGTCAATGATGGAGGGGAGGATTTTCTTGAGCCTTTGAGCCAAGGATTTGGTTAGAATTTTGTAGAGAATATTGCACAGGCTAATGGGTCGAAAGTCATTCAAGGATTTGCTCTGGGGGCTCTTGGGAATAAGGGTAATGAAAGTGGAATTTATCCCGCGAGGGATGAGCTTAGTGAACTACATTTCTTGAACTGCGTTGAAAACCTCTTCTCAAACCACCTCCCAGTAGGTTTGGAAAAAATGGGGGGAGAACCCATCAGGCCCAGGGGCCTTGTCACCCTTCATGGAGAAAAGGGCATCTCTGATTTCTTTGGCCTCCAAGGGTTGAGTCAGAAGCTGATTCATCTTCGGAGTAATGAGAGGAGGGAGCCTTAAACACATTGATATGCCTCTTCAATAGTAATAATTTTAATAATTTAAATCATACCAATCTCATTTTGTATGGACGATCTAAGTCTATTATGTATGTTTTTACCTTCTTCTCATCATCTTCAATATGACCTTTACTTATGGTCAATTTATAGAACTTTTCCATATATTCTTTTACTTCTAATTATTTTTTCTTGAGGTTTTGGAGTCTTCTAAATAATCTAATTTGATAATCTGTACGTAAAATCCTAGATTTCAACTTGGATATAACTTTTTCCATATTTGGATTTTATCCTTCCTCTTTTGCTATCTCTTGGTTTGGACATGATCCCACCAAATCGATGCATGTCCCTTCAATCATGTACACAAAAAGTTGAATTACTTTAGATACTTCATATATTCATAATAAAATAATATCTCCATGTTTATTATCCAATTAATCAATTCTTTTGGGTATAAAATTCTATTAAAATTGGGAGTGTCCATATTTGGCTTACTTCCCATGTTTGATATTGCTTGAACTAATCGTTGCTCTAGTTCTTCTCCTTTCTCTTCATCTCAAGCTTTTGTATGATCAATTTCCTCCTCTTCACCCCTCACTAATCTCCTCAATATGAATGCCTCTCCTTTAGGCAGTCTCAATCACACCTAACCAAATGGTAATTCCTCAGTATTTCCTCTATATCCACTGGTTGGGATCCTAGACCATGTGACCTTCCTATTTCTTGTTGTTACATATTCATCTAATATGTATTTCCAACTCTTGCTATGATACCAAATGATGTAAAATAGATTGAGGGGGTCATCTAAAAAATAATCTTCCCTTGCAACAAAATATTCATGGTTCACTCTCACCCATAATGTAATATTTGGTTTCATTCTAATTTAATCCAAACGATGCATTCATATTTCAGCCCTTAGATGGAAAGGTTCTTAGATGACTTTCTTATGAATGACTCCTTTTCTAAATTCTTTTAAACAATAGTCTAGGTGATGATAAGTAGATGATGATAACTTAGTTGGTGGTAAGTGTATGACAATAAATATATGTCAACAACCAAAAATATTTAGTCTTGATTACACTATTAGATGGATCCTTGCTCTAATAAATTCTTTCAAATGACTTCCTTGTGACATCATCCTTCATGATGACATCTCACACAATGGTACTTGCCATGTTGGAACTTCCAAGATGACATACACTATATGATAACACTTTTCATAATGGCACTTCCAAGATGGTAACTATTTCAAATTCATGATACAATTTCTAAGTCAATCCAATGAGATGATAATATTCCCTTGCATGAGATGGTTAGGTTCAAGATGAGGATTTCTAAAGATGATACTATTTTTGATGATAAATTGCAAGATAATATTATATTCACTTGAAGGCTCCCTTTAAATAACATATGTAGAGTCATGTGATGATAATAATTAGATAAAAATTGCCCTTCTTCTGGAATGACTCTCTTGTTGCTTACCCTTGAAAAGAGTCTTTAATTGGACTATTACAAAATTTACCCTCATCTGTAACCTTGCACACACTAGTCCATGCAATTTACAACATATAAATCAAATAAGCAATGCATTCATATTCAAATACACACACACAGATGAAACTTTGAGGTGAATAACAATAGTCATATATATTAAATGACTATACATCCAATATTTTATTTTTATCCCCCTTCTTCTGGATGCCTCTGCTCTCTTTTATTTCACTCTACATGTTGGTCCCTCTTCTTCTTCCTTGGATTTCCATGCACACCACCATTTCCTCTTACTATTATGATTTCTTTATATACATAAAGTTGATAGTTGCAAATGAATTGATAGTTTGTTTTTTTTTTTGTTTTGAATTTACATGGTGGAATCGGTAGCCGCCACGAATCCGGGTAGGCTACCCAGATTTTTATGGCCGCCACAGTATTCTGTGCTATCCGCCCTAGAAGCCGCCACACAGATCTTCGCGCAGTCCACCACTATAACCACCATGCCCCAATCATTTTAAACCTTTTATGCCGCTGAAAGCACCAGGAAAGGAACAAGCGTTCAGTCCGACAAGGCCCGAGATTTGAACCTTGGACCTCCGCTCCCCTTATGGGGTTTGGATGAACCAATTGGTCTACACATCGGACCTTGAATTGATAGTTTGTTGAAATGACTCATCTATAATTGTTTTCATGCTGGATACTCCCATGTCACATTACTATTGTATTATAGATCTACTTAATTACAAATATAATTACATACTTTTGTTAGTATTGTGATTCTTATTGATCTTGTTCTATAATTATTTTTGTTAATTTTTTATTCTATTATTATTCTCTATACATGACATAGAATATCAAAAGTCTAACTATAATTGGTATTATTGTCATTACTAATTCAATCAAAATTGAATATGCTGACACAACTAGATGATCGATGACCTATAAATTATATGAGTGTATAGGTAACAAACACAATGGAGAGAGCCTATGTGTGGAACATGCAATGTATGCTCATGGTGAGAGATAAACATGACACCACCAGTATACGCATACAAACATACCAAGGTTTTACATGATCTGCTATAGTTCCTTTTGAAAATAAAAGGAAGTGCAAAAGATTTTTTTTACATAGCCCCCTCATGTTAAAGGAATAGAATATGTGAATACTTCTACCCATGCTACTGGAATGAAGATATACTATGATAAGTAATGACACCTGTTAGCAAAGAAAATTAATCCAATAACCAACAATGGATACAAGATTAAAATAAGTCACAAATATACCAAGATGCTTCACAAATATATTCAACCCATGACTCATAAATAACTAAACACACTATATTCACTTGGATGACAATATTACAATACTTTACAACACAAAATAATGTTTAGCAAATTCAAATTGTAAGCATCTCTCATATTATCCTTACAAAGAGTCTCTTGATATTTCAACTTCATCTCTCTCTTTATCTCCTCAGACTCATGGGAGATATGACTCTTCATATTTATCGTTGGAGAAATATATGTATTGACCTCCTAATAATGACAAACATATAATGGTTACTAAATACCAAACATTTATGACATACCTAGATACCTAATATTTACAAGGTATTTACAAGATACTTGCAAGGTACCAAATAATGTAATACTCTCCAACATCCCTCTGCATTACATTATTTGGTACAATGTTAATCTTTAAATATGGTTACAACTTTCTAGCTCTAGGTCTAGCATTGACTGTGACTCTTACTTTTTAGTTTTAGCTCTTTCTAAACATTTGTCTTTCATATGTGCATATTTGTCACAATAGTTATAATTGGTACCTGCTATAAATTTGGCTTTATTGTTTCTTGTTGCACATTCAATGTTACCTATCACAACATTCCTTATTCTAAAATTGCTTTTACCATTCCCTGATTCACTATTACATGTTTGTCCTTCATTGTTACCTATCACAAAATTGGTATTAGTGGTTCATGTTACAAAATTACTCTCATCAACTTGTCTTGTAAATATTAAGCCTTTGTATTTGGATACAATATATTATTTTATTCCTTTCCCTATTTCATCATATCCTAGTTTAGTACCAATTGCTTTTGTGTACCTTTCAAATTCATCATTATCTTGATCTCTATCACCATTTGAATGTAACAAGTCATCACAAAAATATTTATCATAACTTGAACCATTATTGATAAATTCTGAATAAATTATACCACAATTATCCCTATCACTATTCAAAGACTTCAAACCATTAATAGCACACTGCCTATTAACTCTAATAATTTACCCTACATTTTGACCAACACACTATACAATCACTGCAAACACTTTTTGTACAAGCATTCTCATGAACACTCTTTATTTTAACACATTTGAAATTTCCACTATCAAACTCAAAATGCTTCAAATCACAATTTTTTGAAGAAACCCATTTAGTTCTATCGTTGTTACCATCAACAATTTCTGAATGTAAATTACCAAAAGATGAACTACCAATACTATCCTTGTCAATACACTATTCTACAATACTAGAGCTATTTTTGACCCTGTTCTATTTTTTAAATTTTAAAATATGATTTTTATTATGGCCAATACAATCACAAGTATTCTTTGCACAACCTTTGTCGTCATTTCTTATATTTTGAATATCACATACTAAATCTAACTTTTGTACAAGATCCTTACTCTCACATTATGCATTTGCTGATATAGAATTCATATTCCAATTTTCACCTATTTTCTTGATAAATATTACATACATTTATCTTTTTGGATGTACTATTCAATATTTCATCAAAGGTAGATAAGTCCATAGTTATTTTTCCATAAGTTCCTTGTGAGATGATTCATATTCTTCCTTATCACTATACTCTGTTTCTTGTACCTCTTGAACCATGTGCTCTTTTTGATTATTTCATTTTGGATATTGTTATTGTGTATATAATTACTGCTATTATCTTTGTTGTTTTCCTTGGAAAGGCCTACACATTTGATGTTGGCAATTTTGGGTACCTTTGGGTACATTGCATTTGCTCAAGTGTATAAGTTGTCATTGATGTCAAGAAGCTTTTGAAGGAATTTTATTTGATGTAAAATAATTTGTTTTGATGAAGTTTCGGCTTGACAGGTTCGAAAGAAAGTAAGTTGGAAAAATGTCGCGATATCGCGACATGTCGCATTTTCGCGACTTAAACAGGAGAGAGAAAGATTTTTGAAAAAGTGTCGCGATATCACGACATGTCACATTTTTGCGACTTAGGTAGGAGAGAGAAAGCTTTTTAGAAAAGTGTCGCGATATCGCGACATGTCACAGTTTCGCGACTCAAAGAGGAGAGAGAATGTTCGAGTCAAAAATGTCACGATTTCGTGACATATTGCAAGGAAAGTTGAACGAACGAAAAAGTGTCATGATTTCGTGACATGTTGCAGGAGAGAGAGTCCAAAAGAAAAAGTTTCACGATTTCGCGACACAATGCAGGAGAGAGAGTTCGGGAGAAAAAGTGTCGCGATATCGCAACATGTCAGGTTTTCGTGACCCGAAGAAAAGAAAAGCGCTAAGGAGAAAAAGTGTCATGATTTCGTGACAAGTCAGAAGACAGTGAAATCAAGCTAAAGTGTCACGATTTCGCGATGTGCTGCAGAAGAGCTAGAGTCCAGTATGAACTGTCACAATTTTGCGACGAGTTCGAGGAAAGAGAAAGCAAAATGAAAAGTGTTGCGATTTCGCGACATGCTGCAGAGTTCGGAATGGGAACTGTCACGATTTCACGACATGCAGCAAAGGAAAGTGTTCCAAGTGAGAACTGTCATGATTTCGTGACATGCAGCAGAGAAAAGAGTTCGAAGTGAGAATTGTCACGATTTCACGACAGGTTGCAGAGAAGTCGTACGAAAGCTGAAAGCGTCACGATTTTGTGACAGGCTACAAAGAAAACATACAGAAGCTAGAAGTGTCACGATTTCACGACAAGTTCAAGGAGGAAGAGCTCAAAGGTGAAAGTGTCACGACTTCGCGACATGTTCCGTTTTCACTAGTGCAAGCAGTCAAGAGTGCAAGGAAGAGAAAATGTCGCGATTTCGTGATAGATTGAGACAACAACGTTCGGTTGGAGAAAGTGTCACGATTTCATGATAGAAATAGAATGCAGGCCTTCTATAGGAGAAGTGTCATGATTTCACGACAAAAGCAGAGAGGAAGGCTATGAAGATAGAAGTGTCATGATTTCACGACAAAAGCCGAGAAGAGGTTGAGAAAGCGAGAAATGTCGCGATTTCGTGACAGAAGTGAAGATGACATCAGTAGAGGCAAAAGTGTCATGATTTCATGACAAAATCCAAATGAAAGTGTTCGGTTGCAAAAGTGTCACGATATCGTGACATGTAGTTTCACGACAGAAGCTACAGAAGAGTTGCAGAGGCAGTGAAGCCGACAAAGTTAAATTTGGGCCGACAAAAATTAGGGTTTGGGCCGATGTAGTTTAGGGTTGTGCAACCAACTAAGATCAAGGTTTTGATCTTGAAAGTATTAGTATAAAAGGAGGGCTGTTTGAAGAGTTAAGGCATCGATTTCGAGTGTGCGTTCGAAGTGTGACATTCACAGATAGAGTGCGGGGGAGAAGTCCGATCGCTGAGAGCAGAGTGCATTTTGTCGAATCATCTAAGTGAGAGAGATCACAAGGAATCAAAGTGCACGAAGACGGTGCTGTTGAGTTTGTGCACAGAGAACAGAAAAGCGCAAAGCTGTGGAGTGCATCATTTCTATGACATTCGGTGATAGTGCGTAGGCTTTGATAGTTTTGGACAAGTCATTGAGAGTGATTGTTGCACAAGTTTGAGCAAGTTTTTCTTGAGCTTGTGAAGCAGTCTGGGCAGGTTCTAGTGAGAACTTGCAAAGCAGAATAGAGACAAGTCTTGGTGAAGACTTGGGTGAAAGATCAAGCAAGATTTAGTGAAAGCTTGTGAACCACTTTTGTGAACCAGATTTGAGGACTAGTTGAGGAAAAATATTGGTGCAGATTCGAGGACATTTGTGCCAGATCGAAGGACTATGTTTGGTGCAGATCAGAGAAAGAGAACGAGGACATTTGTGCTAGATCGAAGGACTGTGTTTAGTGCAAATTCGAGGACCAGCTTTGGAGGTGATAGAGTTTAGGACAAAAGTCTCCATCCAGAGTAGGGAAGACAGGTGTCTTCTGTGGATAGAGTTCCATTTGCTAAGGTCAGCGGAGGTAGAGGTCTTATAGAGTATCACCAGCCAGAATAGAGCTAGGGGATTGGTGTCTCCTTTGGGTTGGTGCCCATAAACTTTGTAATCGGGAAAGGTATTCCTAGAATTTTATTTGATAAAATTTAGTGAAAGATTTTATCCATGGAGTAGCCCACATTGGGTGAACCACGTAAATTGTTGTCTCTCTGTGGATGGTGTTTTGTGCATTTTTTTGATTATGGCTTTTTATTCTGCTATCTATACACTGCATAATATTGAATTGAAAGTTGAATTGAAGGAAAAATTAAAAAGTGGTCTTATACTGTTCACCCCCCCATCTCAGTATAAGCTTGTGTTCTTCATTTGATTCCATTGATTGAGTGAATTATATCTACAAAATATGGTGATGTGTCCTTTGATACATATATAACAATATCTCATTTTCCATTCTAGTTGATTTTGTGATGTTGGCAATGAAGTGCAACATCCTTTTGTGTTGTTATGTACTTTGTAATTTTCTTGATGATATATAGACATTGTTTAATAGTTCATCACTTAACTAATTTTCAATTTCATATTATTGAAGGATATTAACTAAATATTCAAATGACACTTGGAGATATGTGACTAATGTTTAAAATGTTTGGAGAAGTTCTCTAAGTGTTATTTAGACAATAAATTTTTCTTCTACTTTCTCTCCCATAGTTTGTAGTTTTGATTTTAAATTTGCTATCCTTCTAATAAAGTGTTCTATATTTTTACCATATTGAAATTTTAGTGAATACAATTGTGATTGCAAGTGGAGAATAATGGATTTATTCTGTCAATCAAATATGGGGCATAGTTAATCCCAAGCTTCTTGTGAAGTTTTAGCCTCACTTATATGTGCTTGTATTTCATATAATATCCCAAAATTGATTAGCATTTATGCTTTTGCATATTATTTATTATATTTGTGTCTATCTATGGCATCCTCTCTATAGTTTTTATATCTAGTTATTATGTCCCAAAAATTATTCATCAATAAGTATTGATTTCATCTTAGTTTTCCAAGAAGTGTAATTTGGTCCCTTTAGTAACTAAGATTCTAAGAGAAAAATCTTTGCATTTGCCATGGTGCCTTTAAAAATAATGCTTCTCAAAGTAAGATCAGTAATGAAATTTTTTAAAAATATGATAAAATTTTCTAATTTCTTTTACAATTTGCTTAGATGACTGCAAATCTAAAAAATTCTTTTGATTACCAAGTAGAAAACCTTTTGACCTCCTAATTAATTCACTATAGTTTTTATAGGAAAATTAAAATTTCAATATTTTTGTTCTTTGAACCTTCTTTTCTTCATATATAACTTTCTTTTCAAGTTGTCTTTTTATTATTTCCTTAACTCTTATGATTTTTGTCTTCCTTTTTTAATTTCAAAAGTTGTCCTTAAAAAAATTCCTTATGGATCAATAATAGTTTTCTTCTTCAGTTGAAACCTTTTGAATATTCATCAATATCCTTTTAAGTCTCATAAAAATAAGCCTTAAAAATATTTATTTTTTAATGTGTACTTTTACTTTTATGGCTTTGAATAGATAATTTCCTAAGCTTAGTTCTTCAAATTTTCTCCTTGCCTCATTTTTTTAAAAGTTATCAATTAATTTAAATTTGTTGTATGAATTCCTTTTGTTTCCCTATTTATTTTCCCTATAAATATTCCAATGAAATTTAGAGAACATAAATAGGGGTAAAATATTTTTTACCTTATGATGCATGCTCAATAATTTATCCTCATTTTTCTTTCCCATATTACTCTTCAATATTTTTGCCTTCAAGAATGCTCCTTTCAAAAAATTCTTTTGCCAAAACACACCTTATAAAATAATGTGATATTTTGATGAAATTCAAATATCTTATTTTTCCCTTTAATAAATAAAATCTCAACTTTTCAACTCTTATGATTTCACAAATCAAATCTCAATTTTTCCTTTTTGAGTTAGAGCTTTGGAAGGGAAAACCAAGGCATCAGTTGGGTAGACGAAGTACTTTTTAGTTGTGGTGGAATCAAAGACAAGATTGCTGCCCTAGGAGGGCCCAACGGGGACACCTCCAAATACTCTTTTAGATAGATAGAGTTTGTTTACATATTTATTGAAGGAAAAATATCTAGTAGAGACTGAAGAAGCACAAAAAAATAACTAAAAATGCTCTTTATAACTACTAGGAAAAGATCAACATCTCAAAGAGTCAATGGATGCTTGCCACAATTGGAATAAAGACCAAATATTGTCATTGAATAAAGTATGGTAGAAGACACAATATTATATAGAGCCAATCATGATTTGATCTATAAATTCCTAGGTATTCACCCTACCTTGAATTTTTTGCATTCATGGGGTCAAAAAAATTGGGAGCCTCTTGGTGAGTATTCTTTTTGATTTATTAGTAATGAATATTTTATTTTTAGTTTTTCCTCACTTGCAAATAGAAATAGGTATTTAAAATTGAAAAAGAGGAATCATGGTTTGGTAGGATTATTTGTTCAGCCCTGGAGAGTGGGATTTGATCTTGAATTGAACCCATTGCTATCTCAGTTTGGATCAGTTTGTATGCACTTCCAATGGAGTTTTGGAATGAGCAGATATTAGAAATCATCTATAATTTTCTTGGAAGATATTTGGGTGTTTCTAGAGACACAATGGAAGGAAACATAATAGTTTATGCTAGATTATGCATGGAAATGGATCTTATCCAGCCTTTGTCAATAGAGGTAGAACTCAAACTTGTAGGACTATCTTGGATTCAAAAATTGGATTATGAGGCATTGCCATTAAGTTGTAGAGTTTACCTCAAATATGGGCATTTGGCCTGGTCTTGCCTAAATAATATGAATGCAAAAACGGAGGCACCTCTAGGAATATCAAATCTTCGTAAGGAGGGTAAGTCAACAACCAATAAAGAAACAACCAATATTTCTCATGGTGGAGAAGAATTGGAAGATGGTTTTGAACAACCCAAAAAAAGGAGAAGGCAAAAGAAAAAATATGGTAAAGAGCAAACCCGACTCGAGCCCTCAAATAGATATGAGATCTTCAAGACATTGGTGGACCAGGAAGAAGAACAATTCATGGAAGGAGTGGATGGGAATAATAAAAATAATAACCATGTTCAAGCCCCTCTTTCAACTCCTCCTATCCTAGAGTAGGTAATAGAGTGCAATGAGTTACCACAATCAAATATTGTAGGGGTATTAATAGTGCATAACCAAGAGTAGTCGATGATAAAGGATAAGCTAACTCTAGGGATAACAAAAAATAATAGAGAGAAGCCAACTCTAGGTATAAGCTACATGGAAAAGAGATCAAAGAATATAAACTATCAAGGAGTGAGTAGAAAATTAAATAAGGAATTTATAATCATTCAAGGAGACAAATTGATCACTAGGGGATTGGTGAGACCAATAGACTCTTACTGGTCTCAAGGTAACCAATGATTATACAATCATGGAATATTATAGGTTTAAATAGTAGAATCCATAAATATGTTATTCGAAGACTCTTAGAAAAAGTAAAAACAAGTTTTTGCTTATCCAGGAGACAAAAATATCGCTAGATCTTATGTGTAAAACAATAAATATACTTTGGAGGGGTGTTGGTCATATGGAAGTGGAAACTGTTATGATAATTTATTTTTATTAACATAAATTATTCACCAATATGTAAAAATATCAAAAAATTCATCCATAATAACAATCCATACAAGAGACAAAGGTAGATAATACCCTTAAGGTAGGGCAACACCAATGATACTCCTTAAGCAAGAAATAACTCCACAAGATCTTCCAAAATGAGAACACCACTTAGAGAGGACAAAGTCCCATAAGCCACTTTGTGTAAAAATATGATTACATATGGTTGATCTCCATGATGATTACAATAAAAAATAGCCCTTCTTTATATACACATATTCTAATTCTACTTTGAGGAGCCGAATACTAATATAATATTATAATATAAATAACATTGGATTGTGTGTGGTCCATGCCAACCCTTATACAATATAATATCAATGGGTGAGCATATGAATAGATAGAGGAAAATAAATGATAGACCCCTCTATTATTAAAGGTTTGGTTATCCACAACAACCTTTATCATGGAGGTAAGAAGGGTAGGTACCTAGGGGAAAAGCTCCAGCTCGGGAATTTGATATCTATCCATTATGTCATAAGTGATCTAGCTCTATCTCTCTTTCCCTTGGATTTTGATAGTGCCAAGAGTGAAATAGGAAGAGGAAGAAAACAAGTCCAAAATAAAACCTCTCCTCTCCCCTCCCCACCATTTAAAAGGGCAAAAGCCCTCTCTATTTTAAAAGAGGTAATGTATGTGCTCTTCAATCCGAATCTATAAGAAAGAAAGGAAGGATAATGACCTTTAAATTAAATTAAATTAAATGGACTCTATTAGGGTACCTAGGAATAGATATATGGGGATATGGTATTATATTGTATAAGGGTTGGCATGGGCCACACATAACCCAAGGTTATTTATATTATAATATAATATTATATTAGTAGTTGGCTCCCCAAAGTAGAATTAGAAGATGAGTATATAAATAAGGGATATTTTTCATTGTAATATCATGGAGATAAATAATATGTAATCATATTTTCCCATGAAGTGGCTTATGGGACTTTTCTCTCTCTAAGTGGCACTCTCATCTTGGGAGATCTTGTGGAGTTATTCCTTCCTAAGGAGTATTATTGGTGTTGCCCTACCTTAAGCGTACTATCTATCTCTATTTCTTGTGTGGATTGTTATTGTAGATATTATTTGTGAATTATTTCTATTTATAAGAATAAATTTTAGTAACAAGTGGTATCAGAGTAAAAATTTTGGCAAAATGGGGAATGTTTTGTTGTGGAGTGCAGAATTAGGGCAAGTTTTTTTTCTTGAAAAACGTCTCATCTTTCAAGAGCTATATCTCTATGAAAATTTATTCAATTTAGACAATTCTTGGACTATTTTATGTTGAGTTTGAAGAGATTTAAAATGAGTGGTCATATGAAGGAATCCGAGCAATATTATGGGAGATACAACCTTGTGAAATCAACCATTTGGAACAAGGGTAGTGACGAATTTTAAAATTGTGATTTTTTTGGAGTATAAAATTTATCTATCGGGGTAAGAAAATCAGTTGTAGTTTATTCTATTTTGAATAAAAATTGTAGATCTAATTGTTTATGTGGAATTTTAGCTCCAAATCAATGGGGATATACATATTTTTGTAAAGGCCTAGTTTACATTATCAAATTTTTTGGATGTGAACTCATGGAACTTCAAAGGTTTTTTGGAGAAAATGATATTAATGTGAGAGAGTGGTTGAAAATAGTAAAATATCAATATGGTGAAAGCATGTTATGCTTTGGATTTCATGGTTTTTTTTGGGGGAAGCTTTACAATGGGAAAAAAGCTTTGTTAGGGACAATCCCTTGTGCACTTGAAAAAATGGAACCATCATTCTTGAGTAAATAGGAACCTATTTAATTACAAATAAAGTTACATAATTGTAAGAGAGTTCTTGAGGGAAGGGATAAAAATATAGATAGCCTAATGGATGCCATAAAATACCTTGAAAAGAATTTACAAGGGATTCAAAATGAACAAAATAAAATGAAAGGAGGGTGGGAAGTCTTCAAGAAATGTAATCAAGACTATGAAAAAAAACAATTATTCAAGCAGGAGAAAGAGGAAAATGTTAAGGAAGAAAGTGAGAAGAATGTAGAAGCCATATATTTGGATTTACAAAAGCAAAAGAAGGATAAAAAGGGTCTAAATTCATCTAAAAATTCTATTTTATAGGTTCATGGAAGCATTCAAAAGGAAAAGGTTATTATTTCCATTAACCCTAGCAACAAATGTAATTTCATTAATATTGCTTTGGCTAAGATGTTACAGGTTTAGACAACAAAAACTAGGGGCATACATTTGAGGGTGAGAATGTTGAAATTTTTGAAGATTTGAAAATCACTATGGATAAATATGTTTTACATTCAAATTTTTATGCTATTGAGATGGATGATGTGGATATTATTATAGGTTATCCCTAGTTGGATTCTTTGGGTACTGTTAACATTATTGTTCAAAAGAAGTTTATGAAGTTATGGTACAAAAAAAACAAGATAACACTATAGGATATTTTTCAACATAAGGAGCAAGGATCCAAAGAAAAATAAGAAGTGGTTGTAGATAAAAAAAATTGAAGAACCTAAAATAAAATCTAGGAAGGAAGTAGCGACAACAAAGTCCATGGAAGACGTAGTAGAAACAAGATCTATGGAAGTAATATTAGTAGAGTCCAAGGAAGCTTTGATAGAAGAACACAAGAACACAAAAAACAAAGGGACCATGAAAGAACAACATGTAGAAGAATTTAAAATAATGGAGCCAAATATTGAGTCAAAGAAGGTAGAACATCAGTTTAAGGTTGCAGCATATCACCATCCACACCACCATGAGCAACAACAACCTTAGAGGCATGGCTTAAGAAAACAATATTATGGTTCTACATGGAATCAAAAGGGCATCAAGTATAGCAATGTTTGGTAGAGAAAGCATAGTGATCTTGGTTTTTAGAGTGGTGCATCAGCATCAAGGAACAAGTGGATTCATAATTCAAATTATCAAAATAAAACAACAAAAGTGTGAAGCCAACAAAGTGGATTTGGATACTGAAGTAGAAAAATGACATACCAATATCAATGAAGACCACCACCAATCAACATTTTACTAGGATGGAGGGATGATTGATATTGGTACCAATTTCTAATATTGCTTAGCAAATCATATTATCTTATTTATTCATATGATGAGGATGAAACATTTGTAAGGAGGGTGGAATGTTAGGGTACCTAGGAATAAATATATGGGGATATGGTATTATATTGTATAAGGGTTGTGTTGAGTGTTAATTTTACCCAATTGTGAAATTACACTCTCCCTTAGGGTTTGGATCTCCAAAACCCTCTCTTGCAAAGAAATTAAACAAACAATTTCTCCAAGGTCTCCGCTATATTAGCATTTGCATATGTGTATTAGTAATCTCAAATAAAAATATATCAATTTAAATGCTTGGAACACCTTAGTGATTGCAAGTAACTGTAAACAAGGGGCAATGTTGGTTTATTTTACCATGCTACCTTAATGATTGTTCATGAAACCAAAATAAAAAATAAATGTGAATTGGCCCTCATATGACCACGATGTAGTGCCTTAGTTCTTTTTATCTTGAGGATTTTAAGGTAGATTTTATCTTCCTTATTAAGTGGGTTTTAATCAAGCTTTACCTTGCATTAAATCCTTCTTTAAACATGAAAGTAAAGATTAAAATCTATCTATGAATGTGAATCCGAAATGATGAATAGGCTCCTTAAATGTAGCTTCTTATCATGAAGATAAAGATAGCCTTTGATATGAATAATAAATTATTCCTCTTTGGTGAAATCAATTTTCACAAAGAGATAATAATTTATAGCCTTGAAATATAGGCTTTAAAATGTCATTTAATTATCTTTCTTTAATGAAATAATTTTCATAAAGAATAATAATTTAATGTGTTAAAACAATAGCCTTTTAATGTAACATATAAAATCACCTCTCTTTAATGAAATTGAAATTTTCATAAAGATAGGTGCACTTATGGCCCGAAAAAGATAGCTTATGAAATGCCATAAAATTAACCCCCTTCGATGAAATTGAAATTTTCATGAAGGAAAGTTTATTTTATGCTTGCAAGTAAAAAAATATGAAGCTGAAAAAATCTGATTTGACTCCAAAATGTGAAAAAATGAAATTCCGAAATTGTAAAATCTGCATCAAACAACCATTTTCAAAAATTTGTATAAAATTGAAATTACCTCGGAATGAATCCGAATCTATTGCGTATGATAGATTTTACATCATTCTTCACAGCCATGTAATTATTTTTATCATTTTAATTTTTATTTTTATTTTAATCTCTGAAAATTAAAAAAAATAGCAAAAAGAAAGAAAAATTAAAAAAAAAAAATGAAAAACAGAAATGTTGCAACCCCAAATTTCTCCACAGACCCTGCAAGCATTAGTATTCTGCATAAAACCAGTATTAGAGTGACCCGACTTCGTGCAATCAACATCTAATACGGTGCGAGCTTCAAAGGAAAAGGGTGCAATAAACTGAAAACGAAATCAAGTTAACCATAAAAAATGCATAAAACTTGAGACATTTCCAATTAATTGCTGCAAAAAGATATTCAATATTCCATTACAATGCAGAAAAAAAATGCCCAAAGTTGGCATCCAAATGGTGAAAATCGGCCCAACGGTATGCCTTCCTCCTTCGGAAAAATCCCCAAAATATCCAGCCCTTTTTATGTGCATCCATCTGGTTTTTAAAGTCTTCTCTCATGACCATTCGTTTCAGGTTTCCAAACCCTTGGTTTCTCCTTCCAACACTGTTGTTTGGTTTTCCTTTTCTTGTTTTCAATTTTTTTCTCAAAACCCTTCGTTGGCTTTCCATAACGTCTTTCTTTCCTTTCCTTTATTCTCCTTCCACCTTACCTGCATATAACACACGTGAATTAACTTTTAACATTTCAAAGAAAAGAAAAATACTAATAAAATAATATACTAAAAACGTTTAAAGAAGCTTTTGACGTTTTTCATCTACGTGTACATGCATAAAAAAGCTTGAGTTAGTTTTTATTAAAAAAAAATAACAAAATAAACTATATTAAAAGCATAAAGTTAAACTATTTTAAAAAAAAATAAAAAGAAAAAGAAAAAAAATTAAATTTAAACTATTTTAAAAAATGAACTAAAATGTGGTGAATGAAGCACCATGGCTTCATTCACTACTTTTATTTTATTTATATTTTATTGTTTTTACTTTTTTTTTATTTATATATATATATATATATATATATATATATTTTTTTATATATATAATATATATATAAACTTGTTTTTTTTTTAATTCAAAAAGCTTTATTTAATTTTTTTTTTTTACTTGCTTTCTCTTTTATATTAAATTTGATTTAATTAATTTTAAATGTTTGAATTGATTTAATCCAAAACATTAAAATTAACCAAAACAACAAAAAACAAGGAGGAACCTAACCAATCCACTAGACACTCAAAATGAAACAAAAACACCCAAACACAAAAATTAAAAAGTGGGTCCCCAATTATTGGGGCTAGTTGTGGAATGGCCACAACAAATGGTGACTCTACTGGGAAATGCTCCTGAGCATTTCGGTAAGAACCCAACCTGAAACGAAAACACGCAAGATTAGCGAGACATAATAATTTAGCAACGTCCCAAGAAGGTGGGGGTAAATAGCTTCAGAATGAAAATAACTAATCCATCTGCCTTTGCTCAGTGTGTGCAAAAGTGATTCATTTTCGCATTTCTGAAAATCCTCTAGATTCCATCATCCCTTTCTGCATTAGGCTATGAAGTACAACTCATGAAGTGAAGACTTTTACAGATAGAGCCCCACTTCCAGTCAGGCGTCTATAGCCCCGGTGAGGTTTATCTAACTCACCCGTGTGTTCGCTTAATGCTTTGCAAAGCCCATCTATCCTAGGTGTGTCAAGATTTCTAATGCTCGTTCTCTCTTTCTCTTTTTTTCTCTCTTTCTAAGTATCAAGCTTTGCCTAGCCAGGGCCCCACAACCAGTCAAGTGTCTATAGCCCTAGTGGAGTTTTCCTGAACTAGATGACAGACTTCAAGAAATCTGTTGCATCACTTATACTAATGAACTCTTGCAAAAGCATCAAGTCTCACTAGGTTAGAAAGCCAAAGTGGAGCATTTTAGATTTTTGCCTAGGGTTGCATAATCAAGACAACTTCATCCTTCTTACTTTCAGAAACACCATTTAATGTGTGTGTGGGTCCCATGTGGAGCTTGGGCTAATATTTCATTGTTCCACTTTCCACCATTTTAGTCCCAACATCTGAGCATGATCACCAAATAACTCATCCCCCTTTTCTCGGGTTCATCAGTTTTTCAAATCAGGTGCTCCCCCTACTAAGCAAAGAAACACGCAAATGGGCCAGAGACCAAAAGTTAGCGACCACAAAACATCACCTCAAAACAAGGGAACAACCTAACACACAAAACTAAAAACACAAACCAAAACTAAATCCAAACCCAAAAATCATGGAAAAACACATAGAAAAACCAAAACTATATACAAATGTACAATATGGTACAAGATGGTGCAAAAATTTGAACTATCACTTTCCAGGATCCCAAACATGATTAGAACATTTCAAGAGACATATAATGTGATACGCATGCCAAACTTTGTAGGAACCCAACAAAAACAAGATTAGGCCAAACAATGCAACAATCTTCATCTTACCCCTCTCACCATACCAATTTGATTTAGTTCCATTAATAATCTTATGGTGGAGTTTCAAGTTCTCAAGTTGATTATACAATAATTGATCTTCAATTCTTTCATGTTTATTCTTTAAGATGTCAATTTCACAATTCCATTTATGGTGTAGAAATAAGCTTTCATTTTTAGATATGAGATCTTGCAAATATGAACCTATTTCTACAAATTTTAAAGCCAAATCATTTTTCAAATCTGTAGACCAATCAAATTCATGTAACCATTTGCAAGCACCTAGGATATTTATTAAATGAGCATCATCATAAGCTTTTATCCTAGATTCTGTTACTAATTGATTATGAACTTGATTTAACACTTCAAGCATACCAACTTCATTTTCATTCAATAAAACAATATCATTAGTGGTGTGAGGAGAAATTAAGTCAAATTCTTTATCAACCACAAATAACATTTCATCATTGATAGTATTTAAATCCATCAATCCATTAGACAAACCTTCACTTGCATTTCGAATGGTGGAACCTAAAAGGTGAGATTTTACCTTTGGCACTTTTCCATTTACCATTACTTGGAGAGGATTTGAAACTTCCTCTTTTTCCTCATGACATTCATCATCATCATCATGTAGCATTTGTTCTTTCTCCATGACCTATTTATCAAAGACACCAAACTTAGGTACCCAATTAAAAACATGTCCATCACTTTCAAACCATAAGTCTTGTCTATCTAGGGGTGGGTCAATTAACACATCCCTATGATCAATCACTTGGGTTGTTGTAGATAACATGAGATTTTCAATTGGATCATCAGTGATATCAAACCCAAACCATTTCGGTTCTGAAATTTCCCCATTTTGAAATGGCATAGACATTGTAGAACAAGTAAGTGGATCAAGATTTTCAATTTCTTTTCCCTCAAAGGAACCCAAATCAAATGATTCTCCTTCTTGATTCATGGTTGTATCATTTTCCAAAACTTGATTAGATTCTGATTCTTCTTCCAAAACTTCCTCAAATTGTACAAGATTTATAATATCCTCATGCGAGAAAACAATCCTATTATCCTGCATATCAATTGACACAAAAAGTTCATTAGAAGATTTAGAGCGAGCATATTCTTCCCATTTCTTCCAAGAATCATAGTAATCATCTTCCAAAACCAAGTTGTGATGCTCAAGTACTTCTTCATCATCTTCCGATTCATCAACATGTTTCTCATCCAATTCATCTTCACCTTCCCTAGATGGTTCAATTATTTCCAAAAGTGGGTTATTTCTTGAATTCAAATTTGTGAGGCTATCATAATCCAAATTGGTAACCCATGATTCAATTTTATCACAATTTGGAAGGTGTAGATCTTCTTGGCCATCAGTTTCAACAATATCATTCAAAGTATCTTCCGAGAACAAGTGGTGAAATTTTGTTATGTCTTCAAATTCATTTATTGATTCTCTTTCAAGTTCACTTTCAACCACTTTTGATGGCTTAGGAGCTTCTATAAGGGGATCAATTTTTACATCTTGCTCCATATAGTCACTCCAATCTTCCTTTGCAAGTACACATGACCAACTCATATCCTCATAGGTTTGTTCATCCCAATCCTCATTTGTGGGTAATGATTCTAGATCTTTTCTTTCCGAAACAAAATGTTGATCTTTTGGTTCCAACTTCTTGTTACCCATCCATAGAATTTCTTCTCCAAAATATTCATGCTCTTCAAGACATTCTGAATAGGCATTTACTTCAATGTAAGTCACATCAAAGTCTCTTCTATCACCTGAAGGAACATAACATGAAATATCATTAAGATTAGCATTATGAATTTTCTTCCTAGGATGATTTGGATGCATACATTGATGTGCTCATTTTTGTGATGGAACCACATCTCTACTTAACTTCTTAACCACCTTTTTTGCTCTTTTACTTCCGATACAAGCTTGTTGGGTTGAGTGGTAGAAGTAGTAGGATTAGTTGGATTGATATCAATAGACAAAGCCTGAACACTTGTTGTAATGGCTCCATGAGTGACCCCATGATTCTCTAACCATGATGGAGTAGTTGGATGGATAGAAGTACTCGTATAAGTACATGTGGGAGCATACGTAGGTATGGTAGGGTAAAATTGATTGTGGGGCAAAATGTTTGATATCAAATTTTGTTGTGCCCATGCTTGATTTACCATCGAGGTTTGATTGCAAGCCCCTAGTTGTCCTACCATAGGCAATTGCTCCATCCCATAACCTTGTGGCCTTAATTGTTGATCTACAATCATAGCTTCCGTGTAGGCCGAGGCAAGATTAGTAACCAAAGGATTTGTCCTAGTGAACATGGCAAGCAAGGGATCCAATGCCCCAAAGTATATTTGAAGAGCACCACTCTCCTCAATAGTATGGGGAGCAATCAATCTTGCATAGAGCTTTCGAAATCTCATGTTGAATGTTCTCACTGGCTCATTAGGCTCCTTCTTGCAAGAAGCAAATTGTTGATAAATCATGACAGGATCAATGAGCAACCTAAATTGATTGATGAAAGCAGTTTCCAATTGGGCCCAGGATGTAATAGAGCCTGTGGGTAAATTGATGTACCAATCATATGCCACTTCATCTAGGCTCCCAGGAAACAATCTACATGCCACATCCTCATGTTCAACATTCCATCTAACTAGGATATCCACATAAGACTGAATGTGCTCCTCGGCTAATGTTGTGCCATTGTGCTTAAACTTGGGCAAAAGTTTCTCTATGTTCTTGGGCAAGTCATGAGCATCTCCACTAATGTTCAAAGGATTACCATGCACCCCATACCACTTTCTAGTATTTGTAGCCATTAGTGAAACTCAAAGAATAACTTCAAAACCAATTTGTTAGTCAAATAAATATTTCTTACAAATAAGCATAAAATGACTAACCAATATCAAATGTACAACATATGAATCATCATGTTAGCATCAACCAAGAGATATGTATCCATTAAACCATGAAATTGAAGAACATTCTCAAATTTGCAACATGTTAGCATTAATGCATCATCAAAAATAGAGAATGTTAGAATCAAATGAAAGTAATCATATGGAAACAAAACCTCGTTAGTCAAGACCAATGTTTTGTAAATAAATATTTCAAGTAACATGAACAATTTAGCATCTAAATAGCAATAAAATAAATCAATTCAAATCCTCCTAGCTCCCAAAGTGTGAGTGTTAAAGGAAACCAAAGATGCTAATCAAATGAACTTGAAATATTTAGCAATTCAAAACTCTTCAATCTTACAAATCACATTATTCTTATGAACAATCCAAAAGCGTTAGATCAATGAATACCAATTCATGAATTGCTTAACATAAATAAAATAAAGTAAACCAATTCATGCCCTCCTTCTAGCGCCAAAATGTTGAGTGTTAATTTTACCCAATTGTGAAATTACACTCTCCCTTAGGGTTTGGATCTCCAAAACCCTCTCTTGCAAAGAAATTAAACAAACAATTTCTCCAAGGTCTCCACTATATTAGCATTTGCATATGTGTATTAGTAATCTCAAATAAAAATATATCAATTTAAATGCTTGGAACACCTTAGTGATTGCAAGTAACTGTAAACAAGGGGCATGTGTTGGTTTATTTTACCATGCTACTTTAATGATTGTTCATGAAACCAAAATAAAAAATAAATGTGAATTGGCCCTCATATGACCATGATGTAGTGCCTTAGTTCTTTTTATCTTGAGGATTTTAAGGTAGATTTTATCTTCCTTATTAAGTGGGTTTTAATCAAGCTTTACCTTGCATTAAATCCTTCTTTAAACATGAAAGTAAAGATTAAAATCTATCTATGAATGTGAATCCGAAATGATGAATAGGCTCCTTAAATGTAGCTTCTTATCATGAAGATAAAGATAGCCTTTGATATGAATAATAAATTATTCCTCTTTGGTGAAATCAATTTTCACAAAGAGATAATAATTTATAGCCTTGAAATATAGGCTTTAAAATGTCATTTAATTATCTTTCTTTAATGAAATAATTTTCATAAAGAATAATAATTTAATGTGTTAAAACAATAGCCTTTTAATGTAACATATAAAATCACCTCTCTTTAATGAAATTGAAATTTTCATAAAGATAGGTGCACTTATGGCCCCGAAAAAGATAGCTTATGAAATGCCATAAAATTAACCCCCTTCGATGAAATTGAAATTTTCATGAAGGAAAGTTTATTTTATGCTTGCAAGTAAAAAAATATGAAGCTGAAAAAATCTGATTTGACTCCAAAATGTGAAAAAATGAAATTCCGAAATTGTAAAATCTGCATCAAACAACCATTTTCAAAAATTTGTATAAAATTGAAATTACCTCGAAATGAATCTGAATCTATTGCGTATGATAGATTTTACATCATTCTTCACAACCATGTAATTATTTTTATCATTTTAATTTTTTTATTTTTATTTTAATCTCTGAAAATTAAAAAAATTAGCAAAAAGAAAGTTAGAAAAATAAAAAAAATGAAAAACAGAAATGTTGCAACCCCGAATTTCTCCACAGACCCTGCAAGCATTAGTATTCTGCATAAAACCAGTATTAGAGTGACCCGACTTCGTGCAATCAACATCTAATACGGTGCGAGCTTCAAAGGAAAAGGGTGCAATAAACTGAAAATGAAATCAAGTTAACCATAAAAAATGCATAAAACTTGAGACATTTCCAATTAATTGCTACAAAAAGATATTCAATATTCCATTACAATGCAGAAAAAAAATGCCCAAAGTTGGCATCCAAATGGTGAAAATCGGCCCAACGGTATGCCTTCCTCCTCCGAAAAAATCCCCAAAAGATCCAGCCCTTTTTCTGTGCATCCATCTGGTTTTTAAAGTCTTCTCTCATGACCATTCGTTTCAGGTTTCCAAACCCTTGGTTTCTCCTTCCAACGTTGCTGTTTGGTTTTCCTTTTCTTGTTTTCAATTTTTTTTCTCAAAACCCTTCGTTGGCTTTCCATAACGTCTTTCTTTCCTTTCCTTTATTCTCCTTCCACCTTACTTGCATATAACACACGTGAATTAACTTTTAACATTTCAAAGAAAAGAAAAATACTAATAAAATAATATACTAAAAACGTTTAAAGAAGCTTTTGACGTTTTCCATCTACTTGTACATGCATCAAAAAAGCTTGAGTTAGCTTTTTTATTAAAAACAAAATAACAAAATAAACTATATTAAAAGCATAAAGTTAAACTATTTTAAAAAAAGAAATAAAAAGAAAAAGAAAAAAATTAAATTTAAACTTTTTTTTAAAATAAAAAAACATTAAATTTAAACTATTTTAAAAAAATGAACTAAAACGTGGTGAATGAAGCACCATGGCTTCATTCACTACTTTTCTTTTTATTTATACTTTTATTGTTTTTACTTTTTTTTTATTTACTTATATATATATATATATATATATAATCTTTTCACTTTTTAAATTTTTTTATTTGTTTATATATATAAAATATATATAAACTTGTTTTTTTTTTAAAATTCAAAAAGCTTTATAATTTATTTTATTTTATTTTACTTGCTTTCTCTTTTATATTAAATTTGATTTAATTAATTTTAAATGTTTGAATTGATTTAATCCAAAACATTAAAATTAACCAAAACAACAAAAAAACAAGGAGGAACCTAACCAATCCACTAGACACTCAAAATGAAACAAAAACACCCAAACACAAAAATTAAAAAGTGGGTCCCCAATTATTGGGGCTAGTTGTGGAATGGCCACAACAGTAGTTGGCATGGGCCACACATAACCCAAGGTTGTTTATATTATAGGATAATATTATATTAGTAGTCGGCTCCCCAAAGTAGAATTAGAAGATGGGTATATAAAAAAGGGATATTTGTCATTGTAATAATCATAGAGATAAATCATATATCATATTTTCCCATGAAGTGGCTTATGAGACTTTTCCCTCTCTAAGTGATGCTCTCATCTCGGGAGATCTTGTGGAGTTATTCATTTCTTAAGGAGTATTATTGATGTTCCCCTATCTTAAGGGTGTTATCTATCTCTGGCTCATTGTATGGATTATTATTGTGGATATTATTTGTAAATGATTTCTATTTATAAGAATAATGTTTCATAACAAAGTCTAATAGAATCTTATTGGTCTCAAGGTAACTAATGATTATATAATCATGGAATATTAGGGGTTTAAATAGTAGAATCCATCAATATGTTGTTCAAATACTTAGAAAAAAGTAAATATTTTTTTTGCTTATCTAGGAGACAAATATGTCATTGGATCTTATGTAAAATAGTAAAAAGACTTTGGAGGGGTGTTGGTCATATGAAAGTGGCTGCCCAAGGGTCTTGGGGGAAAGTTACCTTTTGGAACTTTTTGAATAAATATCAATATAACATATAGCTTGGAGGGGTGTTCTCACATTGAATTTTAGGAACAATGTAACAACCGAGTAGGTTTTAATCATAAATTTTTATGGGGCTCAAAATCTAGATGGTCAGATTTGTCAATGGAAAGTGATGCATAATATGAGAGTCTCGAGGGAGGAGTTATATTGGATTGTTGTTAGGGATTTTAATGCTAAATTATCATCCAGATATTAGGAAGGGGGAACCCCAATTTTAGATCTAGGAGATCGACTTATGATTGCCTAGGTCCATGCATTACACTTGGTGAATATTAAATGTTCTAGAACCAACTTTACTTGGACTAATAAGAGGGAGCCACATAGTAGGAAGGTGAAGTTAGACCATTTTTTGGTTTTAGAGGAGGTGTTTTTGAAATGGAATCTAAAATTTTAGATTTTAGAGGGTCTAATTTCGGATCACTTTCCCATTCTATTGGAAGGGAGGATCAAGACAGGGCATCATCACAAACCATTTATATTTGAAAACTTTTGGTTACAAAAAGAGGAACTTTGAAAGAAAATCCCACAATGGTGGGAAGAGGGATGCCCAACATATGGGACAACAATGTTTAGATTCCAAAAGTTATTTCATTATGTCAAGTGTCAAATAAAACAATGGAGGTGAGCTAATAAGACAAACTTCTATGTCCAAAGAGCTCCATTGGTAGCCATATGGGATGAGGTACAAAAACACTTCAGGGTAGGAATAATTATAGAGCAACTCAAAGAAGAGGATGATACATTACGTGAAGTGGTTGAGGATATTGACAATGAAGAGGAGATCTATTGGAAACAAAGAGAAATAACCACTTGGTTATTGGAAGGTGACAAAAACACCAATTTTTTCCATCAAGGTGCTTGTGCTAGGAGACATATGAATAAGATGAAATATTTTCAAGATGAGAACATACACTCCTTTGAGACAATTCTAGGTATGCATTTCCATTGAAGGAAAGGATGGTGCAATACGAAGAGGCTCAAAAATAAGTTCTTGTTGTCATACCCTCTATTATATTTAAAGAAGAAAATTAGGCCCTGCTTAAACCCATTGATTGAGAGGAATTGAAGAAAGTACTTTTTAGAATGAGTACGAGAAAAATGCCAGGTATAGATGGCTTTCCAATTGAGTTTTTTAAGATATTTTGGGAAATTTTGGAGGAGGATGTAATGGCTATTACAGAGGAGTCCATAGGTAGTAAAATAATACTTAAATCATTAAATCATACATTCATTGCCTTAAATATGAAAAGGGAGGAGGGGGTGCATATTTTAGATTATAGACCTATTACCTTATGCAATGTCATATATAAAATAATCATGAAGGTAATGGTTGAGTAGCTAAAACCTCTTCTACATAGCATTATCTCCTGAGAGCAAGGAGGTTTTGTAGAGGGTAGACAAATATTTGATGGTGTGGTTCTAGCTCAAGAGGCAATTCACTCAATGCAAAACTCTAGAAATAGAGAAATGTTCATAAAATGAGATATGTCAAAGGCTTATGATAGGGTGGAGTGGATCTTCTTGTCAAAGATGATGGTAGCCTTAAATTTCTCTCAGGATTGGACAGTATTGGTCATGAGCTATGTTTTTACTTTTATATACTTAGTGTTAATCAAAGGCCTTCCATCACAACCATTTGGAGCCACTCAAGGACTTTGTTAGGGAACCCTTATATTTTTCTCATATTGGATGAAGGATTGGGTAGACTCATCTTGAGGAGAAGATAATAGGGTTTGTTAATAGGTATCAAGGTGGGTGAGGAGGTTTTGACTCACTTGGTTGATATAGGATTAGTGGGAGTGGCAAAATTTAGGGAAGCAATAATGATTAGAGATACTCTTAATATTTACCTTAGGTCCACAAACCAAGTCATCAATGATAAAAAATCCAAAGTGGTCTTCTTCAATTTTGATTGAAGGTTTCAAGACATGATTTTAGAGATCTTAGAATTCATGAGGACTTCTCTCCCAATGGTATATTTGGAGGTTCCTTTGCATTTAAAAAAATTGAAGATAGATGTTTGGAGGAATATTTTGGATCGTATCAAAGAAATAATTAATCATTGGTCTCACAAATGGTTATCCTTTGGGGGTAGATTAATGTTTTTATAGTTAGTCATTCAAGCCATTATAATTTATAAAGTTTCTATCCTTGATGCCCCACATGCCATATGGAAAGAGTTGAACAATATGGCTAGAAAATTTTTATGGGGAGAAATAAAATGAGAGAAAAATAGGCCTTAGTAGGTTGGGAGAAAGTAAGCCAACCCAAGGTAAAGGGAGGTGTGGAACTAAGGAGATCAAAGTTAAATAATAAATATTTAGTTGGAAATATTTACTGGAGGTGGATCTCCCAACCAACTTCTTTATTTAGTAGAGTTTTAACTAGTAAATATTTGGGATATGTAAACCCAAATAAGGTAAGTCATTTCCATTTGGATGGTAATGAGTCCTTAGTGTGGAGGGATTTAAAGTTAGGATCTTAGGTAGTGAAATATGGATTATTTTAGAAAGTGGGTAGAGGGGAGAATACATGAATTTGGATATATTCATGGAATCAATACCCACCTATAATTGCTAAATTCCTAGAACTACAACCAATAAAAAAACCATGAAAATCAAGGGTTGGATCCAAATTGAAAGTTTTTTCAGCACTAGTCAATTGGGGGATTATAGGTTTAAGTAGTTTAAGAAGTTGGATGAGTGACCAATTTCACCCTTCAAAATTGACACCCATCATGACTAAAATCTTGGCATAAATATTATTCATAGGTAGAGATGAGGAGGATGAATTAGCTTGGGGCTATGGGAGCCTTGGAGTCTACACAATGAAGGATGGATATGATAAGATCCTTCTAGAATCTCCTCATGCATTTTAGGCTAAGGATTGAAGAAAAATTTAGTAGTCCAAGGGTTGGATGAAAGTAAACTTCTTTGCCTAGAAATTCATGTCCAATGGAATTATTAATTTTATAATTTGAGATGTAGAGGGATCTTTGGTCTATCTCAATGTATTTTATGCTACAAGATCAAGGAAAAATCTGACTACTTAATGTTTGCATGCCCATTCATTCACCAGCTCTAGGAGCGAAGGTTTATAGCTTTTAAAATCTGAGCCAATGGTGATTTGAATTAAATTAATATTTGGGAAATATGGAAGAGGGGTAGATTTAAATTTGAATCTTTTCATATCAAGTGGAAGCTTGGATTAAATTTCATTTGGTGGTAAGTGTGGTTGGAGAGAAATGACATAATTTTTTAGAGAAACCTTTTCATCCTTGGATGGTGTTTGGTAGGTCATTTGGAGCAAAGTCACATAAACTATGGCAGTGTATGCTAAAGAGGAAACTCAAGCTAATATAGGGACGATGGAGAAGGAAGCCAAAGTGCAAGAGAGGTAAGACAAAGCTAGTTGAAAACCATCCCTAGAAGGTTGGATTAAAATTAATACTTATGGAGATGCAAAAGGTAATCCAAATGGATCTAGAATTAGAGTAGTCTGCAAGAATCATGTTGGGATAATGATTTATTGGAAACTATAGGGCCTGGGTAGGGTCACATATAATGAAGCAGAAGCCTTAGCTATCAAATCTGCTTCTATTTGGGTGGTAATACAAGGTTATAGGAGGATAATCATAGAATTAGATTCTCAAATATTGGTAGGACCTTTGGATTGCATGAGGAAATTTGATTTGGAGACATGGAGGTTGAGGATTCTTGTCACCTAAATTAAGGAATTGTGGAGGGAATTAGATGATGTGATTCTAATTTATGTGGGTAGAGCTCTAAATAAAGTGGTAGAATTCCTAGTTAATATGGGTACCAAGAAGGAGGTAGGGGTTTAGTGGCATAGTGGTATGGCTATTGAGGATGAGAGGATTAGGCAGGTTGGTGAGAAAATCCAGTGTTTAGCTAATTTGGACAACCATTACAGATATATGGTTTATGAGATTTGGCTCCAATGCAAATATCCTTTTACTATTATAAATATGTATTCTCTCTAGATAATATTGGGAGGATTCTCATCCCAACTTGTAAATGATCTTGTTTTTAATATAAAATTTTTAAATTATTTTTCAAATATTTTTCCTTTTGAAGATAGCAATTTCTTCAAGATTAAATCTCAGTTATGTAGGCAACAACCTTTCAACTTATCACCTTAAATTAAATTGTATTAAATAAAATTCATAATGTATTCTTTTGGAAATGAATTTACCTTGAAAGATATCTTTGAATTCCCCTCCAATTTTCAAAGATGCTAAATATTTTTAAAATATGCTAAAATGTCTTCACATGATGTTATTAAATTTATATCAACTTGTGTGCTATTAATGTTCTTCGTGGACACATGCTTCATTCTATATGCTTCCTCTTAGAAAATCTCATGCAATAAATTTTTTGTTTTACCTTCCTTCTCCCTATTTGAGGTTTCCTCTTCTCATTTGGTTTCTCCTACATTCGTCTCTTCCAAAGTTGTTTTTGCAAGATTCCTTACTTCTAAGGGTCTCCTTCATTATCAAGTCCTTCCTACAATTTTTCTTGGTAACATCATTTATCAATGGAATCTCCTTCCTACAAATTACTTATGGTGATGTATATTATCGATAAACTCTCCTCCTCCTTACAAATTCTTCTTAGTGACATTGTTTGTTAATGGACTCTCCTATTTCCTACAAATTCCTCCTAAGAATATTGTTTGTTAATGGTATCTTATTTCAATTTAGCTAAACTCATTTATGCAAATTCTTGCTTGTCAATGGACTCTTTTACATTGTTTGTCAATGGACTCTCCTCTCAATCCAACTAAATTGTCAATATTTTAAACTATTGCCTTTCACCAACCTTGGATGCTAAATAAAATAACCATTATGACTTATTCTAAGGATGTTAATCAACTACTACTATGGACATCTATTACTCACTAATATGACTTCTCCCAAGGAAAATTATTAATTACTTGGGCACTCACATAATATAGAAAATGATTTACTTTGAATAGAATGAAGCTTTGAATAAACTTATCTATGACCTATTTCACATCCAATGGATACTCTTTTCTATATCCCACTCTTTGGAACCATGAGACCTGTAAAAAAAATCTCTTCCCATGGAGACTCAATAAATTTGTAAAAACACTAACCATAGTGAATCTATGACCATGAAATGATCCTTGTGACTTACTTCTTGTGGCTCTAATACCAATGTTATAAAATAAATTTAATTTAATAACCAACAATGGATACAAGATTCAATAAATTTACACAATATACTAGAATGCATCACATATATATTCAACTCATGAATCATAAATAATTAAACACACTATATTCACTTGGATGGAAATATTAGAATGCTTTACAACATAAAATAATGTAGTGCAAATTCAAATTACAAAATTGTGTCATGTTATCCTTACAAATAGCCTTTACAAAGAGTCTTGATATTTCAACTTCATCTCTCTCTTTATCTCCTCAAACTCATGGGAGATATGACTCTTCATATTTCTTATTGGAGAAATATATTTTATTGACCTTCTAATAATGACAAATATCTAATGATTACTAAATGCTAAAAATTTACGAGATACTTGCAAGGTATAAAATAATATAATATTCTCCAACAATAAATTTACTATTAGATTAATAGAGGATATATCACAGTCAAATACCAAATATATGTGGTCATATTAAGAGGAATTTTTAGTTTAAATATTGGTTATTGAATGAGTGAAGCACATCTATGTAAATTAATATTGGTGGAAAACCTTTGAATATGGAAGAACAATACACAGAGTAGGAGTATGATGGTAAAAGGTATGATGAAATTATGCATGAAAATACAAGGCATGGATAATAAGGAAGTCCATAATAAGATCAATAAATGCAAGGGAGATTACAAGTCATTGTATTAAAAATTCAAATGAACGTAAGTGTAGGAGTTTGCATCTAAAAGTGTAAAATATGATAATTTTAAATGAAATAATCATATATGAGTGCTTTTGGGAGTAGTTGTACTTATGAAAGTCAATGGGATGACATGATTATACAATCAATTGGATAATGAAGTTTAAGTACTGATTGGAGTAGAATAATGAATGCATAAACACCATCGACTATGAGGAGTCAACACATTAGAGAACAATGTATAGGTACTTATCCCTTTGAATTGTATATAAGTAAATTAGAATTCAATAAGCATAAATGATAGTGCATCATAGTAGAAATGAATATCATGAAGTACAAAATTTTATGGAAGCAAGAAAAATCTTATTAACCAATGTAGGGCATGTATCACCATTGGATACATAAATGGTCTACATCATAAGATAGAATTGATGTAAATATTTTTGGTGACTCTTAGAAAAGTGGCAACTGATTTATAATTACAATTACAAATATCATACATCACCTTGGATGAGTTGAATAAATCCTTGCAAAAGGAGCATTCCTACTATGATAAGAATGAGATAATTACGAAGATATATGATACTAGACATATAAGTCATATAATAGTTGATTAAAGGAATTACTTGACAAGAATGATATATTGAAAATATTTAAACTGAGAAGATCATGGTTCATGAAGAGGATTTTTATAATTTTTGGATGAAGATGAGAGTAATTTCATTTAAGATATATTAATAAGTAGTTGATAAAGTAGAGGGGGTTGAAGTTGGATTTCAATTATTTTTGACAATGAAGGAGGATCATCAATTGAGGTGTTCAAGGTCATGATAATAATAAATAGGATTTTTGATGATAAATAAAAGATATTTGATCTATTAAATATTGGATCAAAGGACAAGTAAATGTTTATTATTTGAAACATATATTCTATAACATCTATGAGGTGCACAAACACTCCATATTAGAGTTTCCATGCAATATGGAAAGCAATAAGCATAAAATATTGACACTTTAGAAGGATATTGATAATAAACATAACACCTTTAAGGGTAAGGACATGAGTGGTGGGTACTATAACATATGCCATGATAAAGTAATAATTTTGAAGGTGATGGTAATAATGAGAATTAAGGTAACTATATGTAAAATAATATAACTAGGAGTCATATTTTAAAATACTGTAAATATCAAGTAAGGTAATATTTTATGCATAATTTTACAAGCCTCTTGAATCCCAATGCAAATATGATGTGCAAATGGTGTGGTGTTGGAAACCATGGGAAGGTATTTTTCCTAAGAATAAATTAAAGGGCATCCAAAATTTACTAGACAATAAAGAAATAAAAGTTGAAGATAAAATATTTTAGCCATCACATATGCTCAATATACAAAAATAGTAGAGTACCAATGTCTAATAATCAAAAAGTGTGGAAGAAGACCCCTATGAATGTTAAATAGGATCAAGCATAAGGCTATGACAATCAAGAGGAGATACAAATGATGTCAACCTTACCCTTGTGTGATGAGGTATCAATATGACAAAGAATATATTGTTGACTTTATAATCCACATTCTAGTCAAAATGATGATATACAATGAGTTATATTAAACATGGTTACATTGCTATACAATGTGTTATTATATAGCAATGTAACCAATGTCAAACATGGTTAAATTGCTATACAATGATTTATTGGATCATACATTCATATATTGTTAGCTATCAAGGGTCAAAGTTGAATGTGCTTCTAGAGAATTTGTGGTATGAGATGCATGTTATAACTTTAAGTCCACCCAATTTATGGATTTGGTTAGTAGAACAATATTAAATCAAGATGAAAGGAGTGCTTATTATATAAAGTATCATAATTATCAAACATACCTTTGTCTTAAGAATTCATTTTTATTATTTTTCATAAGGAAAAATTTAATATTTTGTTATGTCATGGATAACTAAATATGGTAAAAGTGGATTACAATTAGGTGAAATATTGCCTAACATTCAACAAGGGACATCACAAATATATCATCAAACTCAAGAATTATTTGGTAAGCGAGGATCTAGCATACTTAGACAAGTCATAGTTATTCAAGTGATGATAAAGTGTGAGCAAAGGTCAACATGGAATGAGGTTATGATAGAATACTTAAACTTAATAAATCCATGGAAGATAAATTTCACTTTGATAATAGTCATATCTATCAATAATTCTTGGATTTTGAAGTCTTCTAGCTATATTTACTTGTTCAAATATTGTAGAGGATAAAGACACAAATAGGAAGGGAAATTTGGTTGTACTCAACACCTTTAATATAGGTGAATCAATCAATTTTAGAAGTTCATAAAATTAATTACATGACCAAATTAGTGGATTGAGTGATACATGCATGACGATGTAAGAATAAGAAAACCCAAAATTTTCTCAAATTTTTTTGAGTATAGATTTTTCAACACACAACTTGATTAGAAACCAATGCATTAATTTGACATGCATAAATAAATCAATCAAAAATACTAAATGAGGGATCAATATTGGTGAGGTCACCTCGATTATACTAATGATGAGAATATAATCAACATTGTAAATAATTATGAATTTGTATCAAACGTAACTATATTTAATTTTTTTTGTGTAATATAAGCAAATCCTTATAAGAACAAACAAGGACATCAAGGAAGTTTCATAGAGATGTGCATCCAATGGATACTATTGGTTCTAGAAGCATAACCAATATAACAAAGGCCATATAACATGAACCCTAAATTTACAAAACTTGTCAATACAAAGATAGAAATAATACTAGATGTTGGCATTCTATCTATTAATTCACATGTGTTTTAGGAGCTTAAATATGATCATAAGCAAAGATTCCTTATAATTGTTTTTACTAGTAAAATTCTATAGGAGGAAGTCAAACATGAAATATATTCATTCTCCAATGGATCTACAAATGGATCATCATCACAAAAGAGAACAAACTTAAAATGATCTTAAACATAGAGAATAGGATTTATGCATACACATTGATTCCATTGAAATTTTAAAAATAAAATAATATTCTAGAGAATCATCCTCTATATTTTTGAGCAAATATCCATTGGTAAGTTTTAAAATATTTCTTAACTATTAATATTTATACTATAAATAGGATGAGCAATTATATATACTGGATGAAAGCATAAACCTACCCATGAAGCCTAAAATTTTTCTCAATTTGAAGAAGCATAAGTTGCTGATTTCCTAGGAGAAGTTGTTGGGGCATCATCTATAAGAATAAGATAAGGATGGATTCAAATAAGATTCATTAGTATATGGAGGAGCTATATGATATCAACTAATTAAAACCTATCTTGGGCCATATGGGGTTCTACATAGGTTCATCAAGGCCTTCACACAATTTTTAGAATCCCTTAACATCAAAATATTGAATTTTTTTTTTCTTTAGATGGACAAAGGAACACTAGAAGGCATTTGAATAGTTGAAATATAGACTTGCATTTGTGCCATATTTATGTTTTGATATTTGGACCAAAAAATTTATATCCATATTGATGAATTAAATTTTGTAATTGGGTTTGTATTAAAATAAGGTGGTAGTAATGGGTTGGACTAACCCATCCACTTTGAAATTTACTTGCTATCAAGAGAAACAAAAATTATAGTAAGATAAAACATGAAGGATTAGGGGTTATTTACCTAGTGCAAAATATGTGTCACTATATTATTTGGATCCATTTGCATTATACATCAACTATAAAAATATTCTCTACTTGATAAAAAAGTTCAATATTCATGGGGAATTAAGAAGAGGGTTCATTATATTTTCAAATTTTATAATTTTATTAGTGGTATGGCTTGGGAAAAACCATGTCATAGCCTACCAATTTTTCTACTTCACTTAAGAAAAAACTACAAAAGGAGAGGTACCAAACACCTTCTTAGATGCCCACCTATTATACATTGTAGTGCTACCATCTTAGCACGAGCATGTAAGTACTTAACTTTTAATGAGAGATTTACTAAGAGAGTTATTGATAATTGAGCAAAGGAATATTGCATTGAAGTCAAGGCTATTTTGAGTTACTAAATAACTAATATATAGGATAAAATATAATATGATACTAGGTTAATGTGTCTTTGAATAAGTGTTCAATGTCTTAAAGAAGGGACATGAAGTATAGGCAATTGATTGTTGGAGAATATTACATTATTTGGTACATGCTAATGTACCCCCATGGTAACTTATGGTACAAATGTATATATGTAAATATTAGAATAGGGTTTGGATCTATAGTTTAGGAGTATGTTTTATATTTCCCCTTTATGTATGTGTCTATGTGCAATATGTGCACAAGTATCATGTAATTATGTGGGCGAGTATATAAAGTGAGAAAGTGCACAAGTATCATGTATTAGAGTGTGATGTAGAAATGCATAAATATCATTTAGTAAAGTATGCAAGTGTGCATGTAGAAGTGTGCAAGTGTCATAGAGTAAAGTGTGCAAGTGTCATAGAGTAAAGTGTGCAAGTAAATAGAGAGTCAAGAGTCATGTATACAAGTGGCAAGATGAGAAGTCAAAGGACATGTGAGGTTTATCTTATGTATAGAATGGGAAAGGTTGTAACTCCTATATATGTGAGAAGTGCAATAGTCAGGTATTGAAGAGTCACCTTTCCACAGATATAATGGAGATAAAGCTCCATGAAATGTATGAGAAATTGAAGATTACATTCAAGCATTAACATTGAAACTTGTATGAATTTTATGAGTAATTCTATTGTAAGTTTTTTTTCATGTTATTGCCTGAATGATATTGTTAATTTATATTCATATTATTGTTATTTTCATAAATATTTTGTTAATTATTTTTGCCATTTAATATATTGATTGCTCTTATATTTGAGTCTACTCAAGATCTAGAATATTGGAACTTGAGATAATCTGGCTAAAAATCCAACAGTGGTATTGGAGCTACTTCAAGTAGACTCTAAAGCTAGAGTTAGAGGAAGTCTTAGGTGTAAATTAAAATTAGAAGTCACATGAATGAAACATAGACTCATATTGCTATAAATATTGAATAAATTAAAGGAATCCATTTCAAAGCTTCCTATATTTGATACATCTAAGAGATGTTTTATTTTTTTTGGAATCTATCCATTTAGTCCTAAGATAAGTGAAGACAAGGACTCTATTCAAAGGTAATATTTAAGAATAACATCCAAAAGAAGATGATATCACAAGCTAAAACTTAGACATGAGAAAATTTATTAGGGAAAAATATAAGTCATCTATATTTGAAAGGATTCTTTGAAAAAAGAGAACCAAAAGAAAAAATGGTCTAAGCCACCATAGGAGGATGAAAATTCTATGAGCATTGTATTCAAAGCAAAAGGAGGATAAATAGTCAGTGAACAAAGTATTCAAAGCAAAGGAGGAAAAAACACTTGAGTGCCATAGAGTTGAGTAGAAGCTTGGTAGGAATATGTTGAGTGTGAAATCTAATATGCCTACGAAGATAACATTTACATGAGAGCAAAGCTACGACCTGAACGTGAAGTCTAATCTACCTAAGAAGATAATATTTTCTTGAGAGCAAATCTATGACCTGAATGTGAAGAATAATCCATCTGAGAACATTGCAAAACTACTCCTTAATCATTAAGATTATTTTGGTAGAGAACATTGAAAGGAGCTATTGTTATTTGGAGACATTGCACCTACTTGTGATAGGAGCCAAAATATTACATCTAAGTGTAATGCCTAATCATTTGAGGGTATTTAAAAAGACCTATGAAGAGGAGTCACCATAGACTAGGGGTGTAGAATCTTTACATTTTCTTGAGAGTTTCTCTAGAGACACAGAGTAGAAGACATTCATATTTTAAGCAACATGACCAATGAAAATATGTGATCTAATTTGACAAACATAAGATTAAGGTAACATTACATTAAATTTTGAAATATTATATTGGGTTCTAGAAGGAAAGACCTAAGTTGAATTATTTAAATTTGAGACTTGGGGAAATTTGATATTTGAATTATAAAATTAAAATTGGGAGTTAAAAGGAATTCAACTCCATTGAAATTATAAAATTAAAGTTGGGAGTTAAAAGGAATTCAACTCCAATATTTTTTAAAATTGAAAATATTGAAAATTTGATATTTTATATTTGTAAATTATTTTTTGCAATTTGATTTTTTGAAAGTTATTAAATTTTGGAGAGAGAAGGATTTCTACTCCAAAAACATTTTTGAAAATTTAAAGATTTGATTGATTTAGAGAATTTGTAAATTTGATTAATTATTTGGGAGACAAAAGGATTCTTACTTCAAATTATTGATTTGCAAATTTGATTAAAATTTTCTATGAGTTCCATTATGTTAAATAAAAAAATTCTCCTTTTTGAATCTCAAATTTTGAAAGGCCTAAATTATGCATCATGGAAAAACAAAATGAAATCAATTTTTATTGTAGAAAATATTTAGGAAATATTGAATGGAACAAAGAAAAAACCTAGTGAAGATGAAAGAGAATGAAATAAAAAAGACAATATAGTCTAAGAAATTCAAGAGATAGAATAATCTACAAAAGGGAATGAAATTAGAGCTCTTACAACAAGAATTTTGATTAAAAATAAAAAATAAAGAGAATAAAAATAAAAATTCTTCAATATTTTGAAGGCACTGAGTGACTGATGCTACAAATGTCAAAGAAAAATAGGTTAAAAAAACATGAAAGAATTCAAAGTAACAACAAAGCATGATCAAGATGAGGACATAAAATAATAGAATGAAGAAACAAAAGAAAAAAATCAATAAAGGTAAAATAAAGATAATTAAAGAAAATGTAGGTAAGAGAAAAGAAGGCAAGCATAAGAATCCATAACAGTGCTAGAACCAAAGCAAAAGAAAAAATCAAGAATCAGAGATTGTGTTGAGTGGAAACTTTGCCCAATTGTAAAATCACCATCACGGTTAGGATTTTGATTAGAAAATCCTCTCTTGCAAAGAAATAGAAATTTCTCCAAGGTTCCTTTTACTTAATGTGTGCTTGTAATATTGTGAAGATGTATCAAATAAGTTCTAGGAATACCTTGGAGAATTTCTATTTCTTTGCAAGAGAGGGTTTTCTAATCAAAATTCTGATTGTGATAGTGATTTTACAATTGGGTAAAATTTCCACTCAATTGAATTGGCGCTAGAAGTGATGAGTGTTTATTTAGCATATATTATCTGTGATATATTGTTTGATTTCTATCTTTAAATCATGAATGTAATGGATTTTAATGATTATTTTAGTTATTTATGTGAATTATCAGTTAAAATGATGAATGCAGATTAAATTGATTAATGTATGGATTTTACATGAAATACGTGCAAGATGTGTATGATTGGACAGGAAAACATTGAAGGATGTTTCATAGGAGTATGATGCGGCAACACAAGATTCAAACCAGATCCTAAACATGAGAGAAGATAGATGTAAGGATGATGAATCGAGAAGGTTGTAGACATGGGTTACAAAATACAGTGGCTAAAGACTATTATAGAACATGGTTGCTAAAATATGTTACAGAACATAGTTGCTGAAGTATGTTACCGAAGATAGCTACTAAAGACTATTACTGAAGATGTCTACCACCAAGAGTTACGAAAATATTTGACCAAGTCAATTTACCAATGCACTACATGCCACATCAGTGACAACATGGCACCCTTACATGGCAACATATGTTATGAAATGATTCTAGTCAGCATAGTTGGTTGACTTGTCAAATATTATGCATGAGGAACTTATGATTATCGAAGCTGTTGTAAAGTTGTTTTATAAAATCGTATAATTAGTATGTTGTTAGGTTGTCTAGATTCCAATGCAAGATTGTTATGTCCTTCCCATGAATAAAGGGGCATATAGTTATATTGTTATATCTTGCAAAATATTCAAATTAGATGTATTTTGTTATGTTCGTTCATGAATTGCCACTTGGACCACTTAGGTTATGATTAAGTCCAAGTAGGATTAGGAAACTATGTCAGTTTAGATTATTTTTGTTAGGTACATAGTTGTCGTATTATCGAGCCAACAAAGCCACATGGAAAATACGTGGAAGAATTTTATTTAGAATTGTCCAAGTCATATTATATATTACAAAGGGAGACCTTTGAAAAGGTCTAATCGTCTAATGGTCAATCGCCTAGCTAATAGAGAAATGTATGATGCTGAAATAATGTTGGAATGATTCTGTACAATTTTTGAAGAAATGCACAATTATGTACGCCTAAATTTCCAGTAATAAAGCAACACTTTTTATGGTAACTGTATCATTTATTGTGTCAATTACTACATAATTTCCTTTATGTAATCATCATTGTATTTTCCCTGCATTCATAGAATAGAATAATGTTAGTGGTAATTATGCATATTAGTTACTGAGATAAAATAGTTTAGGGGAGAAAGACTTACACTATCCTCTAGGAGGCAGGGCCCACTCCTACAGTTAGTCCCTATTCTCTCACCCCTATAATAGGTTAGAAATAGTTAGTATATAAAATTAACTTTAGAATTATAAAATAAATTAAATTACATTTTCATAGAGCATAAAGTAAAAATAGATAATCAAAACTAACTATTTGCATGAGGATCCTCACCATTAGATAAACTCACCAATAGGTAAAATCATCATTATTAGGTAAATGCACCAATAGGTAAAGTCATTGTTAGGTAAATATCATATTTAATTTATTGCATATTATTTCAATTTTTGTATAATTTTTGTTTACTGCAATTATTATTTTTCTGTAAAACCTGAGATTGAAAAGAGATCTGAATCAAGCTTAAGAATTAATTATCATGGTATAATCTATACTGGATTTCTACTCTTTAAATCTAACCTTGATTACCTTGGATTGATAGAATTAAATGTAAGCTATTACAACCGAACATTTTGGTACCATTGTCTGGGGAGAGTAGCATCGTAGTGGTTAATCAGAAAAGTTGTTTGGTTGCATAAGAAGAGAGGCTTACTTGTATGTGGAAAGAGGTATGTATGAGTCCTTGGCATGCATATGAGTTAGAGTGGCATGAGATGGTCCCAACAAGCCCCTTTGTTCGATGTTTCTAGGTTCTTTTCTCTTGAGGAATCATTTTACTGCTTTCATAGTTAAGATTTTATTTCCTACAAATTTTCCAAGCTTTGGGTGATTGCTATTATTTGCTTTGGTCTAGGTTCCCCTGTAGAAACAGGAAGTAAGTATGATTGAGTGACACAGTCATAGTGAAAAAAGTTCCTAAATAATCAAAGAAGTGATAGCAAAATAACCTTTTACTTTCAGTAATTTCATTTCCAGCAAATTTACTTTTCAAAGCAATATTTCATTTATTTTCCTGTTATACTAAAATTGGTTGTATGGATTCATAGACCGTGAGTCACACCTAGTTTTAGTTATAGCAGGATTGCTCAAAAAAATAAAAATTTTATTTTATTTTTCCTGTTGTGATAAGGATAGCTATAAATTCATTTGTTATGAGTTGTACCTAAACCTGACAATAGTAGGACTATTTTGAATTGGTCATAAAAAAAAAATAAAACAAAAATAGAAACCAATCAAAACCCAAACAAAACCAAACAAAAAAAAAAGAGAAGGAAGAGGTAAAAGAAAATATTGCTAGATGGTGGAAAATAGTTTGCAATAGTCTGCACTTATAGACCTTAGAAAATTACTAATAAAACAAGAAGTTACACTTCTTTTTGAACAAGGAAACAACACATCTAGTAAAGAGTGGGAGTGTTTGTGTGAACATTTGGACATTATTAAGGAGAGATCAGATGAGTTGGAAAAGATCAAAAGAATTGACATAGCAAAAACTCTAGGACCAGACTACTATTCACCTTATCTAGATCTTGGAAGGAGTTGTGAGCGTTGGCTTTGGGATAGGAGAGCATCGGTAAATCCAAAAATTTACCCTTGGAATCAATATTTTGAGGACTCCCTCATCATTCACAACTTCCTTGCAGACATAGAAAAAAGGGAAGTAGCCCTAGAATATAGCAAGAAATATCACAAGATACCTAGAGTTGTGCGCTTTAGAGAACTGTGTCAAGATTTACGCTACGAGCTACAATTTGGAAATCCCAACCCTATTCCAACACAATATTTCCTCGTTCAATTGATCCAATTAGTAATAGATGACTTTGAATTTGAAGAGGAGCATTATATGACTCTCGAACAACTTGAACCTATCAACGATATTCATAGACTATTCAAGGAATATTAGAAAGGTCAAACACTAGAAAATTTAGAAAATTCATGAGCAGACCTAGAGACTCTAAGGGAAGGTTTATCAAAATCAATAAGCTAGAAGAAAATTTCCAAAGAGACTTTAGTGAGAAGCCTAAAAATTCTAAGGAAAAAGAAATCAAAACTGCATCTTTAGATTCTACATCAACCAAGCAAATTGAAATCCTAGAACAAGATCCCAAATCATATTTATTACCTGAACCAGAGTTTGACGATCATATCGATCCCTCGTCTATCTTTACTAAACCTATACCTAAACCAATTCTTGAAATCTTATATTCAATCATGGCTGATCAAGGTAGTGAACAAGGGGAAGTAAATAGAAACCAAAGGCAAAGGACTAATGATCAAGGAGAAGTAGAAAATCAAGGGGGGGTGGACAAAGAAAGACTTTTGCCTTCCCAATTCCTTCTTCTGAAGATAGGCTAACAAGAGAACCAAAGCCAGTATCTATTGTTGTTTTACCTACTTTCCATGGGAAACCACATGAGGATCCCGATGCCTTTCTCTTTGAATTTGAAGTGGTGTGCCAGGCTTACTTTTACACCACGGATGAGAAAAAACTAAGACTATTCCCTTCTACGCTTAAGGATGCAACCTTAAGATGGTTCATGGGTCTATGGGAGAACATTTGCAATCGATGGGATGGAGAACGAGGATTAAAAGATATATTCCTTGAAAGATACCAAGACTATTGCAGGGTTCGGGATAAGAAAGCAGAGTTGTTTCGTATGAATAAAAAATATGATGAATCCCTTGAGGACTACCTCGAGAGATTCTAGTTTGTGGGATCAAGAGTAAACATTGAGTTGGATGAGGAAGTTCAGAAAGAACTTTTTCTAAAAGGACTTAAGGAAGATGTCTTAGACATACTAAACCTTATGGCAAAGGGAGATGTCCATCATATGGGATTAGGAGAGATCGTAAATCTTTGTAAAAATTACTCAAGAAATAAACCATTAAGAAGTAATAAATACCCATCATCAGGAGGAGGAGTAACATGAGCTAAAATCGGTAATATGCTAGAGAATCTCAAAACCGATTTATTGAGCACATTGACATCATCCCTCGACCTCATGGATAAGAAATCGAAGGAGCAAAATATTGAAGAGATATATTGTCATAGATGTAGAAAGAAACATAATCTAAGGGAATGCCCTTTGAATGTTACAAATATTTCCAACATTTCTGCCTATTGCAAAATCTGTGACAAAAACCATAATACTAAAAATTGCAAATATATCTCAGCTTTTCAAAACCGCTATCAAAGAGCCTGAGGTCGAAGAGGTAGAATATGTCTACTTTATAGCTCAAATAAGGAATGGTCCATTTAATGGTCCACCCAATTGGTCAAAATCTAATTATTCCAACCAACAAAGACCTAATTATTGGTCAAATCCTCCAAATTGGTCAAGTTGGAATCAATATAATCAAGATTGGAACATGCCTCCTTGGACACAATTCATGCCCAATTCATATGGAAATTCACCTCCATGGATGGCAAGCCAAAATCAAAACACATCTAGTTGGAATATGAATGGCCAATACAATCAGACAGGACCTAGTTGGTCTCAAGGGCAGTCCCAACAACAAAACTTCCAAAATCAATTTAGGGGGCAAGTACCTCAAAACCAGCCTCAAAATAGACTCCTTCCATCACCGAACAACAATCCTCCTAAACAACCACCTTTTCCAGCTCAACTGGTCCCTAATCCTAATAACAACAAGAATGTTCAACAAGTCTATGAAACAAGTGAGACGTGTTCTATATCTGTGGCACCCTATCAACAGATTCAATTAAGATCTGGAAAAGTGTTGGAAAACAATGTAACTCTCACAGAACTTGATAATCCCATTTTAGACTTGTTCAAAAAGGAGGATAACAATGGGAAAGAAATAGAAAATTCACCAGAAAACATTCTAGCAAGACCACAAGAGATCCAAGTTCCTCAAAGGAAAGAAGTGGAGATACCATTTCCTCAAAGATTGGCGATACCAAAAGAACCATCTAAGCCAGCTTTTAACTTCCTTCAGGAATTAGAAAATGTCACTATTAAAATCCCTTTATTACAAGCTATCAAGGACATCCCTATCTATTCCAAACTTATCAAGAACATATGCACAAACTCAGGAAGGAGAAAGAAGAATGAAGCTCAAACTATTCAAGTCATTGGACAATTGTCTGAGATAATAATGGGAGGTAGGATATTACCAAAATACATAGATCCTGGAATACCTATACTCATAGTACACATTGGTGATATAGCCTTGCAAAATATTTTGGTCGATTTAGGAGCCACTATTAATGTCATGACTAAAGAAATAGTAGAATATTTAGGAGTACATAAATTACAATCAACTTCTATAGTACTCCAACTCGCAGATAGGTCCACTGTTAAGCCAGAAGGAAAACTGGAAGATGTTATAGTCTCTGTAAGTTCATGGGAATATCCCATAGACTTTATAGTCTTACAACCCAAGAAAAATCTAGGGGGACATCCCTTAATTCTAGGGCACCCATGGCTTGCAACCGTTGATGCTTACATTAGCTGCAGATCTGGAAACATGACTATTTTTTATGGCAAGAATACTAAGGACCTTAGCCTATTCCCTGAATCAACAATAGAAAAATATTTTCCAAAGAAACTATGGTACGATTTCCCTCATGATTTGGATGATATCCAAACCCTATCAATCAATGTTCTGAGTGATTATCTTCAACATGAAATTGAGAGACCATTACCATTATTGTTAGAAAACCAAAAGGAAGATCAAGGTCAAGATAATGGTTGTTCATCTGAATCTACTATGGCCATTAATGAAGCAAGCATGAGTCAGTCTCAACAAATGATACCATATGACTATCACTTAAATATTCTTGAACATGAGATGATGGGGATAGATGCAAACACTAAAAAATGCAAACAGATAGATATCACACCAGGAAGAACTTTGAACATTAGTAATGAGCTCACAAGCATACAAGAATCACAATTGATAGACGTGCTTGAAAAGCATCAATCAACATTTGCATGGAACTACGAGGACATGAAAGGAATACATCCAAATGTTTGTACCCATCACATATTTATTCAAGAAGGTTGTCACCCAGTAAGACAACCTCAAAGAAGATTGAATCCAGCTATGAAATATGTGGTCCAAGAAGAAATTATTAAACTCTTACATGCCAGATTTATATATCCAATTTTTGATAGCCAATGGGTGTCACCACTTGTGATAGTCCCTAAAAAGAATGGTAAATGGAGGATTTGTGTGGATTATAGGGAATTAAACAAAGTGACAAAGAAATACTATTTTCCCTTACCGTTCATCGATCAAGTTCTTGATACCTTGGCTGGAAAGAAGTATTTCTACTTTTTGGATGGTTTTAGTGGGTATAATCAAGTTTCCATAGCTGAAGAAGATCAGGAAAAGATAACTTTCACATGTCTTGTAGGCACCTATGCTTATAAAGTTTTACCTTTCAGATTATGCAATGCACCTGCCACTTTTCAAAGAGTTATTTTAGCTATCTTTGCTGACTTAATCAATGAATGTGTAGAAGTCTATATGGATGACTTCACAGTCTATGGTAATACCTTTGAAGAAACTTTATCAAGCTTACAAAAAGTTTTGGTCAGATGCCAAGAACAAAACCTCTCTTTGAGTCATGAAAAGTGTTTTATGATGATGAAAGGAGGCATTGTTCTAGGACATTACATATCATAAGAAGGTGTTAAAGTAGATCCTACAAAAATTCAAGCTATTCAGTCCCTTCAACCTCCAAAAACACAAACAGAGGTAAGAAGTTTCTTAGGACATGCAGGATACTACCATAGATTCATTAAAGACTTTAGTAAAACTACTTCTCCTATGCTTAAAATCTTAACTAAAGATAGAAAATTTGAATGGACTGAAGCATGTCAAGAAGCTTTTGAGATTATAAAAGAAAAATTGATTACTACTCCAATATTAAGGGGGCCAAACTAGAATTTACCCTTTCATATACATTGTGATGCTTCGGGATATGCAATAGGGGTAATATTACAATAGATAGAGAACAAAATACCTTATGCTATCTATTATGTGAGTAAAAATTTGCATGGAGCTGAGCTTAATTACACCATCACTAAAAAATAATTCTTAGTTGTAGTCCATGCTATCAATAAATTCAAACATTACATAACAGGGTATGAAGTATTTGTTCACACTGATCACTCTGCCATTAAGTACTTAATGAACAAAGCTATAGTAGGAGGTAGAGTGGTTAGATGGCTTATTTTTCTATAGGAGTTTAATATTACAATCATAGATAAGGTAGGAAAGGATAATGTCATTGCAGATCACCTATCTCGTATGCAAATATTTGATGATGATGAGTTAATTCTTGATAACTTTCTAGATGAACATTTGTTTGCTCTTTCTATTTTCACTCCTTGGTATGCTGATATTGTAAATTACTTAGTAATGGGTAAAATGCCTCAAAAATATACACCGCATGAGCATAGAAAACTAATACGTCAGAGTGTCCCTTATATGTGGACTCATGGAGTCTTGTTTAAAACATGTCCTGACCAAGTAATTAGGAGATGTGTGCAAGAAGAAGATGTATATGACATCATTCGGGCAACACATGAAGAACCCTGTGGAGGTCATTATGCCACCCAAAGGATAGTTAGTAAAATACTTCAAACTGGTTACTTTTGGCCTACCATGAATAAATATGTCCATAAGTTTGTTGATAGATGTGATGCTTGTCAAAGAGCTAGTAAGCCTACACCTTCTATGGAGATGCCTTTGGTTCCGCAAGTAATGTTCGAACCATTCAAGAAATGGGGGATTGAATTTTTTGGACCTATAGACCCTCCAAGTGCAGGTAATAAACACATACTTGTGTGTACAGACTATGTTACTAAGTGGGCTGAAGTTAAAGCTTTACCACGAGCACAAGCTAAACCAGTAGCTGATTTCCTTTATGAAAACATTATGCAATGCTTTGGAGCACCTAGAGAGTTAGTTTCAGATCATGGATCCCAATTTCTCTCCAAAGTAATTGCACATTTTATTGACATCTATCAAATAAAACATAGGAAAACCTCACCATATCATCCTCAAGCTAATGGTCAAGTAGAAGTTACAAACAGAGAACTTGAAAAGATCATTACAAAAACCATAGTTGTTAATAGGGTTGATTGGGCCGAGAGATTAAAAGAAGTTGTATGGGCATATAATACAACTTGGAAAACTACCACAGGATTATCACCTTATGAAATGGTCTATGGAAAACAAGCTATCATGCCTATCGAATTTGAGATAGAAACTTTTTGCATAGTGGTACAACTTGACATGAATTTGGATCGAGCACAAAAAGCTAGATTGGAAAAGTTAAACATTCTGGATGAAAGGAGACTAGAGGCATTGCATAGGACTGAATTAACCCAACAACAAAGAAAGAAATGGCATGATAAACATATTATACCATGAACATTTCAATCAGGAGATTGGGCCTTGTTGTTTGACTCCCGCTACCAAGATTTTCAAGGTAAATTGAGGACAAGATGGCTAGGACCCTATGAAATTGAAGAGATGTTCAGGAATGGTACAGTCAAACTTAAGCCTATAGATGATTCAACAAGAAGACTACTAGTAAATGGGCATAGGCTTAAACTTTATAAAAAGCCATTATCTAAGGAAGAATTCATACACCATCTTAAGCAACAGGCTGATCTATAGTGTATCTCTGAACTGCAGTCAACAACTATTGAATAGTAACTTCTCTCTCATAAAAATAAAAAATAATATTATGCTTCCTTTGTTTCATAATGGAGTTCCTATATTTGCAATATTTGTATCTTATTTTCATCAATATTCAGTCTCAATATTTCAAAAAATAGCCTAAAAGGATATTTCTTTAAGAACTTGTAGGAAAATGACTACCACATGTTGCATAACACCTTGTTTGCTAGATAAAATCTAGGTGTTTTCAATTACTCAACCACCACTAGTGTTTTGAGCAAATTTTCATTGAAAGTTAAGCAATATTTTGGTGTTGTAAGATATTCCTAGTCAATCAAGTTGTCTCTTGGACTACGCACATTAGAACACATAAAAACATTATGATATTTGGAAAGATTAACTCATAAGTTACTATTGCCATAAAGTGAATGGTTTCCCCTACTTATCCATCTATGCGCATGGTCTAGAGAACTAATGAATTGGCAAAAGGACAAGCTCGCCCTTCACCTTTCAAAAAAAAAATTCCCTTGCTCCTCATCTAATCAAGCAAGTATCCCAAAAATATCTTCTTGCTTCCCCTAAAAATAAGCAAGAATCCCAAAAAGCAATAAAAATCCCTTGCTCCCTTTCAAAATGAGCAAGTATCCCAAGAAAAAAAATCAAAGAAGGGTAAAAGAGCTTGAATCCCTGGAATTCTTAGTGTCTCAAAAACCATGGGGTGATCCTCATTACAACAATGGGTTGAATGAAACCCACCTGGAAATAAGGTATCCTTATGTAGTAGCGCTAAGTCTAGACAAGACCTATGGACACTCATAGATAAGCTAGCTTGTTGGCATAAGTGACCATTGTTTTACTCAATCCTTACTCATAATGGGAAATGAACATTCACTACACACACAATTGGTCCTTGAGAGGCTTGAAAACATTAGGATAACTTTAACATCATATTGATTTGAGAAATGAGTAGATGAATTTGTTTAAAGTCACTAGGATGCTTGAGTCCTTGTGAAACAACTCTAGAATATCATAAGCAAGCAAAATTCAGAAGCAAATTCCTATGAAGGTACTATAGTTCATTTTATCCTACAAAAATATGACTTGTATTTCCCAAAATTTTGCACCCTTAAGCAAAAGCCATCACAATGATATCAGAATATCTACCCCATTTTTATTGAAATTATCCAAACCTTTGATAGAAATCTATTTTTGCATATATTGATGACTGATATCAAGTTTTATAATCATCATTTTTCTCTCACTTGGAAACTCCTTAATGAAATTCAGGAAGCACAATCACAAAAATGATATATATATATATATATATATATATATATATATATATATATATTTTATATTATAATTGGAATAACCCCCATAAATAAAACTCATTATATATCATTCACCATAATATAAATAAAACCCTCTTCATTTTGTTTTGGCTATATAGCCAAAAATACAGTTTGGGGGGAAGTAAATAAAGACATCCAAAATTCATAATACAGTTTTGGGGGAGAATCAGGTAAAGTATTTTCTTAACTCTACAATTACAATTTCTGTAGACAGTTTTTGTAGATAGCTTCTATAGATATCTTATGTAGACAACTTTTGTAGACATCTTCTGTAGATTAAAAGAAGTTGTATGGGCATATAATACAACTTGGAAATCTACTACAGGATTATCACCTTATGAAATAGTCTATGGAAAACAAGCTATCATGCCTATTGAATTTGAGATAGAAACTTTTTGCATAGTGGTACAACTTGACATGAATCTAGATCAAGCACAAAAAGCTAGATTAGAAAAGTTAAACATTCTAGATGAAATGAGACAAGAGGCATTGCATAAGACTGAATTAACCCAACAACAAAGAAAGAAGTGGCATGATAAACATATTATACCATGAATATTTTAATCAAGAGATTGGGCCTTGCTGTTTGACTCCTGCTACCAATATTTTCAAGGTAAATTGAAGACAAGATGACAAGATATTCAAGAATGGTACTGTCAAACTTAAGCCTATAGATGATTCAACAAGAATACTACTAGTAAACGGGTATAGGCTTAAAATTTATAAAAAGCTATTATCTAAGGAAGAATTCATACACCATCTTAAGCAATTGGCTGATATGCAGTGTATCTATAAAATACAATCAACAACTATTGAATAGTAATTTCTCTCATAAAAAATAAAAAAAATAAGATTACGCTTCCTTTGTTTCATAATGGAGTTCCTATATTTGCAATATTTGTATCTTATTTTCATCAATATTCAGTCTCAATATTTCAAAAAATAGTAAATTTCTATAAATGTACTATAGTTCATTTTATCCTACAAAGATATGACTTGTATCTCCCAAAATTCTGCACCCTTAAGCAAAAACCATCACAATGATATCAAAATATCTATCCCATTTTTATTGAAATTATCCAAACCTTTGATAAAAATCTATTTTTACATATATTGATGACTGATATCAAGTTTTATAATCATCATTTTTCTCTCACTTGGAAACTCCTTAATGAAATTCAGGAAGCACAATCACAAAAATGATATATATATATAGTATAATTGGAATAACCCCCATAAATAAAACTCATTGTATATCATTCACCATAATATAAATAAAACCCTCTTCATTTTTTTTTGGATATATAGCCAAAAATACAGTTTGGGGGGATAAATAAAGACATCCAGAATTTATAATACAGTTTGTGAGGAGAATTAAGTAAAGTATTTTTTAACTCTACAATTACAATTTATGTAGACAGATTCTATAGATAGCTTCTATAGACATATTTTGTAGACAACTTTTGTAGATATATTTTGTAGACAAATTCTGTAGATAACTTCTGTAGACAACTTCTGTAGATTTTTTGAAAATAGGTTCTGTAAAAATATTCTGTAAACAAATTTTGTAAGCACCATCCGTAGACAGTATCTGTAGCGCATCGTCTAAAATTTTTCTAAGTGTCGATATTTAGACTGGTCCCAAGTAAAAAGCGATACGTGTCAACGTAGAATATAAAAGAATGTGTCAACAATTATCAATGTTATTCTAGGGGAAGAGAAAGGGTAAAATTGCATAAATATTTATAAAACTTCCTTTGATCACCTTTTGAAATTCATGGATTTTTGTATAATGATTAAGGTATGGCATTAAAATTAAATTTAATATATACAATGCAAAATTAAAAAGTGATACCAGAAGGTGTGCCAAGAATCTTCCACGAATGCCTAAGACAAAGATGTATTATGGTAAACGACTGACGTGTACACCCATAATGACGCCACAAAAATTAGAATAAAAAAATAAGACAATGTGGACTTTGATTATGGAACAACACGGTGAAGTAAAATGCGAAAAGAGATGACATGAGCATTAAGGCCAGCAACACGATGGAAGAAATGGCATATACGCATAAGGGCAAAAGTTTAAAAGAAAATTTATTAGAAGCCATGGTGATTAAAAGATAAATTATTAAGGTATAAAAAATATTATAACACTTGGCACCAAGAACTAACCCTCGCCATGCAAGGTGGTGGGAAGTCTCCCACCAAAGGAAATATCAACCACCTCAAGTTAACAACGATGAATTCCATGTGGCTGTACGAAGCCAATAACAAGTGATGCCATGGATAGAGAGTGTCAATCACCAATTAAGATTTCAATGAAGGGCAACAATCAAAGATTGAAAAAAAAGTACATCGATTCCAAAAAATTCCCCTGCAAGCTAGCTCCAACCACTTTTTGCAAAAGACACTGATTACCAACATGTGGTCATTCAAAGCAAATCAGGCAGAGTGACGTGGATTAGCACTGTGAGCCACCGATTAGCATGAAATGAAGGGCCAGGATTCATTGCATTATCAATTGCATGAAAAAAAAATAAAAACCTAAATTTTATTTTCCTTCCATAGAAGGCTCTCCAAACTTGGACAAAAAATGCTCTGCAAACCCGAAATGAAGTCAAAACTTTGAAATTTTTTCCAGCTAGATGAAATTGAAGATCTAAAACAACCATCGAAAGGAGAATTACCACAGATGAGTAGAATTGAGAGCAAGAAAAGTAGAAACGTGGGCAAAGAATAATAATCGACAAGAATTTTAAAAGCATCATCATGGGGTGACATAGAAATTGGTGGAAACGAAAGTGATAGAAGGTAAAACTTTTAATTATTTCAAAATTTTATCTTTAATAATGAACAGTTGTAGAAAAACAAAGATATCTTATATCCTAATCATTTTGCTACAGGATTTTTTTTTATATAATCATTTTTGTTGTAAAGAATCATTGCAGAATATAAAATCATTGCTAAACCTCTACATTTATACATATTTTTTAGAAATTCTTTCTAGTTTACAAGTATAAAAGAGTTTTTTTTTTGCCTATGAAACAATTGCTATAGGTTTTCAATCAACCGAAACAGAATTCCCAAACTAGCCATCCATTTTTAAACCTTTACCCAGCCTATTATTGTCTATCAAAATGCCTAGATCTATGTTTCAGAATAGGAGTGAACCTCCTTCCATCCAAACATAGAATCCTAGTGACTTAGTGAAGAAATTATTTCAATATGCTCGATGGTGGGTGCCCTTAAAAAATTTCAAGGGCACAACCAAGGTGTGGTGAAGTATTTTATTATGAATTGCAACCCCACGACTATGGTCACCCACATTGGAGATATCCCAATTGCCATCAATCCTAGTTTAATTTTTGAAACCTTGAGTCTACATGAAGTGGGACAACCTTACCACAAATCCTACTCGAAAGGTGTTAAACAACTGGTTGAGAAATTTGGAGAGCATTGCACTATAATCTGTGATAAGGAAGGTTGACCAAAAGGGATATCCACCTCCTTAATTTCCTTTAAATGACAAGAAGTTGTTGTAATTATCATAAAAATATTCACACAAGAAGGGAGTTACCTAGCTATGGGGGATATCATATTAAAATGCTACTAAATCTTAAGTATCCAGGACAAAAAGATTGTATTATAAATTTACCATACTTCCTATAAAAGTATCTCAAGACTACAGTTCTCTGTGTGCAACCCAAAAATCCTAATGATAGCCCTAAAATTCATATGATTGTACATCATGGGTTTATTAAACTTCTAGTTCTACAAAAAGCACATGAAGCCAAGATAACATGGGAGACAATTGTAGAAGAATCTAACCTATCGGATCATTTTGAGTCTACCGACAGTGAGCCCCATGAAAATAGTGCATCTGGGGAAGAGTTGGAATTGGAGAGTTAGGAGGAGGAACCCGAATCTCCAAAATGCAAATGCCGAACCTGTACCAGCTTGACCAAACCTTTCCAACCTGTACAGAAAACCCAATGTGAAAAGTATATTTCTAAAACTCATGAGATATGAGAAATGTTTGGGCATGAGTCTAACCTCCCTACACCTGAGCCAACCGCTGAGTCTTTATCACATATTTGGGTGTAAAAAATTATGCTGCAAATTAAAATCGATAAAATCCAAGAATATTTTGTAGAACACTCAAAGTTTGTTCAGTGTGCCCTCACTCTCCAGATAGATCTTCTTAGGCAAATTACTTTTGATAGGGTGATAAAACATACTGATCCCATCAACCAATCATCACCTATCAATGTATATCCAAATAAGAGCTCTTAAACCAGTAGGAAACAATGAAAATCAATCAATTTTAGTAAAACCATTGACTTCACCAAGATTCTCAAAGAAGAAAGTTCACTGCCATTTTCCAGTCTGCTTCAACAGAATCATCCTTAGGAATCAAATCCCTCCACTAAAGCCAAAACATCACAAAGAAACTTGATTTTGAATATTGGGATACCCCCAAATATTGATGTTGTCATTAATAATGTAATTACATTAGTAGAACAAACTTCGCCTTCCAATACGCATGACACAATGCAAGAAGAGGGATCCGTTGAGGTAGAACATGTCAAAACTATCATGGTTGAAACCCCAACTATTGAGCAAAAGGCCAAAGAATAGGTGTAAAAGGTGAAATGTGAACGAAAATTACCAGCAGCACGATCACCATCCTCACACATTTCTACCCGACGATTACAAGTCGGATAAAAACTAAAAACTTGATAAAATTATTTTCATGATTTTACAAACTTTGTTTTTAATGTTTATATCATTTCATTTCTACAGAATGCTTGGAATAATTTGTTTTATATGCTTGTAGATATATTTTATTTTTTGTAATATGTGTTCGAAAATAATATTGCAGATGATGTTTATTCTTATGCTTGAAATAGTTTGTTTATACAGTGTTTGATGTTTCGTGAATGCAACTTTGATGAATTATCTCAACTCTGAGGACTCAATTTTTCTGTCAAAAAACTATCATGATATTTCATTTCTTGCAAGAAATAGTTTTTTGAAAAGCTACAACAATTTAGTTTTACTTGCAAATGTTTATTTGACAATCGTGCTAATATATTTTAAATGCTTTATGTTTATTTTCGAGAATATTTATTTCTTATTATTGCAAGTACTGTTACAATTTTTTAAAAAAATGATGTTTAATAGACCTATTTGGTTATCTTTGAAGAATAATTGTACTATCCTGTTTCATGTATTTGCAAAGGAATTTTTGAAGAAAGTGTAAAATTTTATTAATATTTCAATTATTTATTGATATTTTATTTATCTACAAAAATCTGGATCATAATATCTGATATCTATGCAATATTTGTGATATTCTGTTAATCTCATTTTCTCCATATGCATGAGGACATGCATATATTTTAGTTTGGGGAAAATGATGAGTGTTTATTTAACATATATATATATATATATATTTTTTGAATAATTTGAAAAAACTTGTATTAAAACAAAGATCATTTACAAGTTGGGATGAGACTTTTCCCAGCCTTAGTCAGAGAGAACACATGTTTACAATAGTAAAAGAAGATTTGCATTGGAGCCAAATCTCTTAAACCATTACCTAGCTAACAGGGGAGTCGGCGAATCTGACATTCAAGTGTGGAGAGACTCCTTCCCCATTGGCCTAAGGCACGATCCTACAAGTTTCAATGTTTGCACAATGTGAGATGTTGCCAGGGGGATCGGTTTGGTTAGTTGATGCAACTTGTCGCGATATCGCGACACTTTTTCCTTCTTCTCCTTTGGCCGCGAAAATGCAACATGTCGCGATATCGCGACACTTTTCTCTTTTGGCCGTGAAAATGCAACATGTCGCGATATCGCGACACTTTTTCCTCTTTTGGCCGCGACGTTGCAACATGTCGCGATATCGCGACACTTTTTCCTCCTTTGGCCGCGACGATGCAACATGTCGCGATATCGCGACACTTTTTCTCTTTTGGCCGCGATGATGCAACATGTCGCGATATCGCGACACTTTTTCTCTTTGGCCGCGACGATGCAACATGTCGCGATATCGCGACACTTTTTCCTCCATTGGCCGCGACAAAGCAACATGTCGCGATATCGCGACACTTTTTCTCCTTTGGCCGCGACGTTGCAACATGTCGCGATATCGCGACACCTTTTCCTCCTTTGGCCGCGACGATGCAACATGTCGCGATATCGCGACACTTTTTCTCTTTTGGCCGCGACGATGCAACATGTCGCGATATCGCGACACTTTTTCTCTTTTGGCCGCGACGATGCAACATGTCATGATATCGTGACACTTTTTCTCCTTTAGCTGTGATGATGCAACATGTCACGATATCATGACATTTTTCTCCTTTGGCCGCGACGAAGCAACATGTCGCGATATCGTGACACTTTTTCTCTCTTGGCCGCGATGATGCAACATGTCGCGATATCGTGACACTTTTTCTCTTTTGGCCGCGATGATGCAACATGTCACGATATCACGACACTTTTTCTCTTTTGGCCGTGATGATGCAACATGTCACGATATCATGACACTTTTTCTCCTTTGGCCGTGATGATGCAACATGTCACGATATCACGACACCTTTTCTCCTTTGGCCTCGACGATGCAACATGTCACGATATCGTGACACCTTTCCTCCTTTGGCCATGATGATGCAACATGTCATGATATCGCGACACTTCTTCTCTTCTAGCAGTGACGTTGCAACATGTCATGATATCGTGACACTTTCTCTCCTTCGACCATGACGATGCATCTTGTCACGATATCGTGACACCTTTTCCTCCTTTGGCCGCGACGTTGCAACATGTCACGATATCGTGACACTTTTTCCTCCTTGCTTTCTCCCTTTGCTTTGGACCACGAAAATGCAACATGTCATGAAATCGCGACACCTTTCTCCTTGTGGTGATTTGCTTTTTCTTTGATCTTTAGCTCATGGGCCTCTTCGGTCTTCTTGGAAAACATGCAAAAAAAAGGTAGTTCTTCTAGTTGGTTCCTCTAGGCGCCTTTACCTTAGGTGGCCCCTACTATTTTTAGGTTGTCTCGGTCTACTACCACCATTCTTCCCCTTTGCCTCCCTCTTCGGAGGCCCACGGCTACTTTGTACAAGGTTCAGGGACCTTTCAACACCCTGCCTAATCACCTCATCCTCAATAGCCATGTCACTGTGCCACTGAACCCCTACCTCCTTCTCAACACCCATCTTAGCCAGGAAGTCTGCCACTTTATTTAGATCTCTACTCACATAAACTGGAATCACATCATCTAATTCCCTCCATAATTCCTTAATTTGAGTGACAAGAATCCTCAACCTCCATGTTTTCAAAGCAAAGTTCCTCATGCAATCTAGAGCTCCAACCATTATTTGAGAATCTGATTCTAGTATTATCCTCCTGTGGCCTTGTTTTACTGCCCAAATAGAAGCAAATTTGATAGCTAAGGCTTCTACTTCATTGTTTGTGGCTCTTCCCAAGCCTTGCAGTTCCCAATAGAGCACTGTTCCAACATGATTCCGGCAAACCACTCCAATTCCAGCTCTACCCGGATTGCCTTTTGCAGCTCCATCAGTATTAATTTTAATCCAACCTTCTGGGGGTGGTTTCCAACTAGCTCTGTCCTGTCCCTCTTGCACTTCAACTTCCTTTTCCATTGCCCCAATAACAACCTGAGTTTCCTCTTTAGCATAGACTGCCACAGTTTTTGTGACTTTGCTCCAAATGACCTGCCAAACTCCATCTAAAGAAGAAAAAGTTTCTCTAAAAATTCTAGCATTTCTCTCCAACCACACTTGCCACCAAATAAAGTTTAATCCAAGCTCCCAACCAATACAAAGAGCTTTAGATTTAAATCTACCCCTCTTCCATCTTTCCCAAATATTAATCCGATTCAAATCACCATTAACTTGAATTTTATAATATAAAAACCATCTCTCCCAAATCTGGCGCGTGAATGGGCACTCAAACATCAAGTGATCAGCTGTTTCCTCGCTCTTGTAGCATAAAACACATTGAGATGGACCAATGATTCCCTTACATCTGAGATTATCAAAAGTAAGAATTCCATTATGCATGAACTGCCAGGCAAAAAAGTTTACTTTCGGCCAACCCTTGGACTGCCAAATATTTCTCCAATCCTCAACCTGATATGTATGAGGAGGAGGCTCTGGAAGGATCTTATCATATCCGTCCTTCACTGTGTAGACACCAAGGCTCCCATAGCCCCAAGCTAATTCATCCTCCTCGTCTCTACCCGTGAGAAATATTTCTGCCAAGATTTTATTCATGATGGGTGTCAAATCCGGAGGGATTGAAATTGGCCACTCATCCAACTTCTTAAACTGCTTAAACTTATAATCCCCCAACTGACTAGTGTTGAAATAACTTTCAATTTGGACCCATCCCTTGGTTTCTATGGCTATTTTTATTGGTTGCAATTCAAGAAATTCAACAATGATAGGTGGGTATTGATCCCATGAATCTGTCCAAAATCGTGCCTTCTCCCCTCTCCCCACTTTCCAAAATAATCTATCTTTTACTACCTGAGATCCTAACTTGAGAGCCTTGCCACACTAAGGATCCATTACCATCCAAAGGGAAACGACCCACCTCATTTGGGTTTACATGTCCCAAATATTTACTAGTTAAGATTCTACTGAATAAAGAAGTTGGTTGGGAAATCCACCTCCAGTAAAGCTTTCCAGCCAAAGCTTTATTATTTAACTTTGATCTTCTCAAGTCCCAAACCTCCTTTTACCTTGGGCTGGCTTACTTTGTCCCAACCTACTAAGGCCCATTTCCTCTCTCCTTTTACTCCTTCCCATAAAAATTTTCTAGCCATCTTGTCCAACTCTTTCCATATAGTATGTGGGGCAGCAAGGATAGAAAATTTATAAATTGGCATGGCCTAGAATGACTCGATCGTAAAAAAGTTAATCTACCCCCATAGCTTAACCATTTGTGAGACCAATGATTAATTCTATCCTTGATACAATCCAAAAGATTCCTCCAGATATCTATTTTTAGTTTTTTAAAATGCAAAGGGACCCCCAAGTATACCACTGGGAGATAAGTCCTTGTGAATCCCAAGATCTCTAAAACTCCGTCCCGAAGCCTTTGATCAAGATTGAAAAAGACCACTTTGGATTTTTTATCATTGATGACTTGGTTTGTAGCCCTAAGGTAGACATTAAGTGTATCTCTAATCATTCTTGCTTCCCCGAAGCCGGCCACTCCCACCAATCCTGTGTCATCCACAAACTGTAGGTGAGTCAAAACTTCCTCACCCACCTTGATACCTGTTAGCAAACCTTGTTGTCTTCTCCTCAAGATAAGTCTACCCAATCCTTCAGCCAATATGAGAAAAATATAGGGAGAGCAAGGATCTCCTTGACGAAGGCCTCGAGTAGCTCCAAACGGTTGCGAGGGAAGACCCTTGATTAACACTGAGTATGTCGGAGTAGAAACACAACTCATGACCCATTCTATCCAATCCTGAGAGAAACCAAAGGCTGCCATCATCTTTGACAAGAAGCTCCACTCCACCCTATCATAAGCCTTTGACATATCTAATTTTATGAACATTCCTCTATTACCAGATGTTTGCATTGAATGGATTGCCTCCCGAGCTAGAACCACACCATCCAAGATTCGCCTACCCTCTACAAAACCCCCTTGCTCCGAGGAGATAATGTTATGTAGAAGAGGTTTTAGCCGCTCAGCCATTACCTTTGTGATTATTTTATATATGACATTGCATAAGGCAATAGGTCTATAATCTGAAATATGTACCCCCTCCTCCCCTTTTGGAATTAAGGTAATGAAAGTATGATTTAATGCTTTAAGCATTCTTTTACTACCTTTGGACTCCTCTATAACAACCATTACATCCTCCTCCAAGTTATCCCAAAAGGCCTAAAAAACTCAATTGGAAAGCCATCCTGGACCCGGAGTTTTTTCGGTGCTCATTCCAAAGACTACATTCTTCAGCTTCCTCTCTATCAATGGGTTTAAGTAGGGTCTAATTTTCTTCTTCAGAGATAACAGAGGGTATGACAACAATAACGTCTTTTTGAGCCTCTTCATCTTGCACCATACTTTCCTTAAATAGTTTAGAAAAATAATCCATTGAATGGAAATGCATACCTGGAAGTGTATCAAAGGAGTGTCCGTTCTCATCTTGAAGAGCTTCCATGTTATTCATCTGTCTCCTAGCACAAGTAGTCCGATGGAAAAATTTGGTATTTTTATCACCTTCTAATAACCAAGTGGTTCTTGCTCTCTATTTCCAGTAGGTCTCCTCTTGGTTGTCAATGTCCTCAACCGCTTTACGCAATGCATCATCCTCTTCTTTGAGCTGCTCTGTAATTGTTCCGTCCCTAAAGTGTTTTTGAACCTCATCCCATCCGGCCACCAATGGAGCTCTTTGGACCTGGAAGTCCGTCTTGTTAGCTCGCCTCCATTGTTTCAGTTGATCTTTGACATAATGAAGTTGTTTGTGGAATCTAAACATTGTTGTCCCATATGCTGGGCGAGCTTCTTCCCACCACTATGGAATTTTCTTTCGAAGTTCCTCTTTTTGTAACCAAAAGTTTTCAAATTTAAATGGTTTGTGATGCTGCACCTGTCTTGATCCCTCCTTCCAACAAAATGGGAAAGTGATCTGAAATTGGACCCTCCAAAATCTGAAATTTTATATTCCATTTTACAAATGCCTCCTCTCGAAACCAAAAAATGGTCTAACTTCACCTTCCTCGCTATGTGGCTCCCTCCTCTTATTAGTCCAAGTATAGTTGGTTCCAGGGCATTTAATATCCACCAAGTGTAATACCCGGACTTGGGCAATCATAAGTCGATCCCCTGGGTCCAAAATTGGGGTTCCCCCTTCCCGATCTCTAGAGGATAATTTAGCATTAAAATCCCCAACAATAATCCAGTCTAAATATTCCCTTAAGACTCTCATGTTATGCACAACTTTCCATTGATGCATCCGACCATCTAGGTTTTGAGCCCCATAAAAATTTGTGATTAAAACATGTTCAACTCGTGACATTATTTCTAAAATGTGATGTGAGAACACCCCTCCAAGCTATATGTTCTATTGCAGTCCATTCAAGAGAGTTCCAAAGAGTAACTATCCCCCCTGAGGCACCTTGGGCAGCCACTTCCATATGACCAACACCCCTCCAAATTTTGTTAACTGTTTTACACATAAGATCTAACGACATTTTTGTCTCCTGGATAAGCAAAAAATTTGTTTTACATTTTTCTAAGAGTCTTCGAACAACATATTGATGGGTTCTACTATTTAAACCCCTAACATTCCATGATTGTATAATCATTGGTTACCTTGAGAGCAGTAAGAATCTATTGGCCTCACCGATCCTCCAAGTGATCAGCTTTGTCTCCTTGAACCGCTATCAATTCCTTATTTGATTTTCTACCCACTCCTTGAGAGTTGCTATTTTTTTATCTCTTTTCCACCTCGAGTTATCCCTAAAGTTGGCCTTTCTCTATTCTTTTCTGCTATTCCCATGCCGACATCCTTAATTATTGGTTGCTCTTGGTTATGCACTATCAATGCCCCCGCACTCTCCGACTGCGGTAACTCACTCGTACTCAATTACCTCGCTCTATGACGGGGGAGATGAAAGAGGAGCTTGAACATGGATGTTATTATTTTCATTATTCCCATCCACTCCTTCCATGAATTGTTCTTCTTGGTCCATTAGTGTCTTAAATATCTCATACCTATTGGAGGGCTTGAGTTGGGTTTGCTCTTTACCATCTTTTTTCTTTTGCCTTCTCCTTCTTTTGGGTTGTTCAAAACCATCTCTCTCGTGCTTCTTTACCCTGAGAAATATTGGTTGGTTCTTTGTTTATTGTTGACTTACCCTCCTTAGGAAGATTTGACATTCCTAGAGGAGCCTCCATTTTTATGTTCATATTATTTGGGCAAGATCGGGCCAAATGCCCATATTTGTGGCAAACTCTGCATCTGAAGGGCAATGCCTCATAATCCAGCTGTTGAATCCAAGATAGTCCTGCAAGTTCAAGTTCCACCTCTACCGGTAGAGGCTGGCTAAGATCCATTTCCACACATAATCTTGCATAAAAAGCTGTGTTTCCTTCTATTGTGTCTTTGGAAACACCCAAATGTCTTCCAAGGGAATTACCGATAATTTCCAATACCCGCTCACTCCAAAACTCCATTGGAAGTGCATACAAACGGATCCAAACTGGGACAACAATGGGTTCAATTCGAGGATCAAATCCCACTCTCCAGGGTTGAACAAATAATCTTGTCGGACCATGATTCCTCTTTTTTGATTCGAAAGCCCTATTTCTATCGGCCAGTGAAGAAAAACTAACAATAAAATATCCATTGCTAATAAACCATAAAGAATACTCACCAAGAGGCTCCCAGTTTTTTCGGACCCAGGAATGCCAAAAATTCGGGGTAGGGCGAATACCCATGAATTTACAGATCAAATCATGATTGGCTCTATATAAAACTATTTCTTCAACCATCCTTTGCTCAATGACAATCTTTGGCCTTGATTCTGACTGTGGCAAGCATCCATTAACTCGTTGAGATGTTGATCTATTTCCAGCAACCGTAAAGAGCATTTTTAATGCAATTTTTTGTGCTTCTTCAGTCTTTGATGGAGATTTATCCTTTAACAAATCTGCAAAAGAACTATGTCTCTCTAGAAGAGGATCCGGAGGTGTCCCCATTGGACCCTCCTGGGGCAGCAATCTTGTCTTCAAATCCACAGTAACCAAAAATCTCTTCGGCTACCCAACTGATGCCCTAGTTTTTCCCTAGCTCCAAAAACCCTCGCTCCAACCGGAACATTCCAATGATCGATCGTTTATTTAACATATATTATCTGTGATATATTGTTTGATTCCTATATTTAAATCATGAAAGTAATGGATTTTAATGATTATTTCAGTTTTTTATGTGAATTATCAGTTAAAATGATGAATGCAGATTAAATTGATTAATGCATGGATTTTACATGAAATACATGCAAGATGTGTATGATTGGATAGGAAAACATTGAAGGACGTTTCACATGAGTATGATGCAACAACACAAGATTCAAACTAGATCCTGAACATGAGAGAAGATAGATGTAAGGATGACAAATCAAGAAGGCTGTAGATATAGGTTACAGAATACAATGGCTGAAGACTGTTACATAACATGGTTGCTAAAATATGTTATAGAACATGGTTACTGAAGTATGTTATCAAAGATAGTTGTTGAAGACTGCTACTGAAGATGTCTATCGCCAAGAGTTACAAAAATATTTGACCAAATAAATTTACCAACGCATTGCGTGCCACACTAGTGACAACATGGCACCCTTACATGTCAGCATATGTTATGAAATGACTCTAGTCAGCATAGTTGGTTGACTTGTCAAATATTATGCACGAGGAACTTATGATTATCGAAGCTATTGTAAAGTTATTTTGTAAAAGTGTATAATTAGTATGTTGTTAGGTTATCTAGATTCCAATGTAATATTGTTATATCCTTCCCGTGAACAAAGGGACATATAGTTATATTGTTATATCTTACGAAATATTCAAATTAGATGTATTTTGTTATGTTCACTCATGAATTACCACTTGGACCACTTTGGTTATGATTAAGTCCAAATAGGATTAGGAAACTATGTTAGTTTAGATTATTTCTATTAAGTACATAGTTGTCGTATTATCGAGCCAACAAAGCCACATGGAGAATACATGGAAGAATTTTATTTAGAATTCTCCAAGTCATATTATATATTACAAAGAGAGACCTTTGAAAAGATCTAATTGTCTAATGGTAAATCGCCTAGCTAATAGAGAAATGTATGATGCTGAAATAATGTTGGAATGATTCTATACAATTTTTGAAGAAATGTGCAATTATGTACGCTTGAATTTCAAGTAATAAAGCAACACTTTATGTGATAATTGTATCATTTATTGTGTCAATTACTACATAATTTCCTTTATGTACTCGTCATTGTATTTTCCCTGCATTCATAGAATAGAATAATGTTAGTGGTAATTATACATATTAGTTACTAAGATAAAATAGTTTAGGGGAAAAAGACTTACACTATTCTCTAGGAGGCAGGACCCACTCCTACAGTTAGTCTCTATTCTCTCACCCCTGTAATAGGTTAGAAATAGTTAGTACATAAAATTAACTTTAGAAATATTAAATAAATTAAATTACATTTTTATAGAGCATAAAGTAAATATAGATAATCAAAACTAACTATTTACATGAGGATCCTCACCATTAGATAAACTCACCAATAGGTAAAATCATCATTATTAGGTAAATGCACCAATAGGTAAAGTCATTGTTAGGTAAATATCATATTTAACTTATTGCATATTATTTCAATTTCTATATAATTTATGTTTACTGCAATTATTATATTTTTGCAAAACCTTGGATAGAAAAGAGATCTGAATCAAGCTTAAGAATTAATTATCATGGTACAATCTATACTGGATTTGTATTCTTTAAATCTAACCTTGATTACCCCGGATTGATAGAATTAAATGTAAGCTATTACAGTCGAACAAGAAGGAGGGCCTGAATTAGTTTACTTTATTGTTATTTAGATACTAAATTGTTCATATTTACTTGAAAGGTTTATTTGAAGGTATTGGTCTTGGCTAACAAGGTTTTGTTGATCACATTCATTGATTTGAAAAGTCCTTTAATTGATGATGCATTAATGCTAACCTTTTTTCAAATTGAAGGATGTTCTTTATTGCGATGGTTTAATTCATGCATATATTTTGGTTAATGCTAACATGATGATTTATATGTGAAAAATTTGAGATTTTTTAGTCATTTCATGCTTCTTTGTAAGAAATATTTATTTGACTAACAAACTTGGTATTAAAGTTATATTCTTTAAGGTTCACTAATGGCATTGGTTCTTCCAATTAGGGCACAAATTGCATCCTAGATAGGTGATTATTATAGATATTTAAAAATGTCTACCCATAAAATTCTTGAAGGTGTAGAAGAATGGTTACCTCAGTTTAGGCATGATGTGGCCTCGATTGAGGAACATATTCAGAGATACAAGGATAGGTTAATGTATTTGCAAATTATGCATGGAGATGTTCCTTGTAGGTTGTTTTCATACACTTTGGATGAGGTTGTATTAAATTGGTACATACACTTGCCTATGAGTTCTATCACTTCTTGGGCTCAACTAGAAGCAATATTTATTAGCCATTTTGGAAAACTAGTTGAACTAGTTTTGGCTATAAACAAGCTTGTCTCTATTTGTAAACAACCTAATGAATCCATGAGCCAATTCAATGATAGGTTCCATGGGTTGTATACCAAAGTGGTGAAACATTATGCCATGTTAGAATAAAAGGTTATTCAAATCTACCTGGAAGCCATAGACCCCTTTACTTCTACATTTCTAAGGAGAGTTCTTAAAATCCATCTTTTCCTAGAGCCTAAAGGGAGGTAGTAACAGTAGAACAATGGTGGATTTCGAAAGGGGTTTATATGGGTAGATTATCATTACTTAACTCTAAGGCTTAAAATCAAATACCACTCATGAAGCAGGTTGATGCACAACATATTCCCATGATAAATTGTCCTTCAGGAGTTATGGATTCCAACCAATACCAACCATCCAATCTAGCACTCTTGAATCAAATGATGTCTAATGTGAGCAATCAATGGGATACAATTATTTATCCAAATGTTACAACCACTTTAGACATCGTCCAAGAGGAAGTGTAAGTTTCAAGGCCTATATCCACCAATGAGGATTGTGGTAAACATACCTATCAAAACGTAGAGATTGGTTCTTTTTTAGAAGTGCATGAGTATTCCAACAATGGAAGAGTCCTAGATGTACCTAAGATTGAAATATGTGATAGGTCAAGACTTTCCATAGAGTTGAATGAAAGGATTAAAGTGGATGATCAAGAAAAACAATGTGTTTCAAATAATGACCCGCTAGAGATGAATGGTTTAGAGTCATTATTTACAAAGGAGGATTGGTATAGTCATAGAAAGTTGAATATAAGAACTGATCCCATTATAGAAACCCTTGGCCCATCAAAAGATGAATTTGAGGAAGACGAATTTTTGAAATTGACAAGCATGAATCTGAAGGAGATGAATTTTTTAAAATTGAGGATGAATTTGAAGTAGAATCTGAAGGTAATATGAACAAAGGGATGGAACCTCATCACATGTTTCAAAATATAGTGATTCTACTATTCTAGATGAAGAATGGGAACCATTTACTTCTTTCACAATTCCTAAAGAGATTTCTATTTCACTTAATATTGATGTGCAAAAAAATGAAAGTTTTGTCTCATCTAAGGATCTTATGTTGTCTATGCAGCAAGATGATTCAATTTCAAATACACTAGAGCCATAAAAAGTGGTTGAAAATGAAGTTAAAAAGGAATCAATAGATGAATCTAAAAATTACGCAGAAGACTTGATAGGATCTCATCCTCTAATTTTAGAATATGATTATTATAATGGTTAAGGCATGTATGGTGAATCATTGTTTTCTCACACTCATAATGATGAAATTTCTATTTCACTTAATATGCAGGAAGTTGAAGCTTCTACCTCACATGTAGAGTTTGTAATTATTATACTATCAAAAACAAATAAGGTTCCTAAATTTGATAATTTTGAATATGAGTCTATGGAACACCTTGTTGAAATAGAAAAGGAAGAAATGATAAATGTTTCTCATGTTTCAGTTGTTTGGTATCAGGAAGAAATAAAACCTCCTTCATTCTGGAATACTAAAAATTTGGGTACAAATTCATATATTGGTCTTGAATATTCTAAGGAAGAAATACCATGGATGGTTAACAAGGAATTGGAACCAAATGATAAAAATATTGCTTTATTCGAATCAACTCAAGTAATTGACCATGAAGATATGTTATTTGACACATCCCTTGATCTACAATATGTATGGTTTGAAAAGGATGGACACATGTTTAATTGGGTGCCTAATTTTGGTGTTTTTGATGAACATGTAATGGATGAAAATGAAGGGCTACAAGATGATGATGATGATAGAGACCATGAGGTAAAAGAGGGAATTACAAAGGTTCACCAAGTCTTGGTAAATGAAAGTGCACAAAAGGTAGAATCTCACCTTTTATGTTTAACCATGTGAACTCCAGGTGAAAACTTGCCTAATTTTCTATAGGATTCAAATGTTATTTATGATGAAATTCCATTGGAGGTGAATGAATAACTAGAGTTGATTTCTACTCACACCACTAATGATATTGCTTTGGTGAATGAAAAAGAAGTTGATGTGCTTGAATTGTTAAATCAAGTTCATCAACGATTAATAATTGAATCTAGGATAAAAACCTATAATGATCCTCATTTAAGAGACATCCTAGATGCTTAAAATTTTTTACATAAGCATGATTGGCCTAAATATGTAATTAATGACTTAGCTTCAAAATTTTTAGAAATAGCTTCTTATTTAAAGAATGGATATCCATTGGTGAAAGTGAAAACTTGATTCAAAATGATGAATTAGATTCCAAAATTTACACCTCACTAAATGAACAAGAGATAGTTAAAAATCATATATTTGCTTGCAAATTTAATGAATCCAAGTTTCAACATGGAATTTCTAATATCATGGAATCAAATTGGTGGGGTGAGAGAGGTAAAATAATGATTGTTGCATTTTATGGATTAATCTTGTTTTGGCTAGATTCCTATAAATTTTGGCATGCATATCATAGTATGGGTCTTTCAAAATGTGCTAATCGTGTTTGGGATCCAAGGAAGTGATACCCTATTTTGTGCACCATCTTGTACATTATTGTATATAGTTTTGGTTTTCATGCTTTTGTGTTAGTTTTAACGTTTTTTGTGTTATATCCGTAATCTTTGGTTTAGCAAGTTTTACTTTGCTTTCTTGTCAGTTTACATTAGGTTAGATGTTGATTTATTTCCAAGTTTTGGCTTGCGATTTTGGTATTTAGGGTTCAATTTGAGGTGATGTTTCATGGTTGCTACTAATGGCCTCTTGACCGTTTTTTGTGTTCCTTCATTAAGGAGGTTGGAATGCCTAATATGAAAGCAGGTGAAATTGAGAAAATGGAAGTGGAGTTATTTTGTGATCATGCTCAGATTTTGGGACTAAAATTATGGAGAATGGAACAATAGAACATTTCGTTAAAAGCTCTACATGTAACTCACATATTAAAGGGTATTTCTAAAAATATTGAAGGATGAAATTATCTTGATTTGCAAATTAAGGTGAAAATCCAATATGCTCTATATCTAGCTTCAAATACCCATGTGAGGCATAAATTTTTGCAAAGCTATATATATATATATATATATATATATATATATATATATATATATATATATATATATATATATATATATATATATATATAGTATATATATAAGAACCAATCAAAGGAAAACACTCTAAAATTAGTCATCAAGTCTAGATAAACTCTACTAGGGATATAGACACCTGACTGGCGTAGGGCTCTATCTAGGCACAAGCTTGATCAAAAGGAAAAGCTTTGCAAAATATCAATCAAACACAAAGGGTAATCTAGATAAACTCTACCGGGGCTATAGATGCTTGACTGGTAGTAGGGCTCTGTCTATAAAAATTCTTTATGAGCAATATTTTATAGCCTAATGCAAGTTAGGTGATGGAATCCGAATGGTTTTCAAGAATACAAAAAATGAATCACTTCTCACACACTGAGCAAAGGTAGATGGATTAGTTGTTTATTCGAAGCTATTTACCCCCACCTTCTCGGGATATCGCTAAATAATTACTATTTCATTGATATTTTGTGTTTTCATTCCAGATTGGGTTCTTCACCCGAAATGCTCAAGATATTTTCCTAGCAGAGTCACCATTTGATGTGTCCATTGCATAACTAACCCCAAATTTAGGGCCCACCTTTAATTTTTCAATTTTGGGAGGTTTTGTTGTCTTTGAGTGATAATTTTGATGGGTGCCTACCCATAATTGTGCTTTGTAGTTTTGGATAGTGCCTCCTTTTGGTTGTTGTTTCATTGTTTAGTGTTGTAGGGTAGGTTGTTAGGTTTAAATTTTGTTTTATATTTTAATGATTAGATTAATGTTTTCCTTTTAATTTATTTTTTAATAGCCAATAATTTAAAATTATCTAATTTAAAATAAAAATAATTAAGAAAATTATTATATATATATATATATATATATATATATATATATATATATATATATATATATTATATGAAATAAATAAAAATAAAATAAAAACAAAAAAGGGGAAAAGGTAATCATTTTAATCACCCGCATACAATAAAAAAGATAAATAAATAAATAAAATAATATATATATATATATATATATATATATATATATATATTATTTATTAATTAATTAAATAAAAGTGATTATCTTTTTTTTTTAAGCAAAAAACTCCTTGCGGGGCCGCCTTGGTCTGAGAGACCATGAACAGGGGGTTCTACACCGTCAAAGTCACCCGGGAGTCGCACCCGACCCCCGCCCGCACCAACATTATCAATTGGATTTTGGATACCCAATTCAGCTTTTTGGTAGGGTGGAGATTTGAACCTAGGACCTCCCTTGGAAGGTTGCATTTTCCTCTCCAACTCACCTACAACACCTGGGTGAAAAATAAAAGTGATTATCACTTTACAAAAAAAATGATAGTATAAAGGCCATGTTGCCTATTTTATATGATAGGATCTAGTCAATGTACACATTATACTTTCACTTTAAGAGGTTCATAAGGGCAATATGAGATTCTCATGTTTATGGTTGTAGGGATTGGGACTATAGACGTCATAGAATGATAAATATGCCACATGGCATGGCACAAGGACCAAAGACGATGTAGGGATGGACGACAGGTTTGCACGCGATCATGTTAACCATTTGGTACGATCCATGAGGCAAGCCCCCCATTGACCCGAAAGAACCAAGGGAGATGATGAGGACCGAGAATGATGCATGGGTGGATGGCAGGTTTGCATGCAATCTGATTAACCATTTGGTATGATCCATGAGGCAAGCCCCCCTTCGACTCGGTGGAACCAAGGGAGATGACGAGGATGACTCATATGGCTGATAGATAGATAAAAGGAAGATTCAACGACATGGGTTGCTACGGGCTAACTATGATGGACAATTGACATGGACCTGAATCCAATGTGGATGGCACCAAGATCATGTGGAGCATTGACAATAAGACTGCGATGGATGTGTTGATATCGACAACATAGACGGATGGCAAAATTCTTAATGTTGGTACACGTATTGCAGACATAGGTGTAGAAATCAGTACACATGATAATATGGGTAGATATTTTGTTGTATACGAGTGATAGAGTGCAAAAACCCACATGTTTTATTTGTTGGAGATGTTATTCACTCATAGGATGGGATATTTAGGGTTTGCAAATTGAAACTAGCGTTCTACACTAGATAAGCATACATGGTTGAGGGTTGTAGTGATGTGACACCAACATGGCAATAATATGACAATATGACATATTAGATGCATATCTAGAAAATGACTTGGATACGCAACAAACAATGAGTGCAGAGACGTAGTAGAGGCACTACCAGGAGAAATTCAATGGGATGCACCAATATGATGAGCATGCTAGGATTTTGTAGTCTAGTATGCTATCCACGTTGGAGACAGTATGGATTGAGACAAGTGATTCCTGATTTATTTTGCTATTAAAATGCCTCAGCGATGATGGGATGAATGAATACTATGCAGTTGATGTATTTTTGACAGTAGATAGATGTCATCGTTCAATTTTACATGGATGGGATGTTGGTATTTTGGAAGTAACAAACTACTTTCTACTTGATTAATATCGTACCCAACGACCAATAATAGGGTGGAACCCCCCGTGCCTCCTCAAAATTACACGCATATGAACAATAGTAACCAAATCCAAATATTATATATGTACTTTTGGACCAATGCATGAGGCATGAAAGAGGGTCAATTATGTAGTGACCAATACCCTCTTCATTGACCATAGGTGCTTTGGTATTTTATCGGATGGTTAGGCAAGACTGAGAATGGCACGGTGATGATCCGTGAAGTGAAGCAGAACATAGTGGCAATGATGAATTTGTGGGAGAGTGAAGGTTGAATAAAATCTTGATTGTCATGGTCAAAGGGTCATGTGCACGGTTTGGGATCGAATCCAAAATGAAGACATTGTGGATACATGGAGAAATCGAGATGCAAGCACTTTATCAAGACAAAGAGTCGAATCAATAGAAAGATGAACTACATCAATAGAGATGCAGTGTAGTGGAATTGCGTAAGGTAGATATCCAAACCAAGAAATTCACAAAAGCATTACAGTCATATAAGACTGAATTTTAGGCTATGTAGACGACAATGAAGATATTATGGCTCATAGCGTGAATATTATGGCTATGACATGGAGTACAAATATATTCAAGTGTGAGAGATGGTAATAGGGAAAAATGTGCATATGGATGCATCTGTTATGCCCCTCCATGCACATTGTATAAGGTTGAATTAGCTACCCTGTTGGCATCAAACATGGATGACGAGGGAACAAGGCCTTCGTCTCTATAGATGATGCATGGTCGTAGTAACACTTGGCTTATAACTGTCCATTCAAAAGAAAATGGAATAATAGCGAGGATTTTATCCTTGTTTTTGCCAAAGTTTTTACGGTATAATAAACAACGTCAACCTCTATTTATGTATGGTTTTATTCAAAATAAATGTAGGGCCCCAAGTAAGTGCATGACTAATAGGCACCACTGCAATGAGCATTATTAAATGTTTTATTTTAGAAATGGGGCACACAATAGTCGTAGAGGCAAAACCATGAGGAAGCATTACCTAAAGCAATACTTAAAATAAAAATAAAAGGAAATCCAAGGTGGTTACGAAGGGTACAAAAAATAGGAAGTGGAACGCGAATAGGGATAGAAGGGACTCTTCGAAGCCCAAATGAAAGAAGAAGAAATGAAGAGTTTCTGAAATTTTAAATACAGATCGAAATGCAGAAAAGAGGGCGGGACGTTTTGGGAAAGCCAAGGCTGGAAACCTCTTAGAAGATGCTAGAAATTTGTTGGAAGAACAAAAACATTATCTTTCTATTGTAAATGCAAATATTGCAGAAATTTACACCTTGTTGATAAAATCGGAGGAGAAATCACTTTTTGGATGTTTGTGTTAATTGTCTATATTTCTTTTCATGCTTTTAGGCTTATAAATGGTGTTTAATGCATTCTAATGGTTACTTGAATGTTTAGAAGTATGAATTTATTTTTTCCCTTAGAATATTGCACCTAGTTTAGTTCAGACTGTGCAAAATGCAACTTCGGATAAACTAGGTTACATTAAAAAATTCTCATGTCTCTATTTTGTAGGATAGGGTAGCATCACATTGGTAATATTTTACCCTTTTAGTAGTTTCAACATTCTGGTCCATATTCCAGACTTTTATTTTTTATTTTTCTAACCCTTCCCTTTTACAGTATTTAAAAAAAACTTTGGCAATTAAAATAAAAATAAAAAACAATTAAAATTCCAAAAATAGATGCATGGGTGTGAATAATAAGCCTTAACGCTTCATCTAGAATAGTTTAGATTATATTTTGAAGCCATTTCGAAATTATAAAAATTGTTCAAATTTGTTGTTTTATAAGGAATTTTGTAATTTTGAAATTTGACATAATTGCACATTTTGAAGGCAAATCAAATTTCAAGCTTTGCATTTCATTTTGCAAGCAATAAATTATTTTTCCTTTGTGAAAATCACAATTTCATTAAAGGGAGGTAATTTATAGGGCATTTCAAAGCTATTACATTTAAAGCAATAAATTGACTTCTCTTTATAAAAATCATAATTTCATCAAAGAGGGGTAATTTATATGATATGATTTCATTTACCAAGTTATTCATGTAAAGTATTTTATTTTTCATGTTCAAAGCAAGCTAAAAGGAATCCAATCATCATTTAAGGTTCACATTTAGAGATAGATTTTAATCTTTGTTTCATGCTCAAAGCAAGATTTAAGGAAGATAAAACTTGTTTAAAATCTACTTAACCAAAAGAAGATAAAATCTACCTAAAATACTTCAATATAAAATGAACTAAGGCTTTACATCGTGGTCATATGAGGACCAATCACATTTTTACTTTTCCTTATAGTTTCATGAAAAATCAATAGCATAACATAATAAAATAAATCGACACATGCCCCTCGTTAATTGTTATTTGCAAATCACTAAGGTATTCTTAGAACTTATTTGATACATCTGCACAAGATTACAAGCACACATTAAGTAAAAGGAACCTTGGAGAAATTTCTATTTCTTTGCAAGGGAGGGTTTTCTAATCAAAATCTTGACTATGAAGGTGATTTTGCAATTGAGCAAAATTTTCACTCAATAGATTGAAGATTAAAGTCTTCAATAACCAAATAATGTAATACAAGGGGGTGATGGACAATATTATATTATTTTGTACATGTTAATGTACCCCATGGTACGTTATGGTACAAATATAAATATATAGATATTAGAATAGTGTTTGAGCCTATAGTTTAGGAGTGTTTTATATTTTCCATTTATGTATGTGTCTATGTGTAGGATGTGCACAAGTGTCATGTAATTATATGTGTAAGTAAATAGACTAAGAAAGTACGTGTCATGTATTAGAGTGTGCATGTAGAAGTGTGTGTGTGTGTGTGTCATTTAGTAAAGTGTGCAAGTGTCATAGAGTAAAGTGTGAAAGTAAATAGAGAGTCAAGAGTCATGTATACAAGTGGAAAGATAAAAAGCCAAAGGACATGTGAGGTTTATCTTATGTATGGAATAGGAAAGGTTGCAACTCTTAGATATGTGAGGAGTGCAATAGTCAGTATTAAAGAGCTACCTTTATAAGGTTATATAATGGAGATAAAGCTCCATGAAATGTATGAGAAATTCATTTTGTCTAACATGTTGCATCTCTGTGTTATTCCCAAATGTTCAGTTGAAGATAAGCTCATGTGGGCACCCATTGAGAATGAGCTTTTCTCTATCAAATCCACCTATTTTCTTACTGTAAATCCTGATCAGCCATGGTTCCCTTATAAGATAATTTGGAACAAGCACCTCATTCCCAAAGTATATTTTTCTTTTGGCTTGCTGTTTAGGACAAAATCCTCTTATTCTAAATCTTCAGATTCAACTGCTCCCCATTCCTAACTATTGTTACCTTTATAAGCAAGAGTGCGAATCCACCCAACATATTTTCCTCTCCTATCCTTTTTACCTCAAATTTCTTTAATCCTTATTTTCCACTGTGGGTATCACCTAGGTTCCTCCCTATTCTCCTAATAAACTTTGTTTACAATGGCCTAATCCCTTAAAAAAATTTAATGTCAAAACCTTTTGGACCTTCTGTATCCCTCATTTCTTATGGGAATTTTGGCATGAACAAAATTCTATATCCTTCAATAACTCCATCCATGATCCCAAATATGTTCTTTCCAGAGTTATCCACATGACAACTAAAAATTTATCTATTACTTAGGGCATTGGATGGTCGGAGTCCTCGAGTGAAGATCGGTTAGCCAAGCTCCTCCAACTCCCTTCCTGTAATCTTTCCTCTCCCACTTCTATGGTTGATCACTTGCTTATCAAGTGGGTTCCTCCATCCTTGGGATGGATCAAGTTTAATTTTGATGGTGCTTCCAAGGGCAACCCGGGGCTGACTAGAGCAGGAGGTATCTTTAGATATCATACAGGGAAGATCTTGCTGCCCTTTTCAAAAAATATTAGTATCCAAACCAATCAATTTGCTAAAGATTGATCCATATTCCAAGGTTTATCTCTCCTATACAAAACTAACTACCCTAACCTTATTGTCAAAGGTGACGCTATGAATATTATTAGAAGTATTATAGGAACCCAGTTAACATCCTGGAACATCTCCAGATTAATCTATGAGGCAAATTTTTTTCTATGCTCTTCCCCCAATATGACCATTCAACATGTCTTTAGGAAATAAACCCAGACCACTGACTTCCTAGCTAACCTGGGGGTCTCTATGCCTAACCTCACCATTTGGAATGAAATTTCTCCTCCTCATGGTCGATGGAAATCCCACACTTGTATCTCTTTTATGATTTTTCTTAGAATTCAATTTTCTTGGGTATCTACATCTTCTCAATGTTATGGTATCCCAATCCAAGTAATCTACCTCATATTGGATAGCATCTCTAGGACACATCATCAAAGATTTCATCGGTCCATGGAATTTTTCTAAGATCACTAGATCTATTTTCAACATATACTCTTATGAGTCACTTAACCTTGATAAAATGAATGCTCAGGGCACGTGGATATTATGAATCAACATGGAGAATATATTTATGAGCCATACATGGAGATAGTGTAAATGCACCATCTTCAATGAACACCACTTGCAGGTTTTTTATTGCGTGATGGTTGACACAATGGAGCCATCTATTATCTTCCCCAGATATGTGAGCAGGCTTTACTCTAGATCAAATTCAAGAATCATTGTTACTGGTCTCTTTTGGCGGATGAGGGATGACTGTGAGTTCCCAGGGCAACTTTATTTTCAACCTTCTGTTTGCACATGATCTTGTAGGAAACTTGGCTCAAGTACTGATTTGAAATTCTAACCGAGTTCAAGAATCTATGGGTGAAAAAGGGTGTCTTGATACAGACTACCTCAACAAGTAACTTTGTGTCTCTTTGCAGGTTTTGATGGTTTTTGGCTCAAATTCCCCTATGAGGGCTTCTCTCATTGCCCTTAGAGGCTTTCTCTTTTGCCCCTGCAAAGGCTTCTCTATTTGATTTTGTCTTTCTTCTTGTTTGTCTTGAAGAATATGTTTCCTTTTTGATTCAGATGGTTGGGAGCATTTTTCCTAACTATATTTTTTTTGTAAAATGTTATGAGAATCTTTCAAAACCCTTCTTACCAATAAAAAAAAACTATGAGAAATTGAAGATTACATTCAAGCATTAATATTGAAGCTTGTATGCATATTTTGAGCAATTCTATTGTAATTTTTCTTCATTTTATTGCATGAATGATATTTTCCATTTATATTCATGCTATTTTTATTTTCACAATTATTTTGTTAATTATTTTAGTCATTTAATATATTTATTGCTATTACATTTGAATCTACTCAAGATCCAAAATATTTTGACCTGAGATAATTTGGCTAAAAAGCCAAAAATAACCACATAGGATTATATATGATAATGAGGAAACTATTGCTTATCAACATTTAATAGTTTATCCTATTAAGATATGTGATGAAGTGCATATGTCCTATTTAAAATGTTAAAAGTACAAATAAGTAATTGATATAGGTCTTCATACCATAACATATTTCTTAATCAAAAGAATTATTTGAACACTAGGGTTGGGTATTATAAAAATTTGAAACCAATTTAAGAATGGAGAAGGGTATACAATATAGTTTTAATTGAGTATCTAAAAAATTAGGCTTAGGCAATATTATTATTCAAGAATTCAATGAAGAATGTAACCAAGTTCATCTATGAAAAAATAGTCACAAGGTTTTATATATTTTTATAGATAATGAATGATTGATATAATTATTTTTTGAATGAGGCAATTATAAGGTTGATGTTATATTTTTATATTTAGTATAAACCATCCAATCCATACTACCCTAAATGAATGAACAAGAAAAAGTAATGGTTAAAGTGATTATATTTGATGTTATATGGTTAAATTGATAGTATTCTTGTGGGAATATAAGAAGATCTTATAATCCAAAAATCAAACATATATTGTTATAGATAATGTATGGGCAAGAGTTTGTTTTACTAGTGAAATTTTCATTCCATATTTAGGAGTGCCAATGTAAAATTGGCTTAGAGATTAAGAAACCTTGGGGGAGGGGTTTTCTTATTAAATAGGTTGGACAAGTGATAAGTGATAGTATAGTAGGGTACCAAGATGAACTAGGTATAGTGGAAATACTCATATAATAAGGACCTATGGCGTTATCCTTCAATAAGAGAAATCTCATCTTGTGGTTAAATAAGAATTAAAATATACTAATTTAGGTAAATTGAATATCTAGAGGATTGACCCTTTCTACATTGGTAATGAACTATATAATAGCTACACTTATATATAATGATTAGGTGGGATGTGCACCAATATTATGAATGGATAAATGCTAAAACCACACAAGATGTATGCACATGTTAATTTTTTAACCATGATACAAAATTTTAGATGGGTTGCATGATTCATCTTGTCAGTCCTTAAAGGATTCCTTGCAAGGGTTCAAGGGATATTATGTAGGGGAGTGTAGTGATCTAAAATAAATAGAATTGTATGCAAACAATTACACCAATAGTATAAAATAGATGAATGATGAGGAAACTAACTATGTGCTATGGTCTTTGGTATAGGATATATTAGTTGATGGAGTGAATCTGTCAACAATGGATAATGATCGAGAAAACAGTTAGAGCCTAATAAACCCATCTAAAGAAGACCATGGGTGTATATATATTTTGGTTTGCATGAATTTATATATTAGTGAGTATGTTTTTATATAACATGGAACACTATTAATAAAACTAGGATAGAGGAAAATACATGAATTGCTGGAGCAAAAAATATTTTATGGGTTTGTTACATGTCCATATTTTTAATTATTTTGTTATTCAATGGACAAACTCCATGAATGATAAAACAATACGAAACTAGATGATGGGCTTGATGGACGTGTCCTGCTTTTTAATATTAATTGGTTATAACTTGAAAGTGAGCAATTAAACCATTGAATGAATGTATTTAGAAAACAACAATGAATCGACTTAGAATATTTTAAAGAGTTAACTTGATGATGATTCAATACAAGGTAATTATTGGAACCGATTATTACATGTATGGGATTCGACTGTCACGCTGCAAAAATCCGTTTGAAACCAACAAGCTATTACAGGCTCTAGGCAACCTACCTCATTGTTATGTTAAACACAAATATTGCTAAAGAAAACTACAGAACGGGTAAGGAAACCCCAGTGGTAATTCTATGAATAAAACTTCGATTACACACTCCAGATTAATATAATACTATATATATTGAAATGACCAAGCAAGAAAATAACCATTCATTATGCCTTATGTAGACCGGTGCCTAGATTCATTGGGCTATTATAGCAATTTTAACAACAATTCTGACATGAATAGAGAGAATGGGGAAAAGGAAAATTGGCGTTCTTAGAATTATTTGAATATCGTAATAAAACTAAAAATTAACCAACGAAAGAAACGTGTATAATGCGTTCAAATAATGTAACCCATTAAACAATGACACACCAAAATGACACAAAAATATGATAGGAAAAAGACTCAAAATTGTATTGATTTGAAAATATTTGTTACATGCAGAGTGGGCAATAAGCCATTTAACTCTGTTTTTCCAAAAAAACTATCAATACAATGAAGGCATTCCATTCGAATATCATAACAGAATCCTCCTACTTTCCTTGTTCCAATAAGGTAACAGTAGAGTCTATGAATCCTTGACTCAATAGGACTGGAAATATTCTCAGCTTCTTGAGTACTTTCCTATCATATGATCTTACACAACAAGGGGAGGAAGAAAGAATGAATAAGAAAAATTAGACACACAAAGGAGATACAACAACACAACTCTAAAGGGCACTCAAGTATACCTCTTAGCAAAAATGTTATTCTCTAAAATTCTTGATGATGAATCTGAACCTGTCTGCTTTCTTTTATAGCTGTTGGTTCTTGATTCTGTTATTCTGGGCTTATTTCTAGCCTTACACTTGTCAGCATATGATTGAACCTATTTATGTATGATGTCCAACTGGTGTGGCTCTGAAATGATAGTCAAGATTTACTCTTGGATTGAAGGGAGCTTCTTCGCTGAAAATTTTGGTCGTTTTGCTCTCCGGTTGGCCCTAGAAACTAAGGATTCATTATTCTATTTTTTTCTTTTGTTCTGCATGTCCAAGTCATTGTGATCTGCTATTAAGAATTGACCAGGCTGTTATCGTGAAATTTAGACGAGGATGGAGGGGGACCCGACGTGATAGTGAAGACAAGAGGTGACGTTCTAGTGGCAATCGGGCAGAATCGTACTGATCATGCGATAGAAGGTGAAAAGAGGAAAGGGGATGATTTCACACAATGGAAGGTGGTGAGATGGCGCAATGTTAGGAAAAATGTCAAGATGGTTAAGGAAGAATTCCTGGATAGAGGAAGACGCTGATAAGTAGGAAGAAGGTGGGAATGGACAACAAGATATAGAAACATCTATAAGTTGCTTCCATAACTATACTCCATCAAAGTGTTCCCCTTGTAACTATATTCCATCAAAGCACGGATGGAATGACTCTCTACAAGTCAAAACCATTTTATTCTTTATGTGCTATCTTCGCCTTGAGTATTTTTAGAATAGAAAATGGATATGTCCATAATCATTGTACTCCATCGCTTCACTTTTTGATACCTTTTAGCTCTCCCTTACTGTCTCTATTTATAAGCTGGGATTATGCCTTGTAGTATTATTTTTATGGTACGTTTGTTATTATCGAGAGATATACATGATCAGGTTGCATGCTCGAGCTTCAAGATTTGTCTTTTGGTTGATTTGCTTTATTCTAATCCCAGTACTGTACATGGGATTTACTCTGATTTGCTTGAATCTTTCCTTCCTGGGGTATCCTTTTGGATTCATAATTTTTATGCGTACTATTTTGATTTTGTCTTGAATATTGATCTTCATAGTGTCTTTCGACATACTTCTCTGTGAAGGGGTCACCTATTTGTTGTCCACCTTGTTATGTGTTTTAGGGTATTTTTGCGAAGTGATCGTCTTTCTTTAGGAGCTTAGACTATCTGATCTTCCTCACGAATGTGTCTGTTGATTTTGCTGGTTTGTGATCGTCATAGGTTTTATCATGACTGCTTTTGGCATTCTTTAACCTGCAAGGATGTTAGTTTCCAAAATTTTTAAGACATGGGTTAATGGTGATTTTATTTTATTGATATTTTCATAACTACTGGGCCAGAGATTTGACCAAGTATAGTCATTCGATCAACCTTTTTCCTGTCGCTTTCTTGGATTTCTTATAACCTGTAGGTTAGATACCCGAAAGATGCATATTTTAAACCTTATTTAATACTGACCAATCAACATGTCGATTATTAACATGTTAGAGCCCTTGTTAAATGTATTTGAGACTTTAATTAATCAAACATTGTTTTAAGCTTACCATTTGGCTTACCTTTGAAGTGCGCACCACCATCGGATTACTTCGTGATAGAGTGCATCTGTCGGATCTATCAAAAGATGCCTATTAGTTTACCTTTGCTCGTACTTGACTTTGACTTACTCGCTACCATTGGATTCCTTTAATATCAATGAAGCGATGCTATCGAATTCACGTGGTTGATTCCTTACTTAAATTTTTGATTCGTGCACTACCGTTGGATCTTCAGAGGAGGTTTAGCACAACCATCGATGTCATGGGACCTACATGATTATTAGTATACCTGTGCCAGATTAATTTGGTTAATCATGTTTACAAAGTTAAAAACCCTTGGATAGTAATTTTTTATTTTGGTAATACTAAAGGTCAAAGTCTATGCCATTTTTTATTCGACCTTATGGTAATGTGGCTCATTAATCTTCATACAATCATGATTTACCAAGGTTAACCCAGATATTTAAAACTTAATCAATATTGTATTAAACATAGGTATCATATAATACATTCACCTTTCTACGCGATCACCGTTAGATCATACCATGGTGGAGGCGCGACCGTTGGATCTCCCATACATACATAAGGTTTAGCAAAAATGGAAGGGGAAGATTATAATGCTTTTAATTAATCATCCGACAAAAGAAACCTTTAGATTAATCTTCGATAATTTTTAACCACGTGCACCATTGGATCTGGGCGGATATGAACGCTGTTGTTAGATTTTTGTATTATTTAATCCCTTTGTTTGACTTTGATTTTTTTGCCATCGTTGATCTTCGAGTGAAGTCTAGCGCTGTCGTTAGATCTCCTGTGAGCTGCATACTTGTTAGTCAAAAAGGGGGCACATCATTTTATTTAATTAATCTTGGTTTAACCCGAACGAGGGTAATTAAAAACGTATTATACCCTTTGCTAATGCATAATTAATTTTGTCTTTACCTTCGTATTTCCCGATACATTACCATTCACATTTTTGGATTTAGATTTTAGCGCGACCGTCAGATCTCGATTGGTGTCGGCGTGACCGTTGATTTTTTTCAACCTGCGAGGTTAGTTACTAAAGGGGGTATGATTTTAACCTTGAGTTAAGCTGGAAGGGGGAATGGTTAGTAACGTGCTTAGACCCTTGTTAATCCCATTTTAATATATTTAATTATTCACATGGGGTTTTTACCGTTTTAATGCATCTTCTATGGGTGCGCCACCGTTATATTGGATCTAGATCGAGCACTGTCGTCTGATATTTCCAATTAGATCAATGGTTAAAGAGGGCACATACCCTTAATACTATTTGACCATAGCATTTTAATGTGTTGTCATATTAAATCAAGCACAACCATTGATCTTTGAGTTCGTCTAAGTGCTGTCGTCCGATCTGTCGATTTGCTCGTTATTTAATTTGAAGTGTTGACCCATGTTGACTTGTTTAATGTTTTGACTCTTTGGAGAGCGTGCAGTCGTTGGATCGGCTTAAACTCAAGCGTGTCTGTCCATATTTAGGAAAGTAACATGGTTTTAATCCTTTTAATTACTTTTGACCTTAGGTTATAATGCTTTTTGGACCATCGACCTTTGACTTATCCTTCGGGCTTCTTTGTGAAAGCGCATCCATTGGATTCTCTTTTGACGAAGCACTGTCGTTATATTAATGCAAGTTGCTCAATTTTTAATTAAATGGGGTGCATACCCTTAAGCCTTAATTAAAATTTTGACATTAGCTATGCTCTTCGGGCTTTAGACCAAGGTGTTCGATTAAATTTTCCTCTTACTTTAGAATATCTTAGGCTTTCTTTAAAAATTTATCATTTGGTTTAAATCTAACAGAAAATTTATTAAAATTTTGGCTTTAGTAATCTAATTAATAAAATTTTGCCCTATCTCTTATTGAAGACAATGGAACTTTATTAAAAGGGACACACATTATTAACAACCACAGTTATATTTTAACAAACAAACCCATAAGGAATTAACTCTCTTAATTAGACGTAAAAAGGACCAGCAATGCTTGCTTACTTTGATGAAACCAAAAATTTAAATTTAGGGGTTTGAAATTTTGAGTCAAATTTGGCTCCAACAGTAATATGCAAAAATTATAAAACATGTTAAAGTTTTAATAATTTTAATTCAAAATGACCTTCTATGAGTTGTGAAGGCTCTACTATAAAAGATAAAAAAACATCATTAATTCTTTAATCAATACCCAACGTAGGATGTAGATAGAAACCCTCTATACTTAGGCTATATTTTGAGGGAACTATGATACTAGATATACAATTGTTTTAAATGGTAACAATTATATTTATAGAAGCCATGATATAAAAATTATTAGAAGAGTTAATAATAAGATAAAAAGGAAAGAAACACAACCATATCATCTAATTATTTAATCTCAATTGAAGAACGACATGGATAAAAGGTAAAACCAGTAATACTATAAAAATTAGCAGTAGCAATGCTTCACTACATTAAGGACTACAACCATCAAAGGAAGAATTTAAATTATTTTTTAATATATGGATGATGGTAATTTAATCAACTAGAAAAAATTACATATGATATTGTGAATTAGGGCATAATATGATGTTTCAATAATAGGGAACAAGGAATGAATTTGATAAGTTTATCATCATGTTTTATTAGTAAAATATAGCATATGAGTTGAAGGATGCTATCCTTCATTTTGGATATCTATTTCACAAGTTATTTGTTACCTCTTTTAGGATTGTGCATAGAGTCATCACCCATATGATAGAAATATTCAAGGGAATATGAAATAATATTAGATAAATTTCCATAAACATCAAAGGATAAAATGGATAAGGTTGGCATGGCATCCCCTATAGATTAATCATTATTATAGGTAGATTTAGTTGTGTTAACCAATGATGAAGTTCATCATGCTAATAACTATCATTAGGTATGCTATCTAAGGGTGTGTGACTGTCATCCATGGATTTCCATTCATTGTTCTAATAAAAAAGGATGATGAGTAAGTCTTAGATATTGTCCTAAAACACACCATCCACACTTGAAAGAACATTGTCTAAAATCATACTATCCATACTCGTGGTACCTTCCAAAGCAAGAGAGAAAAAATAATGTTGCCCAAGTTTTAGATACCATAATACAAGAGATCAATATATTTTCCATAAAAATACCTTATCACACTCTTGTTATACTTTCTATCAATGGGTGAAAGATCGAAAAAATAGGACTACCATCATTTGGGGGGAAGTCACCATCATTTTTATATAGCATTGTTTATGTATAAGCCATTTAAGGGCTTATTATACATACATAACATAACATAGTCAAAAGGGATATGCTCACTATGCAAATAAACTATAATGTCAAGGATATTTAATTCATATTGAAGGATATGGATGAAACATAGTGTAAGTGCTATCTATCATCTAACCTACTATCATTCTTTTTATATGGTCTACTATATAGCTTATCATTTTTCTTGTCATTAACCATATTGTTAACTCTTCCATCCATCCTATCACTTCCCCTAACATTATGCCTAATATATGGAGACACACTATTAGGGTAGTGTCATCTAGGGCCCTACCAAGTTGAATGCTTAATGGAGTATATGGTCTATTCTTGTAATAACTTAAGAAATTCTTTTCTCATTACTATTTTGATCTTAGGATTAGTAGATCATTGTTTCGATTAGCTCCTGACACTAAATAAATAGTATGCTTGATTACCTTTCTATCATAAACTTTCAAATCTTAATAATTTTAAGCATTAATATAATAATTTTTAGTGAAGTTTCATGAATGGATCTACTTCTTCATCTATGCAATCCTTTGCTAATGGTAAACACTTACCATCTATAACCTCAATTAGTTTGTATGTTAATGATTTTACTTGAATGCTCTATTTCTTAGCACTATCATTAGGGTTCAAAGGCTCTCAACTATGATCAAATCCCTAGGTTTTTTTCAATTGTATTACACCACCCTTGATATCATCCCCATATTAAATAATTTATTTAGCATACTTAGACTCTTGAATTAGGAAATCTATAATATCCTCATATTTATTGAATATGTGCTAGTGGTCATTATTATAAAGGGAAAAAAATCTAAATATCACTTTGTATCTTTTAGGTTGGTTTCATATGATAACAACCAGGTTAAAACTTGCAACTAGGTACACTAATTCATATATATATATTATTTTGTTCTAGAATTACCATGATGTTGCATTTATCAAAGCTCTCAAGAAGGTCCTAGATACTATGTTTGTAAGATTTTATTTGCTTGTTCTTAGTAGCATAGTTCAAATAAACTGGATTAACTACTAAATATGAGTCACCAAATATCTTTATGAGTTTGATGCCTATTTTTTTTGCTTTCTATAACCTGAAGCTTAATACCTTGTATTTTCCATATTTTTTATGTAATTGAATAGTAATCAACAAGCATGCTCAAAATGATTTTCTTATGAATTTGTAATATTAATTCTAGCTCCTATGCCATTTTGAGTTTGGGCACCATCAAAATGGACAATTCATTTCTTATCATTATTTAAAACTTGTTCTTCTATTATAGATGATAATACTTTTGGTGTCAAGTACTGATAATTCCATAGTTTTGTTTCTTTGTGATAACTCTAAGAATCATTATCATATCCTTACAGATTGTCTATGATCATGTCTTCATCGTAGAATAACCCTTCCTCCAACAATTTTATATATTTAAGTCTCAAAAATTAATTTTAATTCACATTTTAAGTATCATTTAGATCCACTGAGGTAATTGCATAGTAATTTATCCTTAATCTAATGTTATTATCTTGGTATGACACGTTCATATATGTATAGGTCATTGCAAGATACCCCTTATTAAAAAAAAATTGGTCCACTCTCATGATAGCAACAATCTAAAGAAAGGAGGTAGAATTACCATAGTGACTTCTTACATCATAGTTAATTTAGGGTATGAATAAATAATCACAATTAAATCTTTTTAAAATACTACTATATATTCTCGTGTACCATCTATATAAATTGGGATCCTTATTGTACTTTTGTATGTGAGATCCATCATTTCACACATAAATTTAGGCATAATTATTATTGTTTCCCTTAAGCCCACTATGTAATTTCAAATTATAAACCCTTTAAATCTTAAGGAGATAGTTTCAATGTATTTGGTCTAGGAGTACTTAAGATATTTAAAACATTAATTTGTATATCTAAGGTATATTCAACCAAGAAGTTTTACTCTTCAAATAAATTAGATTATGTCATAGACTCTTGGTGTTAGGTAGGTTTGGCCTTGACTTGAAGTCATTTTTGCTTTTTGAGGTTTCTTATACTAAATATTGTTGCCTTAGAAATGATAATATTTTCAGCATGTTTGCTTTTACAAGTGTTTTCTTCAGTTTCTTTACCATGTTGAATCTTAGCTTGACTTTATTTCCATCATTCTATGGTATAAACTTCCTGTATTATCTTACTATAGCCTATTTATATTTCTTGATAATTGGTGAATATCTCAAAACTAGATTTAACAAACTCTCATGCTTTGTTATGATCACTTTACTTCTCCAGTTGTTCAAATGTAGATTTAACCATTGTAGGCTCTTTTGCCTTAATTGTTTGATGTTGCTTTTTTATTTAAGTTATTATAGGTTTGTCTATTTGTGTTTGGATTGCTTTTTGAGATGACGTTATTGGATTTTATGTTTAATGTGTATTAATGTTCATCCTCTTATCAATAAAATTATTCCTACCTCTATTATGATGTGTTTTTGTGGTATTATTTGGGATGTGGGTGTTTGAGATTGCTCTTACTTTGCTTTTTATTTACTTTGGGTTGTAACCTCTTATGCAAAAAATGTTTTATCTTCAAAAGGAAATCCCTCATCATCTTTGTTGGTCATCATAAAATTAGTTGATATCGCACTATTGGAATTCATCACTACATTATATTATGCCTCTTGGTTGGTTGATAATTTATTGGTTTATTGCTAGAGGATATACCATTGGTTAGTTTATTATAGTAGCTTTATTTCTCATCAACTGAGTTGTCATCAAGGCTTTTTGTGTTACTTAGTGCTACTAATTATATATCATAGTCTAAGCCCCATATATGACAATAACACATCCTATTGAATAATGATCAACATTATAGAAGAAGAACTAGAGGGTGTTTGTTTCAACACATACATTCACTATCATATTTACCATTTTTTGAGCTTGGCTCATCTAATTGGTAGCTTGTTGGGGAACCTAATCCTAGACATATAGGATATTCTAATATAACAATATACCCTATAATACTTTTGCATCCCATTGATCATTAACTTATGAACATATTTCTCATCAACAAAAATAACTTATCCATACATTGGTCTACTTTTTCCACTAACAATTACGGCTAGTACTCAATAGTACTAGGTGAAAACCAACCCAAGAATAACATTTTCAATGGATTTATAGAGGATTATTGGTAAATATGTGTGATTTATCATACTAGAGATATCTAAGGAGGCAAAGGCAAGGTTAATGGTTGATAATAGATTTACAAATTATAGTAGAGGGTTTGGCACCAAGGCAATCTATGGCTAAGGTGGCTATTGGAATTAATGGGTTGGATTTTGGGCCACATGAATTGTATATGACATTGGTAGTATGGTGGTAACTTATCAACTTGAATTAGTATTTCCTTGATTTCGGTGACTTCTCCAAATGATCTAGGTAAAAAATATGATTCACATTTCTAGACATGATTACCAAATTATATTAGAAATATCTTATAAATTTACCAACACTTGTTCATTTGATGGCCATATATTTAGAGTTATCATGTGAGAGGTATATAAACCTAACATAAAAATATGAATGTTCTTATTTGTATGTGTTATGATATCATTCAATTGATTATCATTGAATACATGTTTGTTAAGTTGACAAATTATCTCATGAATAATTCTACAATTAAAGCCTAATAGGTGATAAATTCATCTTATAAGCTCTTATACCACATCATGTATTTATCCCTAAATAAAAATATTAGTAACAATACCATCATATCTTCCTATTGAAATCAATAGACTGAATTCAAACTTTATAGTTTGTTGGGGTGTTATAATGTAGTCTTATTACCATTCTCATTGAATGTTCGTAAAGCCTTCATAATTGTAGGAGGGATTGGTTAACAAATTGGTAGATTTAATGGACCTTGATAGCTCCAATCAAGAAAGTTATTATGAGATTATATTTGTATTTACATTTGAAATAATGAAAGGCCTTATCCATAGCATATTTTTTTCATATTATATTTCATAAATTGGTTGTCCAATGAACACTCGTTGAGAAATCTAAGGTTTTTGAACATTTTGCATAAATAGCATAAGGATTTTGTGTAGGTTTTTGATTTTGTACATCCTATCGCTAATATTTTCGTGGATTCTACTATTGTTATTGAGCATTTTGTTGCTAAGCTTATGCATTCTAGTATTGGTTTAGCATGACTTGTTATTGATTTTGACCAACTAACTATTGTGGTTGTTGTCATAAAACCTATTCTTGTGCAATAATTTGTTATGGTTGAGTATATACTAGTAAAATCAACAATCACTTGGTTATAATTATAGGACTATAGGTATTGTATTGAAGAAATCAATTAAGTTTAGTCATGGTTTGATTAGGTTTAGCCATCTGTGTAATTATTTTATTAGAAGGTGCTATTCATATTTTTTCTCTAGTTAGATTCTAGGTTTGAGGAGCATCAAAAGTCTATTATATTTCCTCTAATACTTGTATCAAAACAATATTTATGGATTTCTTGCATTTTAAAACTTTCTTTTGATAGATAATCAACTTAACAGAATTATCATCTTTTTAGATGCATGTGACTTAGATATCGTATTCATAAAACATTGAAATCAATGAAGTCACTTTGGATTGTGAGTTATGTTTTTCATAGATGTGGATCAAAATACTTTTTGTTGTGTCTATAGGGAAAGTAAAAACATATTAGTATATATACCTCAAAACTAATAAAATTCACTTTTAACTAGATTTCCACAAATTAGATAATTGACAAATCACTCGATTGTTGATGAATCATCAAATTTTGGAATCAAGAAACTTTAGAATCTTTTGGACATATTTATATATATTATCATTGAATTGGCTAACTCAATGAATCATAATATTGGAGACTTAGATATTTTTATTCTATCAACTAGTAATTGGATGTTTGATGAATTGTCAATTGGGACATTTTGAGTTTAAGTTTTTGATGAATTGCTACTTTTCAATCTTAGTAAGTTTTTCAAGTGATATTTGATAAATCATCAAGAATTTGGTGGATCATTGGAAACATTGAGTAAATTTTTTTGTACTATTTTAATGAATTGGTAGGATTTTGGCAAATTATTGACTTATAGACTTAGGATATTTTTGTACCTTTTTAATTTCTTGGAATTCAAGCCATATGCATCTACAAAAATTCATTAGATCTAAACATTTTAAAATAGATAAATAAAATATTATATCTAATAAAAATTTATGGATTCATTCAAACAAAGTCATCATGCAATATTCAACAAGTTATATTGAATTTGAAGGAAATACAACCAAACTCAAATTATAGTGCAAAATTATCATATCTAAAGCTAGAAAAAGTCTATATAAAAAATTAAGGGTTATGTCAAACCCAACATATTTCACAAAAAAATTTATGTACTTGATGAGATTATGATCAAGTTTATAAAGATCTAAAATTCAAACCCAAAAATAAGAAGATCTAATCAATGCTAATGGTTCAATTAGTATGATTTCATGAGGAAAACAACCCAATAGTCCCACTGAGCATGCCAAAACTATTGATTTATGTGAATTACTAATTTTATTATGAATCCAAGCAAGCACATTTGAAAATTGAAATGGAGGAGATGAATCCTCTCAATATTTAGAGTTGGATTGGCTCCCTGCTAATCTAACTAATCTATCTAACTAGTTGAGCTAAAAGGGTGTGAGATAGAAAAGTAAATGCATGCAAATAAAGATAACTATTTCATTATATCAATATTACCATATGATATTCTAATATACTTTGATAATTAATAACACTACTTAGCATGAGAAACATCACTTTACAACTTAAATTCTATACCTTAAAGTCCATACACAATGACTTAATCAACTTCACTAGTTTTTTAGAGATTCATTGACCTAAGAAGTCAGTACACCATTAGCTCATTCATGGATTGACATATTTTGGTGAATCACTTATCATATTATTTGGTGAATTAATAACCTTAGGAATTGACCAAAACTTCCTCTAAAATCTTGGGTTCTAGATTTTATTTCTTAAACTTGTGCCATATTTATGCAATACATGTATTTCATTAGCTTTCACAATTATCTCTAGAGTTTTTATTGCTAGAATCACCTCGATTTTGTTCCTAATATTATATTGCATGATAAATATCATTGGTGGAGTACAAAAATATTAGTGAAACTATTGCACTACAATTTTTTTATCCTTTTTCTAGATCAAATCTATTTTGTAACAACCTACCAAAACCAACCCGATATATATATATATATATATATATATATATATATATATATATACACAAGTAGATTCATAAAGAAGTCCCAATATAATTTTACAACATTCACAAAGATTCATCACATTTAAGTTCAATGTTATTGTAGATGACACTCAAGTGGATAGGAGTGGTAAACATCTCATATTTTTGATGTTCACATTACTAAACCTCATCCTTTAGAATGAATCTAGAGTGGTCCCCCACCTTTCCTATACCCTCACTAGTATAATATAATTTGACCATAGTGTAAGGATTATCCTTTAAGGCCCATAACACTTAAATGGAAATGCCTATTCCCTAACCTTACCATAAGTCCATCTATGTAGGTCATTTTGGTGTAAAGACTTGGTTCTTAGTTAGCACACCTTCACAAGCTAAATAAGGTTATTATCTCTCACCTGGTAATGAACTTGGTCTCCTGAACCTCATCATTCAAGCTACCACCACTGCTGTATCATGAATGAATCCATTAACTTCGTAGCTATGGAACACTCAATACTCACCATTCAAGGCATATCAATCATGAATATTTAGCTTTTGCATCACAACAAATCCTTCGATATTTGTGGGTACCTAGCTATTGCATCATCACAGCTCCTTCTAGGAATCACAAATACCTAGTTATTACATGTATGCAACTCCTCCTAGGATTGGGTTCTCTTTGACACAAGGGTCCTAATAAGGTTCTAGATCCATTCCCAAGAACCCCCTCCAAACCCAAGAAATTACATAAAATAATATAACATCTCTCTCTTGAAAATAAATAAAATAGATCATTTGCATTCCATACTTAAATAAAGCATAAATTTTGACATAATGCTAGCACAAAAGAAGCATCTCTCTAAACTAAATATGATTAAATTAATCTCAATATTCACATCTATTATAATGCTAGCATGCTCAAATAATTCATAATGCTAACATATAGATCATCTTCAAAGAGTTAACAACCAACTCATTCTTTCATTTACTCAAAGCCAAATATTTCATACATTTTCATAAAGACTTCCAAGCCTTATTAATTCAGGAATAAAAATATCCAAGTGTTACATAACAAAACCTTTATTTACATAACAACTTTTTATTCCCAAATACATTAGAGCAAGTCCACCCAAGTGGCCTCTACACCACCTTATTTTCATGATCCTCTTAATAAAAGGAATTTCCCACAAACTTTAAGATAACTTAAGGATCAGGACAACTCTCAATGAAATGCAACTTAACATGCTATATGTATAAATGCAAACAACCATGCACAATACATTTCAAATAATTAAGGAGAGAATCTCATACTTCTCTCTATAATGATTTTCTATCTTCTCAAGCTTAGAAAACCATTAATAACATATTCATTTTTCCCATAACAATAGTATTTCAATATAATAATTATCTATGCATTCCAAAATATTCTATTTAAATATAAGTTTTCCCTTATTTATTTTCAATAATAAGAATGTGTTGGTGTGAAAACCAACATCACATGGGCGGGAGGTGCACCTAGTGGTCCTAGGCCAACATTGAACAACACCATGCTCGAAAGAAGTGGGGTGGTCAATCTTTGGAGAAGGCCGAATCCTTAAGTACCAACTACTTACGCCATAAAGTTTGAAGGGGAAAAAATAAAATAAGAGAGAAAGAAAAGGGAGGTCATAGCCAAAACTAATAAGGATGGGATATGGTCGTATCAAGACACACATGTTTGACATCGCTGGTGAAAATACTAGCACACCACCTAACATATTAGATTACTCCACCCTCACCTATAATTTAGCACAACAGGCTGAAGTGAATTCCAAAAATGATGGGAGGGTGCATGAAATCCAAAGTGTAGAATTAAAGGGATCCCACTCGATCGACCTTAGCAAAAATAAGCCCTGATGCCCATATGTGGATGCAAATTCCAAAACCAACCAACAAGACCCATGAAATCCATATTGCATAATTAAATGAGAAAACTTAGATGGCCATAGAAAAAATAAGCACCTAGATTCAATAGGAAATAAGTGAAGGTAGAATGAGAGACCAAACAATGATATACTTATATTTAAAAGGCTATAAGAATTACATATGAATTATAATGGTCATAGATCCACACTTTGGAATGGTGAGCATTCCACTATTTATAAAAGATTTTACAATAATTATAAATTATAACATTAATGGCATCAGGTGGGAAGATCACGCTGGAATGATCAGAATATTTCCTGACATTCTACTCCATGAAGGATGGCAGTTGTTCAAAAGGATTTAGGTGAATCTGCATAGATTTGGGCCCTTGATCATTCTGCTAGTCCTGTTAAGCAATAAATTTCCATCTACTTTACCCTTTTGAGCAGTCAAAAAGTATGGGTTTACTTGCCTTAGAATTTGTGTATTGGATGGATATTTGGACATACTCTTCTATTCACCATATTCCCAATTTGTCATCCTACGGATGGGTAACTGGACTTGGATCTTTATTGCTACCTTTGCAAGGTTCCACAAATTCTTGGTCAATAATTTAGGTATAAGCTTCCTCTTTTTGTCTTCCCTATCATCTGCACTTTAAAATAATGCACGCATACTTTTCATGCCCTGAGCAATGCACCTTGCTAGGGACAAAATTTTGGGGTTAAAAACTACTTATCTCATTCTTCTATCCAAATAGCTAGGCGAGGATTTGGGATTTGCCTCGATTTTTTATCTGCCCATTCATACGTTTATTCTTTAATTGATTTTACCTTCCACTCATTGCTTTTTACCATCCTTCATATTTCACTCGACCTCTAATACTTAAAAAATTAGCCAATATTCAAAGGGCATCATCACAAAAGAGAAAGAGTGGGTGAAGTGCACAAAATTACAACCACACTTCTTTCGACTCATAGGTGATTTTTATTTCTCAAGAAAGGACCCAACAAGTAACCATTTTTGAAATACCAAAAATACATAAACAAGGGGAGGGAAGAAGGAGGGGATAGTGAAGGCACATAAACAAAAGCAGCCAAAGGAGACTGCAAGAAAAAGGAGGAAGATGATCAAAGGTGAATGGAAAATAGGGTGGGAGAGGGCAGAAGAAAATAAAGGTAGGGAGACCACAAGTGGAAACAACAAGCAAAACTAGGAAAGGAGAACAAGAGGGGAAGAGGGGAGGGAGGGAAACATAGGAAACACTATAAGTAAGAGGATGACCATCACTAACTTCATAGGTTAGTAGCAGTAAGGAACAGAGTTAAGATAAGGAAGAGAAGAATGCAAAAATATAAAATAAACAAAAGAGAAGGTGATCCACGAGACACCCCATAGACCGCACTCCCATTAATATACACCAACCAAGACCAAGATCGATTCAAGAACAGAAAGAATGTCGGGGACATTTATTAGTTCTAATGCAACACCGCTTTTTAATGCAATCACATAAAAACGTTGTTTCCTCATATCCACTCTTCCAGGGAATCTTCTATCATAGCCTCATTCTCATATTTACTTTACATAATCGTATGCTAATTTTTTCCTTTTGGGATGCTATTTATAGATCAATTTTTTGTTTGATCGAGGAGTGGGCACTACTTCCAATAATATAGTGGATATCCTTATTTTAAGGTTTGCACAAAGTGATGCATGAATTTTAAGACTTGATCCATTTGGTATTGGGTCACAACAAAACATAAAGGAGAATACAAAAAATAAAGGGAAGTGCTTCAAAACCAATAATAATTTTTGACAGTCCATTGCAGATCACCCTTGTACAGGATGATGTCAATGACCATGTGCCTATTGTACCTTTATTTAGCTACTGGACTATTTACACAAAAATACGGTGCGATCGACACATTGCAACCATGAAATCATCTGGTGAATCTGCAATGGTCAGACCAAATTGCACCAAAATTCAATCATTTTGACCTTACCTACAACTACTCTTAAGCTTTGTGTAGTATTGAGTGTAGTACTTTTCCTTGGGATGATCAAATTAAAACAAACTAGAATAGGTAGATATCTACCTAATGAGTTATAATATTTGAGTCATTCAGATAGGAGGAGAGAGACCAATTGTCACTTGGACCCAGTGGACCTAAAGCCCATTCTTCACCTTTTTTAGGATCACCCACTAGGAAGGATGACTCAGAGCTTCCCATTATCTACTAAGGCAAAATTATAGTATTGGCATTCTTAGCATCCTTCTTCCCCTGCATTTGGATTTAATATAAAGGAGGGGTATCATTGGAGAATGAATCTTTGACTTTTATTAATTTGTTCTTCGCTAGAATAGCTTTCTTATAAATTTTTGAAAATCTCTCTTCTCTTGACTACTGAATGAGGAAGCTTAATTTTGAATAGAGAGTTTGAATATAGCATGGGTATTCTTGAGAAAGGGATGGTTGGAGCTCATAGGGGATCCTTTTCCAAGTTCTCTCAAAATGGTTGTTAAAATCAATAATGCTCTCTTAAGGTTTTCTTTTAATGTAGAGAAATTGATTGAGCATTAAGGTAGGATCCCCTGAATCATCGAATGTGTTGATGAGTGCTTCTTCCAAATCAGCCCATGCATGAACTTCCATCCTCCAAGGTCCTGTACCGTAGTAACACTCTTTCTTTGAGATATAGAATAAGCAACCTTAATATTACATCCTCATGGATAATGTTATAGATGATGGAGAAAGAGGCTATATCCTGACAATGTTCATATGCAATTTTCTCAATGCCATCAAAACTTGGCAAAGTCTTTAGGGAAACCTTGGTAATATCATGCCAAACATGAATATGGATGGGCTAGGATTATTCCAACGGGGATAATTTGACTAGGCCATTGAAGCATCGATTCTTCAAGCCTACTGGATTCTACCACTAGGTTGGAGTTTCCATATGAGCATACTTTCTCTGCTATCAAGGTTAGGGCTGCTCATCAAACCCTGAGTCCTTCAAAAAATAATTTTTTTTCAGCATATGGAGACAACTGATTTTGAAATTTGGATCTATCACATAGAGGAGTTGCCAAGTGATTGAACTGGATATGGGTAAACCAGAGTATCACTGAACTCTAATTTCCTTTAAAAATGGAGATCTTTTAGGTCCCCAACAGAGTTGCCAAAAACTATTGGTACAAAAACTGACATTGGATGGGTATGAGGCATGCCCAGTGGTCCTCGACCAAAATTGAATAACCATCGAGCTCAGAATAAGTAGGGTGGTCGATCTTCGAAGAAGACCAACTCCTTAATTCCTAGCTACCTATACCATAAAGTGTAAAGGGGGAAAGGGAATGAGAGAGAAATCAAAGGGAGGCTGTAGCTAGAATTGACAAGGATGGGATATGGCCACATCAATACATACATATTCAATGTTTCCAATAAAAATACCAACACACCATCTAACAGATCAACTTACCCCACCCTCACCTATTATTTAGCATAGTAGGCCGAAGCGAATTCCAGAATCGATGGGAGGGTGCATGAAATCCCAAATGTAAAATTTGAGTGCTCCCACCAAATTGGTCTTAGAAAAAATAATCCCTGATGCCCAGAGGTGCATGCAAATTCTAGAACCAACAAAAAATATCCATAAAATCTATATTGTAGAATTAAATGAGCAAACTTAGATGGCCATAGCAGAAATAAGCACCCAGATTCAATTGCAAAGAAGTGAAGGTAAAATGAGAGACCAAACAATGATATGCTTATATTTACAAGGCTAGAAGAATTACATATGAATTGTAATGGCCACAGAGCTACCCTTTGGAATGGCAAGCATTCCACTATTTATAGAATATTTTACAATAATTTCAAATTACAACATTAATGGCATCAGGTAGGAAGATCACGCTGGAACGGTTGGAAGATCTGCTAACATTCTACTCCATGAAGGATATCAGTTTTTCAAAAGGAGTTAGGTGCTTCTGCACATATCTAGGCCCTTGATCATTCTGCCAATCCTATTAAGAAATTAATTTCCATCTACTTTGCTCTTTCGAGTAGCCAAAAATTCTACGTTTACTTACCTCAAGATTCATGTATTTCAAACTGCTCTTCTTTGTGACCCTTGTCATGAGGCAACTGTGATCATTAATTCCATTTCCTAATGGATGATAATTTTAGCCTTGGATGGATATTCGTGCATACTCTTATGTTCACCATATTCCCAATTTTACAACCCACGGATGGATAACTAGTTTGGGTCTTTATTGTTGCCTTTGCAAGGTTTCACCCATTCTTGGTCAAGAATTTAGGTACAAGCTTCCTATTTTTTTCTTCCCAATCATCCACCCTTTCAAATAATGCATGCATGCTTTTTGTACCCTAAGCGATGCACCTTGCTAGGGATGGAAGTTTAGGGCCAAAAAACTACTTATATCATTCTTCCATCCAACTAGCTGGGTAGGGATTTGGGATTTACCTCGAGTACTTATCTACCCATTCATCTATCTGGTCTTTAACTTATTTTACCTTTCGCTAATTGCTTTTTACCATCCTTCATCTTCCACCTGGTCTCTAATGCTTCAAAAACTATCCAATATTCAAAGGGAATCATCGCAAAAGAGAAAGAGTGGGTGAAGTGCACAAAATTTCACCCACAGAATGCAAGCTCAAACTTTCACTAAGGCTTCAACAAAATATATCTTAAATAAATTCAAACAAAAAAATGTTTATTTCCTTTAATGTTCTAGCCTAAACATTCATTAAAATATCTAAAAATAAACCCTTAATAGCTACAACAAAGGATTATATTTTCTCATTAATTAAACTTAAACATTCATTAATGCTCAAGTAAAATAATCCTCTAAATACTATCTACCCATATTTTATTAACTAATTAAATCCAATTTAATATAAAACCACACTCTAACTTACATAAAACAAAATACAAGTTAAACAAGCAAATAATAAAATTAAATCAAGCTTTAACCTTATATCAACCTTAGATGAGAAAACATTAAGCAAAAAGGATGCCAATAAGCTACGAGAAGGACATAGCTTGTGGGCAAAATTATAATGTTTGGTCGAGCCTGAGATACTATCTGCATTGACTAAGGAAGGTTTCTAACAAATAATGCCTATAGACCCTTAACACTTGGAAGCATACCTCTTGGATTCAACCAACCACCCAAAGAGATTGACATAAAAAGTGCGATCCAAAATAAAGCAAACAATACAAAACAACAATACTACAAATGAATTCAATGAGAACCACTAGGGAAGGTGCTTGATATTAAGGAAGCTACTCTTCTCTATAGGTCTAAGCCAACATCTAGCTAAAATAAGGAGATAAAAAATCTTCTCAGAAATCAAGCACCTCAAAGCAATGATAGACTTGCTAATCATGTTGAGCACATATAAGGGTATGTCATGGCTACTAAAACATAGAGATCTCACTATACAGGCATAGATAAAAAACTAATCTCTATGGAAGCTCTACAAGCTCTACAAAACCAATAAAAACTAGAAGAACAACACTCAAGAAAAACCTAAAGCATAAGCATAGAAAGGTACAACATTACCTCAACTAAACATTGAGCTTTCTCTAAGCACTGATATTTCCTCAAATATCTTTTGGTTACCTCCAATGATCTCTAGCCAACATGTTCCCTCCTTCACCAATCCTTGTGCTAGGCATCTAGAGAGCATATAACATGTAGCAGAGGAGCACTCGAAGAGGAAGGACCACCTTCCATTTTCAAGTGCTAGCGAACTACTTCTTAGTTCCAACTCACATTATTACATTCTCAAGGTCAACATTACAAAAGGGAAGCATGGCTTAAACCAAATTTACCTTAATAATTATTAATCCCTTATTATTTCTAATATTAGGATTCTAATTAATTATTAAGAACTAAGGTTAAATAATCAAATTTCATTCTTTTATTCAAAGATTCAAACTATGAGCAATTAATTCAATAATTCATCTAAAACAATGTTATTTACTAACAAAGATTAATTATTTTTCAATTAAAACCAGATATTAATATTAAATATTAACTCTGATGTTAACATTTTAAATATTAATATTACTAACCTTATTCATACCTCTTTGGATCAAACAAATTTATGCTTCCAAAATACAAGAAATACAAGGACTTTTCAAGTCAACAATACATTGTGTTATTTTCTCCTTGAGGAGGTGGCTTTTTAAGATAGCTATATTATCCCCTACCTACTAAGGATGAATTATTTTATAATAGCAATCTCATGACACAAAAATGTATTTAAAAAACAAGCACATATGCAATGCATCTACATGAAGGGTACTTTTTACCCTTGAGTTGTCGATGAACAAGTCATCCATCATTTCCCAAATTTCTCTCAAATCTGGTGTTTGTCCCATATCAATCCATCGGTGAGAGTACCTGGTATTAAAACCATAAATTTCATCAGTAGTACCATATTCTAAAATAACATAATCAAATATTAAGTGTATTTTCCAACACATATTAGCAACATAAAATGAAACTATGTATTAGATATCCACTCATCAATACATAATTCAAATGTCAAGAATAAGTCCTACCAAGGAGGGCCATTACATACTCTCTCCCTTAGACTAAACACAATCCTCTATGTTTACTAGAAATACAACATATAAGTTTCATTCAAATAAATATGGCAATTGCTTCCTCATTTCCTTAACATCTTTCCAAGTTGCACAGTTTTCAGAATACTGGTCCCTCTTGACCTTACATTGATCTATGGCTCATTTTCTCAACATATTGTAATGACACCCTATAATATTTACTGGTCTAACCTCAATGGCTGAGAGATCCACCATCTACAATTTAGAAATATTCCAAATATGAGAAGGAAAAACAACATATTTTCTAAGCAGAGATATGTGGAAAGTATCATGGACCTTTGATAGGTTGGGCAACAAGGTGAGCCTATAGGCTACTGAACTAATATTATCAATGATTTCAAAAGGCCCAACATAACGAGGATTCAACTTTATTGACTTGATGGCACTTTTCATGGTTCTTACCCTCAAGAAGATTGTCTCCCACAAAAAATTCTCTTGGTGATCTTTTCAAATCAACATAGCTCTTTCGGTGATCAACAACTTCCTTGAGCCTTTGCCAAATCCATATGAGCTATTCCACCATCTCTCTAATAGTGTTTGGTCTGATGACCACTCGATCCTCCATATTATCCCATGATAGAGGTGTTATGCATCTTCTTCCATATAAGGCTTAAAATGAAGCCATTCCCAAGGATGCAGGGTATCCATTATTATATGTAAATTCAACTAGATGTAAAAAGTCTTCCCACTTAGAATTTTGATCCATGTAGTACATGAGAAGCATGTCCTCTAAAACTTGGTTCACCCTCTCTATTTGTCCATTTATTTTTGGATGATATGTAAAACTGATACTCGACTTAGTGCCCACTACACAGTGAAGATCTTGCCAAAATTTTGATGTGAACCTAAAATTCTTGTCTGATATGATCACCATCATGTAGCCTATAAATTTCTTTGGCAAAATTATTTTCTACCATCGGTGCATCATACTTAATTTTCCCTGGAAGAAAATGTGCAACCTTGGTCAACTTGTTGATCACCACAAGAATTGCATCTGGAAAAATGCATTGGGCTTTCCTAATGGAGACCCAAGTTCAATTCACAGGAAGGGTGGTACCGATATACCCCCAACTTTTCAACCTAATAAAAAAAATAAAATTATGATAGCTATTATTGTAAGTAAATTCCACTAAGTGGAGTTATTTCTCCCATTGATTCTATTGGTCATTTATGTACATCTTCAACATGTCCTCCAACATTTGGCTCAATCTCTTGACTTGACCAATTGTCTCTTGGTGGTAAGTTATGCTAAAGTTTAATTGAGTCTCTAAGGCTTGCTAAAAGGTATTCTAGAATTGAGAGGCAAACAAGTATTCCTACTATGATATTATCTTCTTAGGAACTCCATGGATTTTAAAATCTCATCAAAATATAATTGGGTTACATCCTTTTCTTTATATGATTCTTTTTGGATATGAAGTGAATGAATTTCAATAGCTTGTCTACCACCAAGAGGATTACATTATACCTTTGTTGTGTTAGAGGTAATCTAGTATTGCAATCTATCAAAATTGCATTCCATTTCCACTTGGGTATGTCATGCAAATAAATTAGTCCTCTAGGTTGTTGATGCTCCACCTTAACCATTTGGTATTTACTGGTAATATCATTCTTTATCCTATACAAAATTAAATATTCTTTAGATCAACATTCATTTTTGAACCCCAAATATGTGGTATAATACATCTTGTATCCTTCCATCAAGATTAGTTGTCTAAGATCACCTATGGATGGTACATAGATAGCCCCATTGAACCTAAGTACCTCCTCAAGATTAATTTTGTATCCTTCATAAGTGGTACCTATAAAATTTACATCTTGGTAAGCTTTCACCAACTATTGAATCCATGCATCATTTCATAGCTTTTTTTAAACTCATTATGATAGCTTATATCATGGCCCAAGGACATTGTCTCCTACTAAAGGAATCTATTACCTTATTTTTCATGTCCTTTATATATAACATCTCAATTAATACGCATAAAGAAACTCCATCCTTTTCCTTTGATGAGTGTTGAGGTTCAGTTATATAAACTAATCAAGCTTAGATGATCAATATTTAGTTCAAATTGCTTCTCCAATAGGTAATGCCTCCAAATGATTAGGGAATGAATGATAGTTTCCAATTCTAAATCATGGACAAGTTAGTTCATCTCACTATCCTTAAGTTTCTTCGATTCATATATTATTATCCTTCCTACATCAACACTCCTCCCAACCCTTCAATAGATGAATAAGTGCAAGACACATATGACTTGTGGGGTTTGAAATTATTATGATATGGATACTAGTGACCAACATTTTCACTTCACACTTTTATAACCATATAAAATTTCCTTTCCACAAGAGGAAGTTGATAGGATTTACAATTCTAGAGAAATTCCTCATAAAACTTTGATAATACCCTGTAAGGCCCATGAAATTTCACACCCATGGCACATTGGTTAGGGATGGACACTACATTATCATTTTGATCGTTACTAGATCTATTGAAATACCTTCACCAAAAATCACATGGCTAAGGTATTATATCTCTATCTAGAAGAAATATCACTTTGAGATCATAATGTATAAATTTTGCCCCTATATGCACTACAAAACTTATCTCAAGTTCCCTTTGTACTCCTTGCCATTTGTGGAATAAATCAAAATGTTATCCAAGAATAATACAACTAATTTATTCAAAAAATTTGGAAAACATTATTCATCAATCCCATGAATTATGGTGGGGTATACTTTAGACTAAATAGAACTACTATGAATTCATAATTATTGTAATAGGTCCAAAAATTATCTTATGAATGTCTGAATCCTTGATTCTAACTTGATGGTGCTAGATAATAGATTAGTCTTAGAAAATACTATGGACCCTTGTATTTAATCAAAAATATTATTAATGTGGGGTAATGGGCACTAGTTATTAATTGTTAGTTTATTCAATTATTGATAACTAATACATAAACACATTGACCTATCCATATTATTGACAAAGATGATAGATGCACCCTATGGTGATACACTGGACTAAATAAACCCTTTATTCAACAATTATTACAATTATATATTCATTTCATACAACTCTATAGTGGAAATTTAATACTGCTCCTTCAATATTGACTCTGACCCCAACAACATATCAATAAAAAAAATTACTCTTGCACAATCCATCATCTTGGTGATTCATATAGAAAAACATCTACAAATTCACATAGAGTTGTATGTGAGTCCAAAGTAGGCTTCTTGTTCCCATTCTTTCTAGTAACTTGAATTTGGATGGCATATAACATGCACCTCTTCCTTGCACTCATTTTCATATGTACTATAGAGATCATTTGGGATGATACTACTTGGTTCACACCCTAACGTAATAATTAATATTGGCATGATGTCTTCTTAGCCAACACATGGTTAGGATAGCATCATATGACCCCGATCATATCACTAGTAGGTATTGATGGGTAGCCCACTTTTCAAATTGGATTCTACAATCTACCATAAATTTTCAAATGGATTGGTAAGATCCTAAAGACATCATTACCTATCCTAAGACATATGACTATTAATGCCCTGCTAGTACATGTCTATCAACAAATTCAACATTAATAAAATATGTGACTCCAAGATTTATAAGAATAGTTTTAGGTCAACCAAGATACCTATAGACTTTATGATTTTAGCTTGATGTTTGATTTATCAATGGTTGACAATGGCTAACATATGGTGTTGTAGATGTATACTATTACATGTTTGGAGGAATAACCTTGTTGAAACTCTAGTAACTCTTTGATATAGATTAGAAAACATATTCAAACCATAAAATCTAGAATAACTCCTTTTTTGTAATGGTCCTCCATGTCCATCATATGTCAGTAATGCTAAGTTGTATACCTCCAACCATATTGGTGGCTCACTCCTTTTGACCACTTGATCCAAGATTGTATGCATTCCCAAAAGGATATGATTGACCAACATAATCTCATCCCCTAGGGAGGGTATATCTCCTAGAGGTTTAGAAAAAATTTGATCATGCTTCATGATAATTCTAGTGCCCTATTGAAAGTTGTAAAATTCATGAATCCTAGTCTAGCTATAAATTTAGAATATATACTTCAGTTTGAATCTCTCTACAAATTGTTCCCAAGTCACCTACATATGGTCAAAAACCAAAAGGATTTGTTCATTTTTCCACCATACTGCTGTTGATTGTTCTATGTGAAATATCGTAATATTGGTCTTATATGTGTTGGGAAAATCATAAATTTAGAAATATTTCTCTATTTCTATCAACCACTCTCTTGCCACCTTCCCTTCATAAGTTCTAAATAACTTTGGTGGTTCATATTTTGGAAAACAAATGCCTCTAATTTGGGTTTCTTCTTTTGGTTGAACTTATACTAGAAGTATTATGATGGAAAATTATTCTCATGTTTAGGTGGTTGTCTTACCTCTTTGAAAACTACTAGCATCCAATATTCATTCATTGAATGTGGAATGTATTCTAATACCTATGTCATCCAATCAAGTGGCAACTCCTCATTGCATAGAGAGGTATCTTGACTAGCTCATTGAGTTCTCTACTTCATGTTATTGTCCTCTTGATGGGATCCCTCTTGGTTTAGAGTCATTGTTTATTGATGGCTAGCCTGACATTAACCTATCCTTTAAGGTGGCATATAAATGCAAGATGTTTAAAAGTAATATGGTGACCCTTTACATTAGAGTTCTATAACCCAAGCTTTGATACCAAATGAAATACCCTTGTTGAGTGGCAAAAGCATAACTCTTTTTTTACAATTTAAATTCATTCAATAATTTATCAAGTTTTATAAGGATATCATATCATTAAGAATTTCTAAGAAATTAATCATGGATAAAATATATTTATATTTTTTTAATAAATATAAATGGTCTTATTAACTTGGAACATAGACTTTCATAGTAGTAGAAAAATTGAGATGACAAAGCTTTATTGACCATAATAGCAAACATTACAATTATTCCTATTGAAATTCAATTATATTCCCCTAACTTTAAAATAAGGAATATACTGGTATCATAAAATAAAAGCTGATCACAAGTGCATGTTGTGCCATTCTTTTTTATCCTTCAAAAATCCTTTTACCAATATTAGCTGTATCAACAAGTGTGTTCTAGTAGAGACCACCACTTTGGAGAAGTGGCCTATGCCACCCTTCCTCTTACCAAGACTTGTAAATATTAATAGTATGACAGGTTTTCCTCTAGAAAGGGTCAAGAGAAAACCAACCATTTAATCCACTAAGTTACATATATCTCTTAGAACCATTTATCAATTAATGAAATACATAAGTTTTATACAACTTAATTATTTCGTAAAGCCTGAGACCTCCTTAAGGCAAAAGATCATTGGAAAACTTCCATTGGACCCTTAACATCCAAGTTATAACCACAACGTTCAAGGAAAATCATCTTATTACATTATAGAATTATTATCTCTTCTTCTTCAATAATATTTATTATATGTATAATAAGAAATAATCAAAGTGAAGGTAGTTTTTCAACCACTAGAAAGCGTAGTCAATTTGTATTCCATGCTAGGACTGGTTGCTCGATCCTAGGGAGTTAATCCTACCCTAATTTGGATCCAATCTAATGGTATGCCCATAAACCCCACTACATTGGCCTTCCTCTCCAAGCTACAAGTTTGAGATCCACATGCATAGAAGCAGTAAGCTTTTTCTATAGTAGTCTAAGATAGTTTTATGGATAATATCAATGTTTATCATTTTCAGTAAGTTAATGTGCACATTTTATATGGAAGCCTTAATCAAGCATACAAGCATCTATAATCAAAGGAAAATTAACAAGAAAAGGATATAACCATCATGGTAACATAATTCTAGCTAAAGGTCCGAGGTGTAGACCAATTGGTTCATCCAAACCCCATAAGGGGGCGGAGGTCCAAGGTTCAAATCTCGGGCCTCGCCGGACTGAACGCTTGTCCCTTTCCTAGTGCTTTCAACAACGTAAAAGGTTTAAAATGATTGTGGCATGGTGGTTATAGGGGCGGACTGTGCAAAGATCTATGTGGCGGCTTCTGGGGTGGATAGCGCAGAATACTATGGTGGCCATAAAAAGTCGGACAGCCTGCCCGGATTCGTGGCGGCTACCAATTCCACCATGTAAATTCAAAAAAAAAAACATACTTCTAGCTAACTAATGCCACTAATAGAAACAATTTCCATCTAATTTTAACAATTTATTCTTAGAGCTACTTTAAGTTGTTGAATCTACTTCACCTAGTGCCAAGTATTCTACTTATATAGTCCTCATTTTCCATAGCCTTTATGCAATATTTTTTTCCTTTCTTCTCTATGTCCCCTTTATCCATCCCTTACCTTATTGTAATTTATCCTCATTTTTTCTTTTTCCACTTCTAGTTACATTTTCTTTCTTCTTCCACTTCCTATTCAATTTTCTTTCTTCCTAAAACTTACTAGATTTTAGTAACTCGTTAGTAATTTATTTATTTATTTATTTTTAATTATCAAGAATCTTATTAAGTTGTCACTATGTATTATTATTTAAGTCATGGCTTAGACTATTCCCAACACACAACCCATTATGAATAATATGTATATATTTCTAAACACAACACATGACCAACATATCACACTACAAGGAACTAGAAAATTAAGTCATATAATTAGTTAACTTTCAAATCTAAGAATGTTATGCCACACATAAATGTTTATATAAGACACAAGAATCCTCAAAGTGGTCTTTTGCACCTACTATGACACCATAGATATACTTTTCTCTCTTCTAGGTTAGAGTTAATGTATAGTTATATTTACATACTATTATGTGCTTTCACATTTATCCAATGAGCACCTATTAATACATTTCATCCCTAAATTTAGGAATTATCATAAAATAAAATTCATATACAAACATCATATATTATCAAGTAGGTCATCTACATCCTAAAATCATTTAGTTATCATCTTATAGTATTGTCCCATGAATGTCAATTCCATATACAACTATAATAAGATGCAAAAAGAGCTTGCTCAAATAAATACTAAAATGGAATCTAGGCAAGGGGAATATACACTACAATTTAATGTAAGAGTGATGATTTGTAACATGTCTATGAAATATAATAGAGAGCTAGGAAGAAATTGGTCTCACTTTATCACATACCCCTACAAATTTGCTATAATAAGTAATAAGACTAATTTTGTGAACTTCATTTCACGAAGCTCCTTAATAAATATTCCAAGAATACTATATTTAGATCCATAGTAATTGAATTCAATTAATATTCTCCATTTTATTTACAATTCTTAAAAATATTATGTTTACACTTGATTGTATTTGGTTATTTAATGATCGACCTAGTTACAAAAGCAACTATACTTGTAAGATCACAATAATAAATAGTAGGATCAATTTTCTCAAAGTATAAATCTTGAATAATCCCCCTTAGCCATTTTATTTTTTTAATGGCTAATATAGTTCCTTTGTATTTTGATTCTAGAGAAGACAAAATTTAGTATTTTGCATCATGATTTTCCAAATGTTGCATTTAGGACTAAGCAAAAATAAATAACCACAATTTATTATAAACATGACCAAAGTAAAAATAAAATATTAATTCATAATATTTATATATTATCTTATAAATAACTTATCCTTTTACATACCTAAGGATTCTCTTCATTCTATTCATATGTTCTATATATGGATTTAAACATAAATCTAAATGTCATACAAATTATAACATAATATTGTCTTAAATGAGCAATATATAAGATTCATTGATTTTTCCTATACATCTTACCATCCAAAATATCAAAATATTAGTTTTTTATACATCAAATTATTCTTGAATCACTTCGATTCCATTATTTTAATATTGCCTTATAATATAATTGAGTTCAATGGGAAAATTTTACATTTTTTAAGCCTAAACATCTTTGTTCATTTCCATCCACATTTACAACCAATTCATCGGTGGATGGATCTTTAATATTCTATATTGTTTTAACCTTAAAAGATGACCTTCTATTAGGTGATCTCCAAGTAGATATATATACAACTACTAATCATAGATCCAAATATTTAGATCTTTTTCACGATTATTTATAATCCTTCTCTAGGTAATCTAGGAATTTGTCTATACAACTTCATCATCATGTAGCCAAAATTTTCCATTTAGTTTGACCTTGTTAATTTTTAAACTTAAATAAGAATGTTGAATATCTTATAACAATCCATAAAGTCTCTAATAATAAAACATCTATTGAGTTATTTTATATATTCCATCTTGTTTGTGTTCTATACATCCATTTGTATTTAATTCTAACTATATGAAGTCCAAAAAACGTGTTTGTATCACTCAAGTAGTCATGTTTTTGTTGTGGCAATACTAGTTTATAGACATTTAGCAAAACATGCCCAATACCTTTTACATCACAATGATCCTTGATAACTATCCATTTTGTACCTATTATAATTCATTCACCTTGAATCTTTATGAGATTCCAAATAGCGTTGTTCTCTCTAAGAAAACTTATAGTTTAATTAATTCTTAATGCAAACTTGTATGCTTTGGTAAAACCTTGGCTAGTTCTTTTTTCTCTAACTTAGTTTCTTAGATCATGACATCTACTATGATAGCTAAGATTATTTTTAAGTATTCTTTTCACTACCTAGAATCATATTATTTGTCTTAGGATATCTCCACATACATTTGTGCCTCTAATTATATCCTTCTACTTCTTTTTCTTTCTTCTAGATTTAGTCACCATATCTAGGACTTCTTACTTAGAAAGGTTAATAAAATGGTAGTTCATGTAGTTCAAATTAATTTTTATATCTTTTTCTTTTAATTTTATTTCTAGGCATTAGGGTTTGTGTCCTAATCAAGATACTTGTAGTCATTCTCAATTATATGGGAAGGTGATTACGAATTTATGGCCACAAATTGAGCTTTAGGATAAATGTAGCATTGAGGATGTTGTGACTGATGGGGAGCAAATAGTTCCTAATGATCCTAAATGAGATTTTGGATAATAAGGAATATAAAAAAAGGTAGTGGGTCTTTGTGTACCTATTATCTTCTATCCTTCTAGGTGGATCTCTAGTTCCTAAGCATTCATTTCCTTGCATGATATATGATTTTTGGTTTTTTCTCATTCTTCCTTAACATCTTTAGTTTTGGTAGCATTCTTTAGTAAAGAATAACATTATTTTAAGCAACATTGTCAATAAAAATAATGACATCCAAATCTAGATTATCAAATTTTAAGGTTGTCATTCCTGAGAATTATTTTATCTCTAACTAGCTTTGAAATATCTAATAAGATGGTTTGAGGTGTAGACCAATTGGTTCAACCAAACCCTGTGAGGGAGGCAGATGTCCAAGGTTCAAATCTTGGGCCTCACGGATTGAACACTTGTCTCTTTCCTGGTGCTTTCAGTGGCGTAAAAGGTTTAACATGATTGTGACATGGTGGTTATAGGGGTAAACTACGTGAAGAACTATATGGCGGCTTCCAGGGCGAACATCACAAAATGTTGTGGTGGTCATAAAATCCAAACAACCTGCTCGGATTCATGGTGGCTACCAAGTCCACCATGTAAATTAAAAAAAAAAATCTAATAATATTCATATCCTTGCTCATGTGCCAAGACTCTTTCAAGCTGTAGGTTTTGATGCACAACAATAATATTTTTGTAATTGGTTACATGGGATTAAAGCAGGCCCCACATGTATTACATCATTACCACATAGTGGTACTATAGTTATGCATGTATTAGTTGACAAGATTCAAACCTCCTCTATTAAAGTCAAGGGATTTAACTAATTGAACTCTTGTCATTTGATGAATTGATCAATAATGTTACAAATGGATTTGAGGATAATTTTATCCTAGAATTCAATTAAGATAAGACATTCAAACCCACATAAGATCTTCTAAAATTTTCTCTTGAAGATTATTGAACCTTAGAATCCATGAAATAAAACAACAATGAAACCTTTCTAGAGAGGAATATTATAAAATTGACCTTTTGATTTTCATTCAACATGAATCCAAGCCATTACTTTTTCAGAAGTAATTAAATATCCATTGAAATGTCAAACCAAGGGACTTGTCACAAGGATATCTCAGTATTTTCTTACTAGGTGTCAACCTATGTAAATTATGACATTTTTTTTTGCATTTTCCATGTTAGCTTCATCTTACTTTAAATGTCACTTCAAAACTTTTGTTTTTGTTGTAAACATTATCTTTATTTATCGATTTTAATTTTGATATTTTGAATATCTACATATAATTTATAGTAGATTTTGTCTACCCAGGTGTTGTAGATGAGTTGGAGAGGAGAGGGCAATCCTCAAAGGGAGGTCCCAGGTTCAAATCTCCACCCTACCAAAAAGCTGAATTGGGTATCCAAAATCCAATTGATAATGTTGGTGCGGGCAGGGTCGGGTGCGACTCCCGGGTGACTTTGATGGTGTAGAACCCCCTGTTCGTGGTCTCTCAAACCAAGGCGGCTCCGCAAGGGGTTTTTTGCTTAAAAAAAAAATAGTAGATTTTGTCTAATTCAATGGTGACATTCTTTCTATACTCTATCTTTGTGTGTGAGTGAGAGAGAGAATAGATTTTATATTCTAATTGGTTACATGGAATTTAAACAAGTTACGTATGTATTACATCATAACTACATAGTGGTATTACAATAACATTTTGATAATTATATTATATTATTTTGACAAGATTTAAACCCTTATTTTTACCTTGAAAGTTGACATATTTAACTAGTTAAGTTTCTACCATTTAATATTTATAATAATATTAAGTTGACCCATGGAATGAGCTTGGAACCTTAATATATGGCGAGAATATGTTCACTTGCCACCACTTGTCCTAAACCATTTGGACAACTCTCTATCCTCTATTATTATATATCCTCCAAGCCAAAAACAAAAATGTTTTCAATAATAAACAATATGAAGTTTTTAGATCAAATAACATTAACTCAATCAATTAAGTTCTTCGACTTTTAAGGAGAAGACCAGGGTTTGAATCTTATCCAAAGATATATATATATATATATATATATATATATATATATATATATATATATATATATATATATATATATATATATAGTCAAGCTAATTAATACCCCTAGATGGTCATAGTTTTATATAGGAGAGACCCATTTCTATCTTATATAACCAATTTTAATATATATATATATATATATATATATATATATATATATATATATATATATATATATATATATAGTTATCATTAAATTAATTTGTAAATGTTATATAGGAGAGGATTTCTTATAATGCATTCTTTTAAAAAATGAATGAAATACAAAATGTATTCTTTTTTTAAAATTATTTAGTAATTCAAATAAACTTGTGTTATAGTTGCAATATGTTATTGGTGTTTCATCTTAGTAATCTGAGTTCGAACCATAGGGATGGGGGCCCCATATTGCTATGCCCCCACAATTGTGGGCTCCAATTGTGCCACCCATTGTACTTTGCATTACTTCAACAAAAAAATAAAGTTGTGTTATAGATATTCTATAATTTTGCATTGACTATATTCCCAAGGGCCCAAGGGTTGTGTGGATTGGTAAGTCCTAGGCGTTTACCAAGAAGAGACCCAGGTTCAAACCTTGGAGACAAGTCTTGTGTGGCAAAGGTAGTAGTTTGACCTCAATCCATTAAGTACGCTAGCCCAACGATGACGGTACTAATCCCAAGAAGGTAGTAGTTTGACCTCAATCCATTAAGTACGCTAGCCCAACGATGACGGTACTAATCCCAAGCCACCAGCAGTCCTCCTCATATCGGTACGTGTACAACAAGGTGGCATGGATGGTTATTAGGAGCAGCTCAAAATTTGAACCTGCTTAATAATAAAAAAAAACTATAAATGATAATAAAAAAAATTTCGTTGACCAAAAATGCTTAGATCATAAATGAATGTAATTATATAATTTCAGGGACCATTGCAAAAATATGTATCCACATAAAGTTAAAGAAACGGCATAGGTCATATTGCAGTATCACCTTGTCCGCCATTGAGAAACATACACTTTTAGACAATAAGTAAACATATATTAAGTATCAGCAACTTTTAGACAATAAGTAAACATATATTAAGTATGCTTGCTCACGGACCCTTGGTTGTACGGAGTTAAAGTTCAATTTATGTTGGTTGTACGGAGTTCATTTATATTAAATTACTTGAAAAAAATAAATTATTTTTATTAATATGAAAAACAATTATATATAAAAAATAGGGTTGAATTTGGTATAAATTTAATATTTTTTATTATTATTTTTTTAAACTCAAAAAGTTTTAGATAGAGTAATTGGAAAGTAATTTTTAATGTTTGTAAAGCTATATATAAATATAAAAAGATGTGATTATTATAGTGTTTATTCATTAGTATATAAACTTCTTTTTGAATTATTCCATGTTAATATTTATTTATTTATCTTGAATTCGAACTTCATATATATATATATATATTTTAAGCGAAAAACTCCTTGCGGGGTCGTTTTGGTCTGAGAGACCACGAACAAGGGGTTCTACACCGTCAAAGTCACCTGGGGTCGCACCCGACCTTACCCGCACCAACATTATCAATTGGATTTTGGATACCCAATTCAGCTTTTTGGTAGGGTGGAGATTTGAACCTGGGACCTCCCTTGGAGGATTGACCTCTCCTCTCCAACTTACCTACAACACCTGGGTGAACTTTAAATATCTTATTTAAAGTTTCAAAATCTTAATTTAAATGAGAGTAAAAAATAAAAAAAAACTTTTATTATAAAATATTAGATATCATATGTTTTTTTTTTTAAATAAGCTAAGTGTGGCTTCTATTGGGGCCATTCCCATTAAAAAATAAAACATTACATTGCTTTTATTATATTTCTAACAAGTTAATTAAAACATACTTATTTTCCATATTTCTTCAATTTTTAAGTTTTCATAATCAACTTTTTTTTAAGAACTAACAACAAGAACAACCCTTACATGACATATAACTCCAACAGATAGAAGAAAAACAAACATAACAATTATCCATCAAAAAGAAAATTTTGTTTGATTATTTTTCTTTTGTAACAGAGGTTCTTCCTTTAGAGTGGTAAGATCTGATAATGCATTTTTGCACTTCAAGCTCCTGAGGTAATATCTAGTTGTAACACATTTTGTAGGATCTTCATTTTTAGAAAACTAACCATCATCAATTGTTTCATAATTAGCTTCAAGAATACCATTTAAGGTGCTAATATTTTCCATGGAACCGTCTGGATGGTCTTTAGTAACCATTTGGTTTTTATCAATGATCTAATTCAAATTCTCCTTTTTGGGTTGAGTCTTTTATTGCTCCCATGATTCTTGCTAGACAATTGGTGCATTTGGAGGATGAGCTTCTTTCTTTTGAACTAGGACATTTGAAGGTTTCAAATAATTTGCATGTAGGGCCTTCTCCTCCACCAAGGAGGAATCAAAGCATGATCAGATGCATGGGCATCTCTTATTCAGGTGGCCATATTGTTGACAACCATAACATTTTAGGGAGAAGTTTTCATATTCAATATTTTGGATTCATTCCTCTTTGCTTGAGGAGATAGTAATGGATTGAGGCCCAAGAACTGAAATATCTATCCAAATAGTCAATCTTGCTTTATTCATATTAATTTTATTAGACAATTTTTTCTCTGTTTGAGCATCCATATACTGGAATGCACCAATGACATTACCAATTTTGGTGAATATCTTCTCTCCTCAAAACTCCATAGAGAGAGCATAAAGATTCACCTAGACTGGGAAGCCATTAACTTCTTTTGTAAAGGGATTGAAACTAGGAGTCCAAGGTCTTATATAGACACTCCTTTGTCCGAATAACCAATTATATCTATAATACATTACCCTATCTCTATCTGCTAGCTTAGAAAAGGAAATAGAAAAGAAATTTTTGGGTAGGAGAGTTACTTGGAATTTTGTACTGGTCCACAAATCTTTGATGTATCCTTTGAACTCCTCTAAGCTTGGTCTTTTTCTCTTGAGTTTGGAGATAATTGTCCGAGCTTCATGATCAATCAGATCCAACCCAAATTCATCCTCCAAAATCATGATAAAGGGCAGAGGTTCATCCACCCGCGAACCCAAAGATCCTTGAGACGTATTTCTTCTGACCTAAGAGGTTATATTTTTTTAGAAATATAGCCAAATTTGTTGCTTTGTTCCATACTTAACTGCACCTAAGGTTTACACCCCTTTTTCGAAGTATGTGAAATATATCTTATTAAATATTATATGTTTTTTTTTGAAAAAATGAAAACTTGTATTAAAACAAGAACCAGATACAAGCGGGAGAGAACACATCCCGAGCCAGAGCCACAAGCAAAACAGCAAGGAAGGCGCACCAAGGCAAAGCTAGGTACCGCAAGGCACAGAGAACGGAAGGCACGAAACAACAACAGGTCGCGAAACCGCGACATGTCGCGAAATCGCGACAGGAAAACCCGTCACGGCCACTTTGGCACCAACAGGCGCGATAACGCGACATGTCGCGAAATCGCGACATGTCGCGGAATCACGACAGGAATGGCCCTCGACAGCCACCCGCAGAAAGCGTCGCGACAGCGCGACAAAAACAGAAAGCAACATTCAAGCCTCATGAAGGTCGCGATATCGCGACGGAAAACCACCCAGTCGCAAAGGAGCCAAACATGCCGCGAAATCGCGCAAGAAAAACGCCAGAGACCAGGAGGGCACAACCTGTCGCGAAATCGCGACAAAAACCAGCTCGAAGTTGCATCATCACTACAGGTCGCGATATCGCGACAGTTATCCACCCAGCCGCCTAATTGCCAAAAGTGTCGCGAAATCGCGAAAGAAGAACCATGCAGCTTCCAAAACTCAAACTTGTCGTGAAAACACGACGAAATATTAACATTTCTATTCAACTTCAAGAAGGGAATGAGAGCGCGGTAAAAACACCAATCGAACCTGGAAAGCGGGACCTGTCGCGATATCGCAACGTGTCGAGGAATCGCGAGGCGCGAAAACGCGACATGTCGCGATATCGCAACAAGACGCGGGATCGCGTCACGCGATAACGCGACATGTCGCGATATCGCAACATGTCACGGAATCGCGACCCGCGATAACGCGACATGTCGCGATATCGCGACAGAAACCAGCCGGAGACTGCAGAGGCTCAACCTTGTCGCGATATCGCGACAGTAACCAGCCAACAGCCGCGACAGGGCAACATGTCGCGAAATCGCGACAGAAAGGACCCTTAGCAAAAAAAACTTTGCACATTATTTCAGGAATTGTTCAAGGCCTTGTCTGATCTCGACATTCTCCACAGACAAATTGCTATGTAGATGAATCCCAACCTCTCTCTCAGCACCCAACTTAGCAAGGAAATCGGCCGCTTTATTGAGAGATCTACTAGCATAAACAGGGAATCACATCCTCAATTTCTTTCCAAAGCTCTAAAATTTGGGCGACCAAAATCCGGAGCCTCCAAGCTTTTAAGGCAAAGTTCCGCATGCAATCAAGAGCACCAACCAAGATTTGGGAATCAGACTCAATGATTATCTTTACGTGACCATGCTTGACGGCCCAGATGGAAGCAGATTTAATAGCAAAGGCCTCAGCTTCATTGTTTGTGGCATATCCCAGACCTTGCAATTCCCAATATAGCACAGTCCCAGCATGATCACGGCAAATAACACCACTGCCAGCATTGCCCGGATTACCTTTAGCAGCTCCATCAGTATTGATTTTGACCCCGGCCTTACGGGGAGGTTTCCAACAACTTCTTACTGTCTCTCCGGGATCGGCACCTCTCCCACTCAAAGGCTTAGAAGCAAACTGGTTTTCCTTCTCAGCATAGATGGCAACGGTTTCCACAACTTTGCTCCAAATGATCTGCCAAATCCCCTCCACCGAAGAGAAGGTTTCACGAAAAATACGAGCATTTCTTTCCAACCAAACCTGCCACCAAATAAAAAGGAAACCGATCTCCCGGCCCGGTACGAAGAGCTTTAGAAATAAATCTACCTCTCTTCCGGCTTTCCCATAAATTGGTCAGGACGAGATCTCCAAGCACCTGAAGTTTAAAGTGGGAGAACCAACGTTGCCAAATCTGCTTGTGTGAAAGAGCAATCAAACGAGAAGATGGTTCACGGTTTCCTCATTCCTATAACATAAAACACACTTGGGAAGGACCAATGATGCCTCTAATTCTAAGGTTGTCAAAGGTCAAGATACCATTATGCATCGGTTGCCAAGCAAAGAAGTTCACTTTCGGCCGGCCCTTGGGATGCCAAATCTTCCTCCATTCATGAACAGGGAAAAGAGTGTGGGGGGGCTCGGGTAGGATCGAAGCATAGCCCTCCTTCACGGGAATAAACCCCAAGGTTCCCGAAGCCCCAAGCAAGCTCATCCTCCTCATCTCTCCCCGAGATAGAAACCTTTCGGCCAAAAGTTTTTCCGAGTTGGGGCTGCTCCGGAGGGATTGGAATAGGCCATTCACCCAGCCGCTTAAATTTTTTAACCTTATACTCCCCCAGAAGGTTGGTAGTGAAGTAGGTCTGAATATGAATCCAACCTTTGTCTTCAAGAGCTATTTTTAGCGGAAGCAGATCGGGAAACACTGCAAGAATAGGAGGATCCTGATCCCAAGAGTCAGTCCAGAACCGGGCCTTCTCCCCTCTCCCAACTTTCCAGAACAATTGATCTTTGATAATGCAAGAACCAAGCTTGAGCGCCTGCCACACAAGAGAACCATTACCTTCGAGAGGATAGCGGCCCAAGTCATTGGGAGGAACAGGACCCAAGTATTTACTAGAAAGGATTACTAGCTGCAGAGGGACGAAGGTTGAGAAATCCACCTCCAGTACAATTTCCCAGCCGGGGCCCGATTGTTAAACTTGGAGCTTCTCAAGCCCGACCCACCTTTTCCTTGGGCTGGGTGACCTTATCCCAACCAACCAAGGCCCATTTCCTCTCTCCATTGGCACCTTCCCAAAGAAAACTTCTAGCCGCTTTGTCCAACTCTTTCCAGATTGAGGGAGGGGCGGCCAGAATTGAGAATTTGTAAATAGGCATAGCCTGAATAACAGACTTCAGAAAAGTTAGTCGGCCCCCATAGCTTAACCATCTATGAGACCAATGATTCATTCTCTCTTTGATGCCATCTAGCGAGGTCCTTCCAAAAATCAGCTGTCAGTTTTTTGAAATGCGAGAGGAACCCCCAAATAAACAACGGGAAGGGAGGTCAGAGTGAAACCCGGAATCTCCATAACTCTCTCTTGCGACCTTTGATCAAGGTTGAAGAAGACCACTTTTGATTTTGAATCATTGATGGCTTGATTAGAAGCCCGAAGGTAGACGTTAAGAGTATCTTTGATTCCTCTTGCTTCTCCGAGGCTGGCAACCCCCACCAAGCCCGTATCATCCACAAGCTGTAAATGAGTCAAAACTTCGGCTCCGATTTTAATTCTCGTAATCTGTCCTTGACGTCTTCTTCTCGGGGAGGAGTACGCCAAGACCTTCGGCCAAGATAAGAAAGAGATAAGGAGAGCGGGGATCTCCTTGACGGAGACCCCGGGAGGCTCCAAAAGGTGGCGAGGGAAGCCCCTTAATTAAAAAGCAGTATGAAGGCGTAGAGATACAGCTCATGACCCAGGCAATCCAGTCCTGAGAAAAACCAAAGGCTGCCAACATCTTGACCAAGAAACCCCACTCTACTCTGTCATAAGCCTTAGACATATCCAATTTGATGAACATTCCTTTGTTACCTGAATTATGCATAGAATGGATAGCCTCCTGAGCCAAGATCACTCCATCCAAGATCTGTCTTCCTTCAACAAAACCCCCTTGCTCAGGGGAAATTAAATTTTGAAGAAGGGGTTTTAGTCTTTCAGCCATAAGTTTAGAAATAATTTTGTAGATCACATTACATAAAGCAATAGGTCTGAAATCAGAAATGAGAGCCCCCCCCTCTCCTTTCGGAATTAAAGTGATAAAGGTATGATTTAGAGCCTTGAGCATTCTTTTGTTAATTCGGGATTCCTCAATGACAGCCAACACGTCCTCCTCCAAGATGTCCCAGAAGGCCTGAAAGAACTCAATAGGGAAACCGTCCGGACCAGGCGACTTTCCTGTGCACATCCCAAAGACCACCTTCTTGAGTTCATCACGATCAATGGGCTTAAGAAGGGACTGATTCTCTTCATGAGAAATAATAGAGGGAATTCCGTCAATGACTTCATTTTGAGCTTCCACATCATGCTGCAAACTTTCCTTGAAGAGGTTTGAGAAGTACTCCATAGAAAGGGAATGCATGTCAGGAAGAGTGTCAAAAGAATTTCCAAACTCATCTTGGAGGAACTCCATGTTATTCAATTGCCTTCTAGCACAGGCAGAGCGATGGAAAAATTTAGTATTTCTGTCTCCTTCTAATAGCCAAGTATTTACGGCTCTCTGTCTCCAATAGATCTCTTCTTGATTATCAATGTCCTCAACTGCTTTGCGTAAGGCGTCATCCTCAAATTTAAGATGCTCAGAAATAATTCCTTCTCTGAATTGTTTTTGCACCTCATTCCATCTGTCCAGCAAGGGGGCTCGTTGGAGCTGGAAATCAGATTTGTTAGTTTGCTTCCACTGTTTCAGTTTACTCTTAACATAGAGGAGCTGTTTGTGAATTTTGAACATAGCTGTTCCAAAAGGGGGACGGCCTTCTTCCCACCACTGTGGAATTTTCCTTCGTAGGTCCTCTTTTTGCAACCAAAAATTTTCAAATTTAAAAGGTTTGTAATACTTTCTCGACATAGTCCCTCCCTCCAGCAAAATGGGAGAGTGATCGAAAACTGGGCCCTCCAAGATCTGGAATTTGATATTCCATCTAACATAAGCTTCCTCCGAGACCAAAAACCTGTCAAGCTTAACCCTCCTCTTTGTATGGCTCTCTTCTCTTATTAGTCCAGGTAAAGTTTGTACCAGGGCCTTTGATGTCAACAAGGTTAAAGGCCTGAACGTGGGCAATAAACAGCCTATCCCCTGTATCCAGAACAGGGATGCCACCTTCCTGATCTCTAGCGGATAATTTAGCATTGAAGTCCCCAGCTAAAATCCAATCAAGATCTTCCCGGGAGGACCTCATGTTTTGAACGACTTTCCATTGAGACCGTCGACCTTCGGTATTCTGAACCCCATAGAAATTTGTAATTAAGACTTGTTCAGCTGTAACTATATTCTTGAAAAGAGATGTTAGGACCCCTCTCCAGGCTATATGATCTCTTGCTATCCATGCCAAAGGATTCCAAAGAGTAGCAATCCCTCCAGAGGCACCAAGAGCAGCCACTGCCATATGGCCGGCACCCCTCCAGTTCGGCCGACAGTTTTACTCATGAGGTCTAATGACATTTTTGTTTCTGAATGAGCGAGAAAGTCTGTTTTACTTCTTTCTAAAGGTCTTTGAGCAGCAGATTGATGGGTTCTCTTGTTTAAACCCCTCACATTCCAAGATTGTATAATCATTGGAAACCTTGGGAGCAATACGAATCAATTGTTCTTGCCAATCCTCCATTGATTAGCTTATCCCCTTGCACTGCGATTAGATCCTTATTGGATTTCCTGCCCACCCCTTGGGAATTACTATTTTTCGATCTCTTCTCCACAGGGAAATTCCAAGAGCTGGTCTTTCTCTGAGCTTTTCTGCAATTCCCATAGAAACATCTTTAATAACGGGCTGGGCTTGGGCGTGGATAACCAGAGTCCCAAGGTTTTCATGGTGCAAAGTCTCAGAGGAATCAAAAGCTCTGTTCAAGGACTGGGGTTGAGGAAGGAGGAGCATGAGTAAGGATAATATTATCCTCAAGGATCCCATCTGCTCCTTCCATAGGTTGGTCTTCTTGATCCACAAGAGATTTGAAGATTTCATACCGATTTGTTGGCTTGGGGAGAGCTTGCTCCTTACCATTTCTCTTTTTGTTTCTTCTCCTCTTCTGCTGTTCAAAGCCATCATTCTGGCCCTCAGACCCAGTGGGAATGACAGATGGTTCCTTGGCCGAAGTGGACTTACCTCCTCGGGAGCGATTTGACATTCCCTGTGTAGCATCCGCATTGGTGCTCAAGATATTTGGACAGAACCTTGCCAAATGGCCATGCAAATGACGAGACTCTACAACGGAAAGGTAGGGCTTCATAGTCTAGGCTGCTTGTACCCAAGAATGTCCTGCTAGCTCCAATTCCATCTCGGCTGGTAGCGATTGACTAATATCCAATTCTACACAGATTCTTGCATAAACGGCAGTATTTCCTTCAATGGTATCCTTAGAAACTCCCAAAAATCTACCTAGAGAGTTGCCTATCAATTCAAGAATCCGCTCACCCCAAAACTCCATCGGGAGAGCATACAGCCGGATCCAAACCGGGACGGCCGTGGGTTCAATGCGAGGGTCGAAACCCGCTCTCCACGGCTGGACAAATAACCCTACCGGGCCATGGCTCCTCTTCTATGATTCAAATGCTCTGTTTCTATCCAGTAGGGAAGAAAAACTAATAATGAAATACCCATTGCTAATGGGCCATAAGGAGTACTCACCGATTGGCTCCCAGTTTTGTCTCACCCAGGAATGCAAAAAGTGCGGGGTGGGTCGAATGCCCATGAACTTGCAAATCGGATCATGCGTGGTCCGGTAGTTTATCGTGTCTTCAACCGGCTACGGTTCGATGACTATTTTCGGTCTTGATGCGGATTGCGGGAGACAACCATTAATTATGTGCCCAGGAGAGCCCTTGCCCGCATTCTTGGCTAGCAGATGGAAGGCACTGCGTTGAGCTTCAGCAGAGGAAGACGCAGGATTATCTCGAAGAATCTCCGCATAAGAGGTCTTTTTTCCTTCGCGAGAACCAGGAAGAGACCCCATTGGGCCCTCCTGGGAAACCGAAAGATCCTAGTCCAGAGGCCTGCAACAGACCCCAAACACGCTGAAGGAGGTTTCCGAACTGAAACCCTAGAGCCACGGCCGTCGACAGTGCATAAGGATTCCCGCCAAAACGCCAGAGCTCAAAAAATCCAACCAATATTTTTTACAGTTTTCTATTAAATATTATATGTTAATATCATGTAATATTAATAAAAAAAAATTAAAAATATATAATATTTTATAAATAAATAAAATATTAAAAATATATTATTTTTATTATTATAATATTAAATTATATTTTATTTATAATTATTTTATTATTTAATATATTTATTGATTTGATTGAAATTTTAAATTAATTTAAAAAAAAAAAATTTAAATTTTATATTTTATAAATTAATATTATTTTGGAATGCATATTCATGATTTTGGGTTTGTATAAATAAAATGTATTCATGTATTATGTTTGCTATCCTTAATAAACATTGGATGACATATTGAATATTTCAATGAAATATGAGTGCATTTTGGCAATGCATAGGTAGTTTTAATATGCAAGTTTTTATAGTCTACAAGCTCAAATACCTTGCATCTTTATACCTACATACAAGGTTTACATTAGATTTTTCATTTTCAGATCTAATATATTTTATATTATTGATTATATTATTAAGAGATAAAATTATTGTTATATTAATTGGAAGATAAACTTTTATTTAAAATAATATAAATTATATATGTTATATTTGTTTAGTGTTTGTTAATTGGTTATTTAACTTAATGTTCTAAAATATAATAAAAGATTCAATTGGCTTCTTTTTATTCAATTACCTAAAATTTATAAAAATAAAATCCAATAATAAAAACTTACCCTACAATTATTACAGCTACCAATAACACTACATTGTGGGGCTGTCCCTCCTCTTATCGAGAGTTTGTTTATATGCGTTTGTTTGGTTTTGCATTATTTTGTATAAAAAGCTTTTAAATGAATAGTTATACTAAAGAATCTAAATAATATTGAGGGAAATATGGTTATATGAAGACGGTCATCCAACAGAGATATGATCATATGAAGATAGCCATCTGAAATAAAGAAAAAAATATTTTATCTTTTAGGAGCAATATCTTTGTAAAGGTTTGTATGAAACTTGAAGAGCTTTAAAATGAATGGTATATGAAATAATCTAAGTAGTATTGTGAGAGATACAACCATGTGAAGCAAGTCATTTGAAACAAGGGCAACAACAATTTTTCAAGTAGTGGAAAATAAAATTGTAGATATTTGTCAGCTTAGATGATGAGAGGGACAATAAAGGGTTGAATATGCTAAATATTTCAATAGTGAAGGAAGGATATTATCATATACATCCTTCACTATGTATACTTCAAGGCTCCCATAGCCCCAAGTTAATTCATCCTCCTCATCTTTACTTGTGAGAAATATTTTCGACAAGATTTTAGTCATGATATGTGTCAATTTATGAGGGATTGTAATTGGCCACTCATTCAACTTCTTAAACTACTTAAAATTTTAATCTCCCAATTGACTGGTGCTGAAATAACTTTCAATCTTGATCTAATGCCTACTTTCTATGGTTTTTTTACTGGTTGAAATTCTAGGAATTCAACAATGATATGTGGGTTCATCCCATAATTTATCCAAAATCGTGACTTCTCTCCTCTCCCCACTTTCCAAAATAATCCATATTTCACTACTTGAGATCCTAACTTTAGAGCTTGCCACCCTAGGGATCCATTACCATCCAAAAAGAAACGATTCACCTCATTTAAGTTCACCTGTCCTAAATATTTACTAGTTAAAACTCTACTAAATAAAGAACGAGGTTGGGAGATCCACCTCCAGTAAAGGTTTCCATCCAAAGCTTTATTATTTAGCTCTAGTCTCCTCAATACCAAACCTCCCTTTGCCTTAGGTTGGTTTACTTTCTCCCAATCTACTAATATCCATTTCCTATCTCCTTTCACTCCTCCCCATTAAATTTGTCTAGCCACCTTGTCCAAAATTTTCCATATGGTATGTGGGGCAACAAGGATAACAAATTTATAATTTGGCATGGCCTAAATGATTTTCTGCAAAAAAGTTAATCTATCCCAAAGGTTAACCATTTGTGATACCAATGGTTAATTCTTTCTTTGATACAATCTAAAATATTCCTCCAGATAGACCATTGGGAGAGAAGTCCTCATGAATCCCAAGATCTCTAAAATTTTGTCCTGAAGCCTTTGATCAATATTGAAGAAGACCACTTTGAATTTCTTATCATTAATGACTTGGTTGGTGGCCCTATGGTAAACATTAAGAGTATCTCTAATCATTCTTGGTTCCTTGAGGTTGGCCACTCCCACCAATCTTGTGTCATCCACAAACTGTAGGTGAGTCAAAACCTCCTCACCCACCTTGATACATGTTAGCAAACCTTATTGTCTTCTCTTCAAGATGAGTCTTCCCAAACCTTCAACTAATATGAGAAAAAAAAGGGCAACAAGGATCTCCCTAACAAAGGCCTCAAACGACTCCAAATGATTGTGAGGGAAGACCCTTGATTAACACTAAGTATGTCAAAGTAGAGATGCAACTCATGACCCATTATATCCAATCTTGAGAGAAACCGAAGACTATAATCATTCTTGACATGAATCTCCACTCCACCTTATCATAAGCCTTTGACATATACAATTTTATGAACATTCCTCTATTGTCAAATTTTTGCATTGAGTGGATTGCCTCCTAAGCTAGAACCACATCATCCAAGTTATGCCTACCCTTTATAAAACCCCCTTGCTTCGAGGAGATAATGTTGTCTAGGAGAGGTTTTAGCCGCTCAACCATTACCTTCATGATTATTTTGTATATGACATTGCATAAGCTAATAGGTCTATGATATGAAATATGCACCCCTTCCTCCCCTTTTAGAATTAAGGCAATGGATGTATGATTTGATGCTTTAAGCATTCTTTTTCTATCTTTGAACTTCTTTATAACAACCATTACATCCTCCTCCAAGTTGTCCTAGAAGGTTTGAAAAATCTCGATTAGGAAACCATTTGGACTTAGCATTTTTTTTGAACTCATTTCAAAGACTACCTCTTTCAGCTCCTCTCTATCAATGGCTTTAAGCAGGGCTTGATTTTGTTCTTTAGAGATAATAAAGGGTACGACAACAAGAACTTCTTTCTGAGCCTCTTCGTCCTACACCATACCTTAAACAATTTAGAAAAATATTCCATTGAATGAAAATGCATACTTGGAATCGTATCAAAGGAGTACCCATTCTCATCTTGAAGAGCTTCCATCTTGTTCGTTTGTCTGCTAGTACAAGCAGCTTGATGGAAAATTTTGGTGTTTCTGTCACCTTCTAATAACCAAGTGGGTCTTACTCTCTATTTCTAGTAGATCTCCTCTTGGTTGTCAATGTCCTCAACTGCTTTACGCAATTCATCATCCTATTCTTTGAGGTGCTCTGTAATTGTTCCTTCCCTAAAGAGTTTTTGCACCTCCCTCCATTTACCTACCAATGGAATTACCTAAAAATTTGACTTGTTAACTTACCTCCATTGTTTCAATTGATCCTTAACATAATGCAGATGGTTGTGAAATCTAAACATTGTTGTCCCATATATCGGTAGTCCCTCTTCCCACCATTGTGGGATTTTCTTTTGAAGCTCCTCCTTTTGTAAGCAAAAGTTTTCAAATAATGACCTAGTATTTTTTAATAATGATATTTTAATATTATTTTATATATATATATTTTTATTTTAATTTTTAAGTTTTTATGTGTAATATTTATTACCTCTCCTTTAGTTATTAAAAGTATGAAAATAATTAAATCTTATGATATTATTGATTTTCAATTTCAAGATAACGTATTTTTGTATTAATTACTTTTAATGCACAAAAGCTTTTTCTTTTATTTATATTATATTTATTTTTGCTTTTTAATTAATTATATAAGATAGGTCCGAGGTGTAGATCCAAACCTCATAAGGGAGGCGGAGGTTCAAGGTTCAAATCTCGGGCCTCACCGGACTGAATGCTTGTCCCTTTCCCGGTGCTTTCAGCGGCATAAAAGGTTTAAAATGATTGTGACATGGTGGTTATAGGGTCGGACTACGCGAAGATCTGTGTGGCGGCTTCTGGGACGGACATCGCAGAATACTGTGGTGGCCATAAAAGCTAGACAACTTGCCCAGATTCGTGGCGGCTACCGATTCCACCATGTAAATTCAAAAAAAAAAAATTAATTATATAAGATTGAAATGACTCCACTCATATTATATTATTTTAAGACGACATAGTGATATTATAATAACTTGAAAATTATATGTATCAATTAGTAGGATTCAAACAAAAATTAAAAGATTTAGGTAATTAAACTCATCATTTAATTATCTCACATTTAATTGAGTTAGTTCTTGATTAATTGTAACATTTTATTTCCTTATCTAATATTTTCATTTCCTGAAAATTAACAAACTTTAATATATAATCATTGATTTTTGTTTATCTCTTGAGTTATCTAATTACTTATAAGAAGCTTATATTATTTTTATTATTTTTTCAACATTATTTATTTATAAAAAACATAATTCTTTTATAAAGAACGTTTCTTAGTTACAACTCTATCAATACTTTGTGATGTAATATTTATCATTATTAAAAATTAAATAAAAATAAGTCTCCAACCTTGGTAAAGTATTATATAAATATTAAATGTGGTGCCATGAATTTATGGTTGTGAGTAGTAGGAAATGTTTTAGTAGTTTGGTTTTATGTTGCCATCACTCTTTTTTTTGGTAAGGAATCTCTTTAAATCTTAACCCATAAAATCTTGATCAAATAGGGAATTGAACATAGATAAACCACGGATAAGCATTAGATTGCTATTAACTAAGCTATCTGTCAAGCACCGGAACGTTGCCAATTGACCTATTCCTTCAACAAGCATTCAACCTACTCCACTGCTACCAATTTGACCGTTGCCAATTGACATATCCCTTCAACAAGCATTCAACCTATCCTTCACCGCTGTCAATTAACCTATTCCATTGACAAACATTCTACTCTAATCCACTAACAAGTATTCAACCATTATCAACTGACCTATCCCTTTCAAATAAATAATATTTCAACCTTAATACATGGAGGCATAAGTATGAGTAGGGCAAACTTAATGCATGGGAGCATAGGTATGAGTAGGCCTATTGAGGGGACATACCGGGTCTACATAGATAAGAGTTATCTTCATGTTGTTTTGGATCAACATAGAGTTGCCATGGCATGGACCAAACATACCTTGTCCTCAAGCAACATGAATAATTTAAAGGACACTTTTCCCAAAAAGATAGGCAGTTTTAAGGCCATATGTGATACGAAAGAAGCCCTTGGTCCACGTAGCCTATTCTAATCTGGTTGTCAAAATTGTATTGAACCTCTAAAGAAAATCATTGTACAGTCTCTGAACCATGTTCTCTTGATACGGTTGAAAGTTTGTTTGTGGATTGTTTTGATTTTAATTTTTAAATGATCAAAAATTCATTCACTTTGATTTTATTTAAAAAATTAAACTTTATAATAACAATTTGAAATTATACTCTATATAAAACAAAAATATTACCAATATCCAAAAGAAGATTTACGGTCAGTAATTTTCTGTCTGTACTGCTAGTGAACAGAAACCCATTTAGGTCTCTATAATTAAAGGTAAAATAAATCATTTTAAACTTACACGTTAAAGGTAAACATTGAAATAGAATAATATTTATTAAAACTTATATTTTTTCACTGGATAATTTTTTTTATTTTCTTTAGTAGATGACTTAATGGATATAAATAATATGATATTCTATAGTCATTTTCTTCTAGACTCGGATTTTACGCAAAATATCAAGGCAATAAAGAAAGTGATGACGTCACGCAAGATAAAAGATAGGTCAAATGTTAAAGGTGAACATTCAAATAAAGATAATTTTTATTAAAACTGATAAATATTTTTATTTTCTTTAGTAGATGACTTAATGGATATAAATAATATGATATTCTATGGTCATTTTCTTCTAGACTCGGATTTTACGCAAAAAATCAATGCAGTAAAGAAAGTGATGACGTCACGCAAGATAAAAGATAGGTCAAATGCTTTGAAATTCTTGTCAATATTCCATGCTTTTCTTTGTGAATGTAAAGAAGCTATTTTTTTAAGTTGAAATTATTTTAAGTTGGTTAAAGTTTTGATTTTTTTTTTTTCGAAAAACTTAAGTTCAACATAAATATTTAAATTTTACCTATGGTAACGAGGAAACAAGGATGTCTCCTCTAAATAAATAATGTTGACTTAGATTATACTAAAATAATTATTTGGTTTACTAACTTTTATAAAGAAAATGGTTATATTATCAACCTTGTCTACATAAAATTATAAAATATATTTTTTTAATATTTAAAAAATAAAAATATTGATATTTTTAATAGGAAGTTTAAAGTTTAAACATGAAAGAAAGTAAAACCTATATTTTTAATAGGTGAATAGTATAAGAGTATTTCCTCTCATATATAAAAATCAACCATTAGAAGAAACAAAGAAGGATACTAGGGATAAGAAAGTACGATGTGCAAGTTCAAATTCAAAAGGAATTAGAAGTGCAAGAGAAGATGTGATTTTTTTTTAAAAACAAAGACTATAAAAGAAGTCAAGTTTATTATAGGTAAATGGTATTTATTTTCCTCATGTAGTATAGAATCCTCTCTTGGCAATAGAAATTAAAGTATATAGAGATTATCTCTTGCATTTTAAGGTTCCAAGAGCAACATAATAAAGAAATGAGGATGAAGGAAATCTATAGCAATTTAAGGTTTTGAGGGTAGCATAAGAAGGTAATTGTTATGGAGAAGTGTACTTGCACTTTAGGGTTTTTAGGAAAACATAAAGAAGATTCTTTTAAATGTTATTCCTTGCACTTCAAATCCTCAAGAGCAAGATAAACCTATAGATGATAAGCCTCACTATGAACAATGTGAAAATTTTGAAGAGATTGATGAAGATGAAAGTGTTGGTGGAAATTAAAAAAGAAAGGAATATCCAAGAAGCAAAAAAAAGAGAAACTAAAGGTCTTAGGGATAATGACATGGGAAAACAAAAGCAAATATTATAAGTGTTAATGAGTAGTGGAACTAAATCCACAAATAAAAACAAAATTTGATAATAAAAATGATATCTTGGAATTAGGGGCATGAATAAGACCCCTAAAAATAGAGGTATTAGGAAACTGATAAATTGTTATAGGTAATATATTTATAGATATAGAAATTAGATAACAAATATTTTAGCCATTATTGATTTTCATCTTAACAAAATTTAAATTTTAAAAGGTAACTTGATAAGTGATATTATATATCTTAATAAAATGATATCAAGGAGTTGATTATAAACATAGTAATCTGAGGAAGATGATGAATATCTTTGATAAAAGGAAAATAAAAAATATATTTGATAAAAAAAATTGAATATGATTTAATTAACTTGACAACCATGAAATAAGAGTCGTGTAATATTTTTATTTGTATGGGAGTGATCCAAATAGAATATATATATATATATATATATATATATATATATATATATATATATATATATATATATATATATATATATATATATAACATGAGTTCAACTGGTTAAAATTCTCAACTTTCAAGGAGGAGACCCATGTTAAATATCACCAAATGATACATGCATAATTATTAAACTATTATAATACCATTATGTGGTCATGATATAAAAACAAATAAAGTGTGTTTAAATCCATATAATCAATAAATAGAATTCTAATATAATATATATTTTATTTATATGTCAAGTGTTGAATGATTAGAGGCTGATAATAACTATTTAATTATCATTTTATGCTTGAGTATATAATTTCATGGAGTTGATGTATATCAATTCTTACAAATAAAAATTATCAATTTATCTTTAAAATAAATTTTAAATTCGTTTAAAATTATGCATTACGTAACTATTGAGATTAATTTATTTTTAATATATATTAGTTATATATAATTACATCTACCCATGCATGTTAGAGTTATTATTATAAATTTTATCAAATATATATCCATATTATAATAAATAATATATATTTTTAATAAGTTATATGTGGCTTCTATTGGGGGCCACTTCCATTAAAATACCAAAATATTAAATTTCATGTAACATACCTTTATCATATTTTTTTCATATTTTTTTTCTCTTAAATATATTCTTCAACTCCCTCGAAGTTTTATGTTTGCACAATCAATTCCTTGACATCATTTTGATTAAGATATAAAATCTTACTTGGCGAGTTGCCTTCTAAAATTTGAATTTTATCGGGATGAAGATCAACACCGCAATTTGTTAATTTATTTGCCACCCAATTTCCTTCTCTATAAATATGCTCACACTTCCAAGAGATTACCTCTAGTAATAGATGATGAACATCAACAATAATATTATTTTTTATCCATTCTCCACATCCATTTATGTTAATAGCATTGATGATAATTTGTAAGTCCCCCTCAATTGAAATGTATTTCCATCCTTTTTCTATTGCAATTTTAATCCTTGTAAGAAGTGTCTGCCACTGCATAGTTGTTAGTTGAAGTTACATATCATTATGAATAATTGAGAAGAATTTCACCTTCGTTATTCTTAAAAACACCACCTCCACTAGATTTTCCTAGTTTTCCTTTGGAAGCACCAACAAAATTAATTTTGATAAACCTTATTTTTGGACATTTCTATTTTACCATAGATCAAAGTAGATCTTTTGTTTTAATTCCATTGTCGTAGATGACTCTTCCATGTATGTTCAAATCCTACAACTAAGTTTTTTTTTTGAAAAAATTGAAAATCTTGAATTAAAACAACGAGCAAATACAAGAGGGAGCCAGAACATCCCTAACAGGAACCCAAAGACAAGAAACCTCAGCAAAGAGCGAGAGGGGAGCACAACCCAACCCAAAGCACAAGAAGAAGGCAAGGCGCGAAATCGCGACATGTTGCGAAATCGTGACATGTCGCGACGACCGAGGCCATAACCGCGCCACAGGTCGCGAAATCACGACGGACGAAGCCAGCAGCCCCCAACCGCAAAAGATGTCGCGATATCGCGACGAAAACCTTACAGAGCAGACAGTCCATAAAATTGTCACGAAATCGCGACACAAAATCCAATAGCCACCATTGCGCCAGAAGTGTCGCGATTTCGTGACATGTCGCGAAATCGCGACAACCAAATCCAGCGGCCCCCAACCACAAAAGATGTCGCGATATCGCGACGAAAACATCTCAAAGCAGTCAGTCCTCATAATAGTCGCGATATTGCGACGCATCCTCCAATTGTCACCTTTATGCCAAAAGTGTCACGATTTGGCGACATGTCGCGATTTCGCGACATGTCACAAAATCGCGACAACCAAAGCCAACAACCACCGACCACAAAAAAAGTCACGATATCGCGACAAAAACCTCACAAAGCGGTCAGCCCTCAGAATTGTCGCGATATCACGACGCATTTGCCACTTGCCAACATTAGGCCATAAGTGTCGCGAAATCGCGACAAAAAGACCTTTCTGCATCAAAACATCCCAAGTGTCGCAAAAAATCGACAGGTTGCCCACTTGATGACCAGTCTTCAAAAAAGTCTCAAAATCACTACTGTTGTCCTCTGTGATGCCCCTGCAGCCAAAATGACACGAAAAAGTAGCAATTTCGAGCCAAAGGTCCCAGCGACATAACATATCGCAAAAAGTAGACATCTTCCAACCGTTAGTTGCAACCACCAAACCGGTCGTGATATCGCGACAACAACTAGCCAAAGAGCGCATCGGCTCGAGATGTCGTGATATCGCGACAGGAAGTCTCCAAAGGCTGTGGCGACGGAACCTGTCGTGATATCGCGACAAGTTGCCACCAAGGGTCGTGACATCACAGAAGGTCACGAAAACGCGACGAAAAACTCCCTTAACACAGAAGTGTCTCATTTTCTCAAAAAGTTAGCAAGCCCTTGTCGAATCACCGGATCTTCCACAGGCATATTACTGTGTAGCTGAACTCCAACCTCCTTCTCCGCACCCATCTTGGCGAGGAAATCAACCGCCGAATTTGAGTCCCGATTCACATGGATAGGGATCACATCCTCTAATTCCCTCCAAAGGACTTTGATTTGAGAGACTAAGATCTGAATCTTCCACGCTTTCAGAGCAAAATTTCTCAAACAATCAAGCGCACCAACCAGAATTTGAGAATCGATCTCCAAGATAATATTTCTATATCCCTGAGTGACAGCCCAGAAGGAAGCAACTTTGATGGCAAAAGCTTCGGCTTCATTATTGGTGGCTCTTCCCAGGCCCTGCAACTCCCAGTAAAGCACAGTTCCAGTGTGATCACGGCACACAACACCGATTCTAGCATTTCCCGGATTTCCCTTTGCAGCTCCGTCCGTGTTAATTTTAATCCAGCCAACCGGAGGGGGTTTCCAACTAGCCACTTTTTCTCTACCTTGAGCCACAACTCTCTCTTCCTGAGGATCCAGCTCACCCATAATATCTTCTGAAGCATGTAAAGCAACCGTCTCAGTGACTTTGCTCCAGATAACCTGCCAAACACCATCAAGGGAGGAGAAGGTCTCTCGGAAGAGACGGGCATTTCTTTCCAACCACACTTGCCACCAGATGAAGAAAAGACCAAGCTCCCACCCCAATCGGAGGGCTTTTGATTTAAATCTAGCTTTCTTCCATCTTTGCCAAATATTATTTTGAGTCAGAGCACCATTACTCTTAAGTTTGAAATGAGAAAACCAACGATGCCAAATCTGACCTGTGAAAGAACACTCGAACATTAAATGGTCAGCAGTCTCTTCATGCTTAAGACACAAAATACACTAAGAAGGACCATTAATTCCTCTGATTTTGAGATTATCATAGGTGAGAATGCCATTATGCATAAGCTTCCAGGCAAAGAAGTTCACTTTCGGCCAGCACTTGGAACGCCAGATTTTCTTCCAATCATGAACCAAAAAAAAATGTGGAGGAGGTTCTGGGAGAATCTGATCATAACCATCCTTCACAGAATAAACTCCAAGATTCCCATGACCCCAAGCTAATTCGTCCTCTTCGTCTCTGCCCGTGAGAAATATAGCAGTCAAAATGGTGGAGAGAATGGTTGCCAGCTCCGGAGGGATAGTGACAAGCCACTCCTCAAGACGCTTAAATTTCTTGAATTTGAACTCCCCCAATTGACTAGTGAGGAAATAGTTCTCAATAGTAACCCAACCCTTGGATTCTATGACAGTTTTAATTGGAAGCAGCTCAGGATGCTCAGCAATGATGGGTGGAAACTGGTCCCAAGATTCAGTCTAGAAGCGAGCTTTGTCCCCTCTCCCCACTTTCCAGAACAATTGGTCTTTAATAATTTGAGAACCCAACTTAAGAGCTTGCCAAACTAGGGAACCGTTGCCATCCAGAGGGAAACGGCTAACTTCAGAGGGATGGACTCTACCCAAATATTTGCTGGTCAAGATTCTACTAAATAAAGAAGATGGCTGAGAGATCCATCTCCAATACAATTTACCCACTAAGGCTCTGTTGTTGAGCTTAGAGCTTCTCAGACCCAGTCCTCCTTTATCTTTAGGCTGAGTGACTTTATTCTAGCCAACCAAGGCCCATTTCCTACCACCTTTTGCTCCTTCCCATAAGAATCGTCTAGCCAGTTTGTCCAACTCTTTCCAAATAGAAAGCGAGGCAGCCAAGATTGAGAATTTATAGATAGGCATGGCCTGAATTACTGATTGTAAGAAAGTTAAACGGCCACCGTAGCTTAACCATTTGTGAGACCAATGGTTCATTCTATCTTTGATGCCATCCAAAAGATCTTTCCAAATATCCTTTTTCAATTTCTTGTAGTGCAAAGGAACTCCCAAGTAGACTATAGGAAGAGAAGCTCTAGTGAAACCCAAAATCTCTAAAATTATGTCCTGCAACCTTTGGTCGAGGTTGAAAAAGACCACTTTAGATTTTTTGTCATTAATAACTTGATTAGAGGCCCTAAGGTAAATAGAAAGAGAGTCTCTGATTCCCCTGGATTCCCTGAGACTAGCCACTCCAACCAAGCCAGTGTCATCCACAAATTGTAAATGAGTCAAGACTTCTTCACCAACCTTGATACCTGATATCATGCCTTGAAGTCTTCTTCGCACGAAGAGCCGACCTAATCCCTCAGCTAAGATAAGGAATAGATAAGGCGAGCAAGGGTCCCCTTGTCGGAGACCATGAGAGGCTCCAAAGGGGGTGGAGGGAATCCCCTTGATGAGAACCGAGTAAGAAGGCGTGGAAACACAGCTCATAATCCAGTATATCCATTCCTGGGAGAATCCAAAGGCGGCCAACATCCTTGACAGGAAACCCCATTCCACTCGATCATAAGCCTTAGACATATCCAGTTTGATGAACATTCCTTTGTTACCAGAAGTTTGCATTGAGTGAATAGCCTCCTGAGCAAGAACCACTCCATCCAAAATCTGTCTACCCTCAACAAAACCCCCCTGTTCCGAGGAAATGATGTTGTGGAGGAGAGGTTTAAGACGTTCAACTATAATTTTTGTGATAATTTTATAAATCACATTGCATAAGGCAATGGGCCTGAAGTCAAAAATGTGAACTCCTTCCTTCCCCTTTGGAATTAACGTGATGAAGGTATGATTTAGAGCCTTGAGCATTCTCTTATTAGATCTGGATTCCTCAATAATGACCAAAACATCTTCCTCCAAGATATCCTAGAAGGCCTGAAAAAAATCAATAGGAAAACCATCCGGACCCGGAGATTTGCCTGTGCTCATTCCAAAGACCACATTTTTAAATTCATCCCGGTCAATAGGTCCGAGGAGATCCCGATTTTCAGGTTGGAGTGATAATAGAGGGAATAACAACAAGAACTTCATTTTGAGCCCCCACATCTTGGTCCCTGTTTTCTGCAAAAAGCTTGGAGAAGTAATCCACTGAATGGGAGTGCATGGCTGGAAGAGTATCAAAGGAGTGCCCATTTTCATCTTTTAAAACTGCCATATTATTCATCTGTCTTCTAGCACATGCTGAACGATGAAAAAATTTAGTGTTTCTGTCTCCTTCCAATAGCCAAGAATTTCTAGCCCGTTGCCTCTAGAAAATTTCCTCTTGGTTATCAATGGCCTCTCGACTTTACGCAAGTCATCATCTTCGGTTTTGAGTTTGTTCAAAAATTAAACCTTCCCTAAATTGTTTCTACACCTCCTCCCGGCGGGCCAACAAGGGAGCTCTTTGCAGTCGGAAATCCGATTTATTGGCATGCCTCCACTGTTTTAGTTTAATTTTGACAAAAAGAATCTGTTTGTGAAATTTAAACATCGCAGTCCCAAAAGGAGGATGACCTTCTTCCCACCATTGCGAAAATAACTCGTGAAGGTCCTCCTTCTGGAGCCAGAAGTTCTCAAATCTAAAAGGTTTGTGGAACTGCCCTGTCTGAGTCCCACCCATCAGCATGATGGGAGAGTGATCGGAAACAGGGCCGTCCAAAATCTGTAATTGCACATTCCATTTAACAAAAGCCTCCTCTGAGACTAGGAAGCGATCCAATTTTACCTTGCAACAGTGTGGATCCCTCCGTTTATTAGTCCAAGTAAAAAAGGATCCAGGCCCTTGAACATCAACTAGGTGAAAAGCCTGCACCTGGGCAATCAGAAGCCGATCCCCCGGGTCCAAAACAGGGGAGCCACCCTCCTGCTCCCGAGCAGATAATATGGCGTTAAAATATCCAGCAATGATCCAGTCAAAAGCTTGTCTTGAGGACCTCATGTTGTGAAGCTGCTTTCCATTGTAGCCTCCGGCCATCAAGGCTTTGAGCCCCATAAAAATTTGTAATTAAAACTTGCTCACTTGTGATATTATTCCTAAAAAGAGATGTGAGAACACCCCTCCAAGCTATGTGTTCTAGAGCAGACCATTCCAAGTGGTTCCAAAAAGTAACAATTCCTCCTGAGGCACCTTGAGCTGCCACATCCATATATCCAGCTCCCCTCCAAATTTTACTAGTTGTTCTACACATCAGATCTAAAGACATTTTTGTCTCCTGAAGGAGCAAAAAGTCTATTTTACCCTTCCCTATGAGTCTTTGAACAGCAGATTGATGGGTTCTGCTGTTTAAACCCCTAACATTCCAAGATTGAATAATCATTGGAAACCTTGAGAGCAATATGAATCTATTGTTCTCACTGATCCATCAGTGACCAACTTGTCTCCTTGCGTAGCTATTAGGTCCCTGTTAGACTTCCTACCTAATCCTACAACTAAGTTATTAGCACATTTTTTCTACAATTAAGACTTCCCATGATGAGTACCATATTTGTAGACATTCTACAAGAGAGACAATAATACAATTCTAAACTTGGGCATGATTTTGAGATTTATTTTTAAATTTTTTATTATTCCTTTCAAGCCATAAATTCCAACAAATAATGGCAGGGCCAATCCTCCAAAGAATACATAATGCTTTAGCTTTGAAATAATTAATCCAACATTTCATGAATTCTTTCAATGTTGATGGAGCTACCCACTATAATTTCATATTAAAAAAAACACAAATGGTGTGAGCAAATAGACAATGAAAAAGTAAATTATTTGATGTTTCTAAATCCTTCTCACACAAGGCACATCTAAAGGGTCCATAATATCCTCTTCTTTATAGACTCTCTCCTATAAGAATCTTACTTTGAACTGCTAACTAAAGGAATGTTGAGGCATTAGGGAGAGCCTCTAATAACCAAATATTCTTCTAAGAAAAATATTTGGGAGAAGAAAATTTTGATTGTTCTAAATCCTCATATCCCAAATTGACTGAGTATCCACCATCCTTTGATAAATTCCAAACCAACTCATCCTTTTATGTAAAAATTAGCAAATAAAACTCTTGAAGTTCATCTACAATTTGTTTGAGTTCCTCTACTTCAATCAGGTTACTTAAAGAAATCCATGATCTGGAGTTGTTGCTCATAATAATATAGTCTTTGATATTTGGACCTTTACATGCTAGGCATGCTTGAGCCAATGGTTGTCATTTTGAGTTAGAGATAAGAGGATAAGGCTTCAACCAAGCATCAGACCAAAAATTTGCATAATTCCCCTCATTGAATGACCATCTAATATATTTTTTTATCAATTGCAAACCCTTTGATATGAAGTTCCATGTTGAAAATACTTTGGATAGAGATCCTTTCCTAAATAATTTTATTGTATCAAGACTACCTATATATTTTTGAAGCAATATTTTTACCAAATTCTTTCCTTGATCTCTGAATAATCTCCACCCAAGCTTTCCTCCTAATGTCAAATTCATAAGTTTGCAATTTATTACGCCTACTTCTCTAATATTCTTTCCTTTGCAAACCTTATCCCACTTATAAAGAGGAAACCTAAGTTTTTCCTCACAACCTTTCCATAGAAAGTCTCTTTAAATTTTATCAATTTTGATGTTATACCTATTGGTAGTCTTGAAAGTGATATCATATAAATAGGGATGGATTGCAATGTAGTCTTTATGAGTTGTAGCCTTTCTACCATGGTTAATAACTTACCTTTCCAACCTACCAAGCAAGTTTCATTTTATCCAAAAAGAGATACAAAGCTCCTTTTTATTTCCTTTATCACACAAAGAAATACCCAAGTAGGTTAATGAATTTTTTTAAATTTAAAACACTAAAATATTCACAATAATTTTTTGTATATCTAGGGTAGTATTAATGAAAAAATCCTTGATTGTGTAGTCTTTACCAACTATCCAGTAGCCTTATCATATCATTATAATATTAATATCAACTATATGGCCTGACTAACTAAGGGATGACCCAAAAGAAAAGTACCATCAACAAATTGGAAATGAGATTCGAAGGGACCATTTTTTGTAGCTTGAATACCCTTGATTTTTCCTTCCATTTTACCTTTGAAAAGGCTCTCCTTAATGTTTTTTCTAGAATGATTAATAGATAAGAAGAAAGTGGATCACCTTGACAAATTCCACAATATGACTTGAAGTAACAAGCAAGAGAACCATTGATCTAAATAGAAAATTTTACAGTGCTATAATAATATTTAATCCACTCACACCGACTCTAATCAAAGCTAAAATTTCTAAGAATAGCATGTAGAAAATTCTAAGAAACCCATTCATATGCTTTGTTCATATCTAAGTTTAAAAGCATACCTAGTTTTTTCATGGAATGAAGAGAATGTATGGCCTCTTGTGCAATATTTATATCATCTGTTTACCATGAACAAAGCCACCTTGTTCCTCTAATATAAACACACAAGAATGCCATTAAACCTATTTGCCATAATTTTTGACATAATCTTATAAATCATATTACAAAGGCTTATGGGACAAAAATTATCAAAATATTTTGTGTTGCATTTTTTAGGAACCAAGGTAATAAAAGTAGCATTGGTCTCACTTATTATAGCCTTCCTTGTTTGGGGCCTCTTCAACCACAACTAACATATCACTCTTTAATAAATCCAAATTTTTTGGAAAGAAAATTGCAAGAAATCCATCGAGACTAGGTGCCTTGTTAGGATAGAAAGATAAAATTGCTTCATGAAGCTCCTCCATAGATATCTTCTTCATCAAGCTTTCATTTTTTCCCTGAGTGATAATTGATGGAATATTTTGCAAAATTTTTTCTTGTGCCTCCTTATCTTGCCTAGAATTTGAAAAAATATTTTTGAAATAATTAATTGATTTCTTCCTTATATCTTCTTTGTCCTTAATATTTCTTCTATGTGGAGTTAATTTTTTTTTTATATGATGAACAAAAAAAAATATTTTTGTTGTAACATAAAAAAATTGTGTATTTCTACCTCCTTCCTTGAACCATTTCTCTCTAGATTTTTGAAACCAATATGAACCTCATTTTTCAATGCATTATGATAATAAAAAAGTAATTATTTTTCTTTCACATAAGAATCCTAATCCATTCCATTAATTTCTACTCTCTTGTAAATTTTTGATCTTGGATTCAATTTCTTTATTTTCTTTAAAAATGTTACCAAAAGATTTGGCATTCCAAATCTTCATTTGTTGCTTTAAATATTTCAACTTTTGAACAAACATGTACATACATGATCCTTAAAATTTTGATTAATCCCACCATAACATAACCATTTGGAAAAAATCAAGGTCTTGGAGCCACATAGACTACAAGTAAAATGGATCTAGATGACCATCACTAGGTAACTCACAAGTCAAAAGAATGGGTTTGTGAATTGATCTTGCTCATAATAAAATATCTGAAGAGATTGTATACTTTGTTTGCAACCATTTATTGGATAACAATAATATATCCAGTCTTTTACCTATATGATTTTGTCTAATGTGTCTTTTATCCCTTGTATATTGAGAGCTTGAGGGACTAATATCCCAAAGGTCATTTGAATTAACAAATGAAGAAAAATATTGCATTGATTTAGACCATATTGGAATCCCTCCATTCTTTTACAAAGGGGATAGAACAATATTAAAATAACCCCCAAGAATCCATAGATCATAATGAATCATCATTGTATTTGATAAAAATATGCTAAGGTCCTTCCAACATCTTTCACAAGAAGTAACTATAATTGGCGCATATACATTTATAACCCCAACTTTGATGTTTTCTTCTTTCCCATAAAATAATCTAGTAACCCAATTACTTTTTGCTTCTACTAATTACCCATCCCATTTGCATTTGTTCCATATTATTACAATATCACATAAAGATTTTATAGAAGAAACTGCTAAACAATCACCCATCTTTCAAATCTTCTTAAAAGCATCCTTTTTTTTAATAGGTTAAAATTTTAAGTTTTAAATAGGTTTTTATGAGGGGTCCAAGTCCCATCTTACCAGGGTTTGAACTTGGATCTCCTGGATGAGAACCTAAGGTGATGTACGAGCCTATTTTATGGAGGGCATAACTTTTGATCCGACAGTTGGATCGGCTTGAAATTTTACAAGGATCTAGATAAAGAGGAGGACAATGTCATAGCTAGTCACCCTATAGCCTAGATGATTTTTTAGGATGTTATCGAGCCCTAATTTCTTCATCTAGTACCTCAAAAATAGAATTTAGTATTTTTTAGAAAACTGGAAGAAATAATATTTAGAATTTAATAACTTCTTAGACATGGGTAGGTGTTGAGATTTTATAGGAGGCTTAATATGGGTGATACGATGATGTGTATTAATTTAGAGGGTTATCTAAGCTTTTGGTAGTTTTTGACGAAAATTGATAAATTGCCTAAAATAGTAATTTCTTATTTTTAGGGCTTTAAGATTTAGGGTTTCATTTTAGGGTTTCTTTTGGGATATATATTTCCTTGGTATCACATTGTAGAGGGATGAAATCCAGGAATGAGAAAATAAAGCATTTATCAATTTATTCCTATGCATTGAAATTTTTATGTGATTGGAGGTATTTGTTCCGACCTCTTGCACCTGAATTTACATCATTTGGTATCAGAGCAAGTTGAATCTTACTAGGGAAGAGAAGGTAATCTTGTTGATTACATTTATTTTTCTATTCTTATTTTTTTTGTTTGAAATAACATAGAACAAATTAGCATGAAGAGATAAAGAGGAGGTTATGCCCAAGTTAACAAGAATATGTAAGTGTTGCAGGCACAAGTTTCTCAGTTGACTAGAATGATGGCTTGTATGAGGGAAAGATATTCCATGGATTTCACAGATCTGGATTCTAATAACGAGACTGTGGAAGGAGACCATAGGTCAGAGGTTAATGTCAAGGAAAAACCAGAGGAGAAGCCAAAGGAGCATCATTTTGAGGATAGGGTTATTAGGACCTTGGAAGGAAATAGAGATGGAATCAAGATTGATGTCCTTGAGTATGCAAGAGGGTTGAAACCAGAGAAGTTGATAGACTGGTTGAATAGTATGAATAAGTTATTTGAGTGAAAAGACCTTTCAAAAAAAAAGAAAGTGAAGCTTGCATGCACAAAGTTGAAAGGACATGCATTTATTTTATGGGATTATCTACATAAGGAGAGGCAAATAAAATGAAAGAAAACAATAAGGGTCAGGTGTAAAATGGAAAAAAATTGAAGGAGAAATTCTTGCCTAAATATTATACCCAAATATTATTTCGTAGACTTTAGAACCTTAGGAAAAATGATCAAAGCATTGAGGACTACATCAATAAATTTTATAAGTTATCAATTCAAGTGGAGCTTCAAGAGTCAGAAGAACAAAATATTGCAAGGTATGTGAATAGATTAAGTTATGCCATATAAAATGAGTTGAGTATGCTTTGGATCCATAGTGTAGAAGATGCATATCAGTTTGCATTAAAAGCATAAGATAAACATAAGAGGAATAATATTAAAAGAGGAGTGAGGAAAGGACCATCGTCACCTCCAGCCAGTGGGCATGGTGGATTTAATACTTCAAAGGAAGAATATTCTACTATAGAAAAACAAGAAGAGGTTGGGCAAGGTCACAGTAACCATGAGAGATGTGGAGGATTTCAAAGAGGAAGAGGCTATGGTGGAGGATGAAATTGGGAAGACCCACAAAGGCAATATACCTGTTATAGCTATGGTGAGGAAGGGCGTAGATATTTTGAGTGTTCACACTATTCTGCACAAGAAATAAAATAAGGAGAACAAGCTAGAGTCAATATGGTTGAAGAAAAAGAGCAAACTAAGGTAGAAGTTGCTACAGAAATGGAGTAAAATCTCATGATAAAGAGAATGATGATCATTCCAAGGAAGGAGAAAGCACAAGATAATGATGGTGGTAATTTCTAACTACATATGAATATCTTTAGAACTAGGTGCACATATGGAGGAAAGGTATGTAAGATGATTACTGATAGTGGTAACTATAAAAATATAGTTTCAAATGAAATGGTTGAGAAACATAACTTAAAATGTGAGAAGAACCTATATCCCTATCACATTTTGTGGTTCAAGAAAGGGAACGAGGTAATTGTATATAAGAGATTTCTGGTTAGGTTTTCAATTGGGAATACCTACAAGGATGAAGTATGGTGTGTTGTAATTCTAATGGATGCATATCACTTATTATTAGGAAGGCCTTGGCAATATGAAAATAAGGATACCCATGATGGGGGAAGGAATACTTACATATTATGGAAGGATGGAGTAAAAGTGGTCTTGTTACCACATAAGGAAGAGGGACAGAGTGAAAGCCTATTGACAACTAAGAAATTTGTTAGAGTTCTTTTACCACAAGCTGAGTTTGCATATAATAGTTTAGTCAATAGGTCAATAGGAAAATCTCATTTTCAGATCATTTATGGTAAGAATCCCAAGGGTGTGCTAGATTTGATTGATCTACCGATTCAGGGTAAAATCAATGATGATGTAGAGGCATTTGTAGAGCATGATAGTAATGAAAAGTACAAAATTGCAGCAGATGCAAGAAGGAGAACAAAAGTATTTGAGGTGGAAGACATGGTGATGGTTCACCTTAGGAAGGAGAGGTTTCCAAAGGGCACATAAAACAGATTTAAGAATAAGAAGATTGGACCATGTTAAGTTTTGAAGAAGATGAATGATAATGCCTATAAAGTAGAGTTACCTAATGATTTTGATATTTCACCAGTTAATTATAATGTTTTAGATTTGCATGAATATCATGGGGATGAGGAAGAAGTTGAAGAAGTAGGTGATGTAAATTGAAAGTAGCAGATACCCAAGAAGAAGAATGAACAAAATTATGCAAATACTTGATAAAAAGACAATCAGTACCAGCTAGAGAAGCTACAACAAATACTTGGTACAATGGGAAGGTTTACAATAGGAATGTAATACTTGGATGTTAGAGTGAGAAGAAAAACATATTGATAGTAGAAAGTGGCAGGAGTATGGTCAAAGGAACTTGTAGGAGTAGAGGTCTTTTCAACCAGAGGAGAATGATGTAGGAGCCTATTTTCGGAGGGCATAAATTTTGCTTCGACCTTTGGATCAGCTTGAAATTTTACATGGACCTAGATAAAGAGGAGGACAATGTTTTGGCTAGTCACCTTGTGGCATAGATAATTTTTTAGGATGTTATCGGGTCCTAATTCCTTCATATAGTGCCCTAAAAATGGAATTTAGTATTTTTAGAAAACTAGAAATAATATTTGGAATTTAATAATTTCTTAGACATGGCTAGGTGTTGAGACTTTCTAGGAGGGCTAATATAGGTGATATGATAATGTGTATTAATTTAGATGGTTATCCGAGCTTTTGGTAGTTTTTGGTGAAAATTGATTATTTGCCCAAAAATAGTAATTTCTTATTTCTAGAGCTTTAAGATTTAGGGTTTCTTTTGGGACATTTATTACCTTGGTATCAAATTGTAGAGGGATGAAATCCAAGAATGAGAAGATAAAGTATTTATTGGTTTATTCTCATGCATTGTAATTCTTATATGATTGAAGGTCTTTATTCTGGCCTCTTGCAATTGGATTTACATCATAAGGACTTACCACTATGGTATCCCTCATGGATATTCTTAGAAGAATCTTTACATTCCTCACCACTTAATTTTATTTTTGGTATAAAAATATATATAGTATTATTATGAATACATATAAAATTTGAAATTTGATAATTATATAAACTAAATATTTTTATTAGTCGTATTTAATATTATAGATTTTTTTTGAATTAAATGGTGGAATCGGTAGCCGCCATGAATTCGGGCAGGCTATCCAGGTTTTTATGGCCGTCACAGTATCCTGTGTTGTCTGCCCCAAAAGCCACTGCACAGTTCTTCACATAGTCTTCCCCTATAACCACCATGCCACAATCATTTAAAACCTTTTATGTTCCTAAAAGCACCAGGAAAGGGACAAATGTTCAGTCTGGCAAGGCTCGATATTTGAACCTTGAACCTTCGCCCACCTTACGGGGTTTGGTCGAACCAATTGGTGTACACCCCAAACCTAACTTTATAGATTATTAAAATTAGGTTTTTAGTTGAATTTTTTTTTATGAACACACACCCACCCTCACACACTCACCCACGCCATGGTTTGAACCTTGGACCTCCCAAAGAAGAGCCAAAGCTCAAACCGTTGCACCGTCCCCTTGGGATGTTGAATTTATTTTTAATAAAATGATCAAATATAAAAATCCTATCTTAATTATAAAGTTAAAATCAAGGTTATGCATAAGAGGTAGGACACAAAAGGTACTTGTAAAAATGGCTAAACCATTTCGAAACCTCGACGAATCTTGTTGAACTGCATGTATGATGGCATGGCTAATGACCTTAATTTTCTAAAAAAATTGAGAAAAAAGGGTGAATTAATTTTTTTGAACGAGGTCAAAAATATGTCGGCTACATTTAAAATCTTGACAAGGGCTCGAACGCATAAATGGTCCGGTCTCAGATTGGATGCATAATATGGTTCAATCTCAAACCAGATGCATAATATGATCTGGTATACGGCCGAAAGCATATTACAGTTTGGTATACGATCGGATGCATATTATGTACCGATCTCGGATCGGGTGAATAATATGTATCGATCTCAGATTGGGTGCATAATTATGATCAATGACGTTCGAATTTTGGGTATCCGAGGAAAATATCTGATATGACATCTAGTAAAGATAAGGATTGTACCACGTTATCGCTATTGTCGTTGTTAGGGAAAAACCCATGCAGTAATGGCACACTTTATCCCATATAACTATTTATCCCACATGATTAAGTGCACACTTATTTCAGAGGCTTTAATAAGAAACTTTTTTCTTTGGTAAAGTGGGCCAAGATTTAGGACAAGAAGGGTGGACTATTTCTGAAGGTTGTAGTAGACAAGAGTTCAACTATACTCGTCAAAAAGAATACCTACTTGTCTTATCCTGGATCTTGGTATCTTTTAAAATGTTATGAAATATTTGGACATAAACCCCAAGAAAACTACAATGACATCAGTCAGTTCATATTATGATCCGATGAATGACCAGATGCATAATATGATCTGGGGAAAACCAGATGCATATTATGATCCTGTCACGGACCTGATGCATAATATGATCCGGTGATGGCCCGGATGCATCATAGTATTCGGTCACCGATCGGATGCATACTATGATCCGATAACGGATTGGATGCACAGTTTGGTCTAGATGCTAACCAAATGCATACTGTGATCTGGCCACCGACCGGTAGCATAAAATGATCCGACCACCGATCAGATGCATATTATGATCCGATCTTCAACCGACTATATAATATGCTCTAGTTTTGGATTGGATACATATTCAAATCCGGTCACCAATCGGGTGCATAATTTGACCCGATCACAAATCGGGTGCACAATCTGTTCCTACATTTTATCAGATGTAGAAAAGGTTCGTCTACCACGTGTCCAATATCGTATGTCCAATATGATGCTTCCACATGTCAACTCTATTCCTCAATCTATAAAATGGCATCAATTGTTATTTTTCCATTTCATTTCTACGACTACTACAACTAGAGCTAACCTTTCCGATCAACATTTCCATTTTGATTCCCAATAATTTTTCTTCCACTTCCAACTTCTTGCAAGGGATACCTCTTCCACAACCGCACCAAAATTCAAAAAAAAATTGTGCACTTTGATTTTAGATCTGATAACAACTCCAGGAATGAACTTTCAGTGGCTCCATAATGTAGGTTTATCAACCCTCGTTTCCATGCCACAATTTAGAATAGATAAAGTTCTCCTGCGACATATTATATCTGGTTATGACCACGATAGGGCTACAATAAACATTCAAGTACAAAATAGAAATGTGGTTTTCAACATCACCCCTGGAGATATTCACAGATTTACAGGTCTTCCATTCATTGGTTTTTCTCAAGTGTCGACGAGGTTGCAGCTTTATCTAGATGACAAAGCACACCTCGAAAACAAGTACAGTATTTCATCAGAAGATTTGGCAGGTATAAATCTTGTTAATTATATTTTATTAATTTATTTTTAATAAAATGATCAAATATAAAAATCCTATCTTAATTATAAAGTTAAAATCAAGGTTATGCATAAGAGGTAGGACTCGAAAGGTACTTGTAAAAAAATGGCTAAACTATTTCGAAACCCTGACGAATCCTGTCGAATTGCATTTATGATGGCATGGCTAATGACCTTAATTTTCCAAAAAAAATTGGGAAAAAAGGGTGAATTAATTTTTTTGAACCAGGTCAAAAAGATATCGGCTACGTTTAAAATCTTGACAAGGGCTCGGATGCATAAATGGTCTGGTCTCGGACTGGATGCATAATATGGTACGATCTCGAACCAGATGCATAATATGGTCTGGTATACGTTCAGATGCATATTACGGTCTGGTATATGATCAGATGCATATTATGTACCGGTCTCAGATCAGGTGCATAATATGTATCGGTCTCGAATTGGGTGCATAATTATGATCAACGACGTTCAAATTTTGGGTATCCGAGGAAAAGATCTGATATGACATCTAGTAAAGATAAGGATTGTAGCACGTTATCGCTATTGTCATTGTTAGGGGAAAACCCATGCAGTAATGACACACTTTATCCCATATAATTATTTATCCCACACGATTAAGTGCACACTTATTTCAGATGCTTTAATAAGAAACTTTTTTCTTTGGTAAAGTGGGCCAAGATTTAGGACAAGAAGGGTGGACTCTTTTTGAAGGTTTTAGTAGACAAGAGTTCATCTATACTCGTCAAGAAGAATACCTACTCGTCTTATCCTGGATCTTGGTATTTTTACCCAACAATCTAACTAAAATGTTATGAAATATTTGGACATAAACCCTAGGAAAACTAGTATGACATCACCCGATTCATATTATGATCCGGTGAATGATCAGATGCATAATATGATCTGGGGAAAATCAGATGCATATTATGATCTAGTCATGGATCGGATGCATACTATGATCCAGTGAATGACCGGATGCATAATATGATCCGATGACGGCTCAGATGCATCATAGTATTTGGTCAAGGACCGGATGCATACTATGATTCGGTAACGGATTGGATGCACAGTTTGGTCTAGACGCCAACCAGATGCATACTGTGATCCCGCCACCGACCGATAGCATAAAATGATCCGGCCACCGATCGGATGCATATTATGATCTGGTATTCAATCGACTATATAATCTGCTCCAGTTTTGTACTGGATACATATTCAGATCTGGTCACCAATCGGGTGCATAATTTGACCCAGTCACGAACCGAGTGCACAATTTGTTCCTACATTTTATCAGATGTAGAAAAGGTTTGTCTACCACGTGTCCAATATCGCATGTCCAATATGATGCTTCCACATGTCAACTCTATTCCTCAATCTATAAAATGGCATCAATTGTTATTTTTCCATTTCATTTCTATGACTACTACAACTAGAGCTAACCTTTTCGATCAACATTTCCATTTTGATTCCCAATAATTTTTCTTCCACTTCCAACTTCTTGCAATGGATACCTCTTCCACAACCTTACCAAAAAAAAAAAAAAAATTGTGCTCTTTGATTTTAGATCTGATAACAACTCTAGGGATGAACTTTCAGTGGCTCTATAATGTAGTTTTATCAACCCTCGTTTCCATGCCACAATTCAGAATAGATAAAGTTCTCCAGCGACATTTTATCTGGTTATGACCACGATAGGGCTACAGTAAACATTCAAGTATGAAATAGAAATGTGGTTTTCAGCATCACCCCTAGAGATATTCACAGATTTACAAGTCTTCCATTCATTGGTTTTTCTCAAGTGTCGACAAGGTTGCAGCTTTATCCAGATGACAAGGCACACCTCGAAAATAAGTACGGTCTTTCATCAGAAGATTTGGTAGGTATAAATCTTGTTAATTATATTTTATTAATTTATTTTTAATAAAATGATCAAATGTACAAATCCTATCTTAATTATAAGGTTAAAATCAGGGTTATGCATAAGAGGTAGGACCCGAAAGGTACTTGTAAAAAAATGGCTAAACTATTTCGAAACCCTGATGAATCTTGTCGAACTGCATGTATGATGGCATGGCTAATGACCTTAATTTTCCAAAAAATTTTGGCAAAAAAGGGTGAATTTCAAAGTTTTGTCGAACCAAGTCAAAAATATGTCGGCTACGTTTAAAATCTTGACAAGGGCTCGGACGCATAATATGGTCCGGTCTTGGACCGGATGCATAATATGGTTCGATCTCGAACCGGATGCATAATATGGTCTAGTATACGTTCAGATGCATATTACGGTTTGGTATACGATCGGATGCATATTATGTACCGGTCTCGAATTGGGTGCATAATATGTATCGATCTCGGATCGGGTGCATAATTATGATCAACGACGTTCAAATTTTGGGTATCCAAGGAAGATATGTGATATGGCATCTAGTAAAGATAAGGATTGTAGCACGTTATCGCTATTGTCATTTTTAGGGAAAAACCCATGCAGTATTGGCACACTTTATCCCACATAACTATTTATCCCACATGATTAAGTGCACACTTCTTTCAGAGGCTTTAATAAGAAACTTTCTTCTTTGGTAAAGTGGGCCAAGATTTAGGACAAGAAGGGTGGCCTCTTTTTGAAGGTTGTAGTAGGCAAGAGTTCAACTATACTCGTCAAGAAGAATACCTACTCGTCTTATCCTGGATCTTGGTCTTTTTACCCAAAAATCTAACTAAAATGTTATGAAATATTTGGATATAAACCCTAGGAAAACTACAATGACATCATCTAGTGCATATTATGATCCGGTGAATGACCAGATGCATAATATGATTTAGGGAAAACCGGATGCATATTATGATCCGATCATGGACCGGATGCATACTATGATCCGGTGAACGATCGGATGCATAATATGATCCGGTGATGGCCTGGATGCATCATAGTATTCGGTCAATGACCGGATGCATACTATGATCCGGTCATGGATCGGATGCACAGTTTGGTCTAGACGCCAACCAGATGCATATTGTGATCCGGCCATCGACTGGTAGCATAAAATGATCCGACCATCGATCGGATGCATATTATGATCCGGTCTTCGATCGACTATATAATCTACTCTAGTTTTGGACCAGATACATATTCAAATATGGTCACCAACCAGGTGCATAATTTGACCCGGTCATGAACCGGGTGCACAATCCGTTCCTACATTTTATCGGATGTAGAAAAGGTTCGTCTACCACGTGTCCAATATCGCATGTCCAATACGATGCTGCCACGTGTCAACTCTATTTCTCAATCTATAAAAGGGCATCAACTATCATTTTTTCCATTTCATTTCTACGACTACTACAACTAGAGCTAACCTTTTCGATCAACCTTTCCATTTTGATTCCCAATCCTTTTTCTTCCACTTCCAACTTCTTGCAATGGATACCTCTTCCACAATCGCACCAAAATTCAAGAATTTTTCATGCACTTTGATTTCAGATCTGATAACAACTCCAGGGATGAACTTTTAGTGGCTCCATAATGCAGGTTTATCAACCCTCATTTCCATGCCACAATTCAGAATAGATAAAGTTCTCCTACGACATATTATATCTGGTTATGACCATGACAGGGCTACAGTGAACATTAAAGTACGAAATAGAAATGTGGTTTTCAACATCACCCCTGGAGATATTCACAGATTGACAGGTCTTCCATTCATTGGTTTTTCTCAAGTGTCGACGAGGTTGCAGCTTTCTCCAGATGACAAAGCACACCTCGAAAACAAGTATGGTCTTTCATCGAAATATTTGGCAGGTATAAATCTTGTTAATTATATTTTATTAATTTTCAATGTTTCAAATTTGTAAATTGACATCTAATTTTTGTTATGCAGCTTCTACCGCCAAATCAAAAAGAGGTTTATCAATCAATGATGTTAACCATCAAACTCTGAAGGCCATTATCAAATTTTTCTAGGCTAGACTTATTCTTATGGGAAGATCAAAAATTCTATTTTGGGCACTTGCTTATATTGTTTAGTCTAAGAAAAATCACAAGTTTGATTGGTGCACTTATATTTTGGATCGAATCAGGTCCGAGTTGCACATGGTCCAACTGGCAACCAACAAGACTCAACCCATTATGGGCACTATAAATTTTCTTTTAGCTTTATATTTTGAGTGTTTTCATAATTTGTTGACTACTCCTGTACCAACTGTAGTGCATGCAACACTACAGTCTATTGCCATATCATTAGAGGAATTGAAGGTAATAACTACATCATTGTCCTTGACATACTATTTTATAGTTTACCACATTCCATTTTTTAATTTTTCTTTTCATCTATATGTAGGGAAGGCAGAAATTACAAGGAGTAAATAGATTGCTGCCACTAGGGGTCACAAGCCAAAACAAATAGGTGATTCTAAAGATACGGGCTCTGAAGCAACACCTGGTCCTATGCAGAGGTCACACAAACGTTCTAGGCAAGCAACTACTCCTGGGGTTTCTCGTACACCTAGGTATGCACAAAATGTGCAAGCCAAATCTAGTGTGGCCAACCCCTCTCCCATTGCAGGACAATGTCAACACATTTCATCTTCTTCAGGTAAATCTATGTGTAGTTAATTTAAATTAAGATATTTTTTATTTTAAGAAGAATTATAACAAAATGTTTTTGACTATTTTCAGTTGATTCTCATGTTCAACAAGTAACATCACAAGTTAGAGGGCATATGCCACCACCACCTCCAGTTGCATCACACTCACCGATTTCACGATAGCCACCACTTCCACCAAATCATCCATAGGCACCAGCACAACCTCCGACAATGCCTATGCGAGGGCAAGTCGATGTTGGAAAATGATTGTTTTCATAGAGATCATAGGGCACTACACGAAGTTCTGGGCATGGGTTTTCACACCCATAGAGATCACACATGCCAACAACAAGTTTTGGGTATGGATGGTCTCAATTTACATTTTCTACAAATTCACAGGCACTAGAATGTTCTAGACAGGGATTGGATAATATTCCACTTGATGAGGATTTCCTTTTGTAGGGCAACATTGTAGGCTTCAAGGCAACAAATGTGCTTAAAGATATAGCACAAGAAGAAGAAGCCCCTGTAGCTGAGCAGACATCAGTACCACCCACTCAAGGAGACAACCCTCATCCTCAGGGTCCTCAAACTGAGGATGATGTTGTCAATTTTAATGAAAATGTTTCATTGGCTGAAAGTACCGAGTCAACAATTAAGGAGTTTGTGTTGAAATATTTGTAGGAGTTGAAAGAATGGGAATATCGAGCAAAGGTCCTTATTAGGGAAATTAATGCCCGATATAAAAATTATGAAAAAAGGGAATCTATTTATTCTTTGGTCAAATTTGAACCTGAAAAGCTTGATGGCCTACTAAAATAGGCTACATCAGGAATAGTTAAATCTGATTTTACTTATGATGATGATGTGTTAAATGTTGTTGTTGGTAGATTGGAGAATGTTAATGTTGAAGCCCAAGCATTTTACAACCAATGGGCTTCTGATAAGGACAAGGTTGCAGTTGTTTGAGACTGCAAGAGAATTGGTTGAGGTAAAAAAGTTATATGTATTTCAATTTTCTATTGCAGTTAAATTTTTATATTTCTTGAAAATTTGTAATAATTTCAATATATCCCTTTCGAATTAAGTTTTCAATTTGTTTTTGTAGTCAAATTTTGAAAATTTGAAAACACAAGTTAAGAGCATGGATGTCAATATTCATACAACAAAGACATGTTTGATGAAATCAATGGAAATGAAAAAAAATGCAGGCAAAGGTTTCAAAAAACAATCATTTAAAAAAATACATCAAAGAGAAGCTGCAAGAAGATCTAGATAAGGTGCTTGAGAAAATGAAAGAATCACTTCCAACAATACTTGAAGATCCAAACAAAGAAGAAGCAACATGTGTGTCAAGTATTGTGAAAGTACGTGACAACCTTGTTAGAGTTGGAGCACTGCTAGAAGAGAGTGTCACAGAAGCTGATAAAGGAAAAGAAACGACAACTCCAACCACTAGTGAAGCATCCAAGCACCAATAAAATGATTGAAAATATTTTAAAAAGACTGCAATATGTAATTTTTGTTTGAAATTGGTATGTAATATTTGAGACTTGAGTTGGAAAATATTTTAAAAATACTACAATATATTAATTTTTGTTTGAAAATGTTATGTAATATTTGGGTTTAAAAATGTTTGAACGATGTAATATATTTCTTTTTGAACTAGTTAATATGAAATTTTCTGTTTGAAAATGTTATGTAATTTTTGTTTGAAAATGTTATGTAATATTTGAGTTTGAAAATGTTATGTAATATTTGAGTTTGAACTAGTAAAAGACTACAATATCTAATTTGGGTTTGAAAATGTTATGTAATATTTGAGTTTGAAAATGTTATGTAATATTTGGGTTTAAAAATGTTTGAACGATGTAATATATTTCTTTTTGAACTAGTTAATATGAAATTTTCTAGTTTGAAAATGTTATGTAATTTCTATTTGAATTTTTTAAAAAAGACTACAATATCTAATTTGGGTTTGAAAATGTTATGTAATATTTGAGTTTGAAAATATTATGTACTATTTGGGTTTATCATTGTCAATGAAATGAGAGTTGAGACACTAAGACATAAACATACAATTTTACAATCTACAAAAATGATATAAGCCATGTAATTTTAAAATAATAATGTGATTTAAAACAACAATTCTTTGAAATCATATAAATCTGGAATAATATTGAGAAATCTGCTATCAAATCAATTCATGTTTATCATTGTCAATGAAATGAGAGTTGAGACACTAAGACATAAACATACAATTTTACAATCTACAAAAATGATATAAGCCATGTAATTTTAAAACAATAATGTGATTTAAAACAATAATTCTTTGAAATCATATAAATCTGGAACAATATTGAGAAATATGCTATCAAATCAATTCGTGTTTATCATTGTCAATGAAATGAGAGTTGAGACACTAAGACATAAACATACAATTTTACAATCTACAAAAATGATATAAGCCATGTAATTTTAAAACAATAATGTGATTTAAAACAATAATTCTTTGAAATCATATAAATTTGGAACAATATTGAGAAATCTGCTATCAAATCAATTCGTGTTTATCATTGTCAATGAAATCATGGAAAATTATCACTATGGAAGCTGAAACATATCAGCTTGTCCAGAATCATTATGAAGCATAGCAAAAATCTGTCTCCACCATCTGATCACTGAAAGCATCACCATCATCGTTATCGATCGTATTCGACGTTCCTCTTTTGTCTACCAAGGAACTCCAGTATTCCAATGCTCTGTCATACGAAAATGTATCCAACTGATATGAAGACACATAAATTCTTAAACAATTTTCTAAATTCTTGTCGAGTCTGTTGCGGAGTTTAGATTTAACAAAAGCAAGTGCACTGAAAACTCTTTCATCTTCGATTGACCCCAAAATCATTGTTTCACATAATTCATATAAATGAAAGTATTCACTTATAGTATCTTTTAAGACTGTGCTTGGATACAATTTTTGCCACAAACGTGCAATGGAACCAATCTCATGGACACCTGTCATAAGTGATGTTTGCACAACCATTGTTCTTCCAAAATGCGATGATTGTTCTTTCAAAAGATCACTGTTGAGTATACCTTTAATTTCAACACCATTGACTTCCACACTCTTACTAAAATGGTCAATGAGGTTACCCATATATTTAATAAACAACTCATTTGCAAAATTGTATTCAATACAAGGTCCCCAAAACATGGGGTTAACCACACCCATGGACTCGAGCAACTCATCTCTCTGAAATCGTTCTCTTATCTCACCTGTCAAAGTTTTTGCTATATTTGACAAATTACTCTTTGTTTTCTGTATTACAACATGAAATCTATTGTGTGTTACAGGAACTTCTTCAAAATATTCCACAACTATACTTGATTGCCTTTCAAAACAATAAACATGTATCATATTTTCATGAACATTAATACAAAGATGATCATTGATGTCAAACTTCAAGAAGCTTTTTGGATTGTTCACGTTTATCAATGTATTCCAACTATCAAATACAGGTTCTGTAAAATCTGCATTAGACACATATAATGTATCAAGAAGCACGCATATTTGTTTTCTCATCCTCATAAAATCAATGATATAGATGGATCTCTCTTGTGCAAGATTAATTAATCTGTTCATTTCTTTTAACATTGGAAGAATACCACATAATGTCAAAAGTGTTTCCAAGTCAGTCAAATGGAACAACATATCTTTTGCCTTATCAACTATTCTGCAATTTGCATGCATAAACCCCGTCAATGATTGATATTCTGCCAAAACTCTCTGAGCAGGTTGATACAATGAAATCCATCTTGTATCCACATATTTTAACAATTTTTTCCCTTCTGTAACTCCTAGTGCAAACTTCTGAAACTCTGCAAATATTTTCGGACTTAATGAGAAATAAGAATGAATATCATGAATAAGGTTTTCTACTTTAGCAACATTTGAAAATGTGCTCACAATTTTATATGCAATATTAACTCTATGAGCCATATAGTGAATGGGGATCATATATGGGGCAACTGTGGTTTGGAGTCGAACACAAAGACCAGACCTATGACCTTGCATAATAGCAGCTCCATCAGCTCCAACGCAAATTAACTTTGTTGCTATGTCTATATCATTCATTCCCGCAATATTCTTTAAACTTTTGACAACAACATTATAAATATTTTTTGCATTTGAACTTTCCAACATCTTATGTATTCCCAACAAAATAGGCCTTCTAATATGATTTTGAAATGTGTACACATGCATGCAAATCCAAGAAGTGTTATCCACAACTGTTACCTCATCAATAGAAAGTGAAATGAATTTGGCAAGTTTTACTTGCTCCCTTAGGTCTTCTTTCTCAACCAAAGATAAACATTTTGCCATTTCCCAACCACTTCGGTCTGACCAATGAGAACTAGGAAGGTTTTGCACATTAAAAAAATGTAATAGCTGCTTATAATCAATAAAATTGGACATTGGTCTACCTTTCTTGAGAATATTGTAAACAATGACAAACTGCATACTTTTTGAAGCTAAAATAGTCTTCTGTATTTTGTGAAATTGGGCTCCAATTGTTCCACCTTTCTCAACAAGAGATTGTTGTTGCTTTAAGTGATTGTCATATTCTATAGCATATCTTAAATGCATACATTCTGATGCATCCTTCCACTTAACTTCTTTACTAACTTCACCATTACTTTTTATAACTTTTACATAAGATTTGCCAACATGTTTTTCAATTGTATCAATCTTGTTTTGAAGCCTATGATCCTTACCAAGTCTCCAACTGCAAATTTTGCATCTACATTCTTTTTCATCGATTTGGTTATCCTCAGTCATGACAGGCTCAAGCCAAGGAAATATTTCTACCCATTCTTTCCTAAATCCCCTTCCAAGTATCTAGAGAGACGCTTTTCTTTTTTTTGGAATTTTTGGATGAAGATTCAATTGAAGCTTGTAATGATTTTGATTTATCACTTTCATTTTCAATTGTGATGTCATTTTGCGTGTTGTCTTCAATTGTTTGTTGGATGTCATTTTCAAGGGGATTTTCAATAAAAGGCATCTCTTCTTGGGGAATATCTTCAAGTGGAGGCATATCAGGATCGATAGGGTATTCTGCATAGTAGCATACCATAATATTTTTTATCATTCTTGGATAAAAAAATTTACAAAAAAATATTCAAATCGTCAATCAAGCACATACTGGGAAGTCAAAAATCATTTGTACCTTGAATTTGCACGGATGTCGTTGGCTCATTGCATTTCGAAGTTTGGCTAAAATATTTGAGGATACTCTTTTCAACAGAAGATTTGGTGCCCTTATTTCCATCACTAGGTGACATTTTACTTGTTACAAAAAAAAAGGTTAAAGAGGGTGTACTTTCTGGAGGCCTTAAGATAATATTGTAAATAGAATAAACAATTGTTTGGGTGGTAAATTATACATACTTTTTTCCAGCCATTCTTTATTGTGATTTTATCAGTTTATGCCACTGGCTCATTTTTTGGTGAAAGCACTTTAACTGAGAAAAAGAGCATCAATATGTCTATAGAGAACCAAAGCATTTACTCATGTATAATCTTAGCAAGGAAAAAAGATATGAATTGAAACTAAGAATCAAAGAGTTTTAAAACATTCAAAACATGGCAAAATAGAGAAAAACATGGGAACAGAGCAATGACACTCCAGATGCAGAAGAGGGCTCCGATATTGGTGTGGTGCAGAACAGGATTGAAAAATCATTAAATAAAGAAAAACATGCAGAACCAAGCAAAATAACATGCAGAACATGGCAAAATAATGAAAAACATGGCAAGCAGAGAAGTGACAGAGAACCTGGTGTGAAAAGAGGTCTGGTGTGGACAAGGATATGGTTAAAATGTTTCGATTGCAGAACTGATTTCGGTTGAATGCAGGAAAAGATTCGGATAAAAAGTGGTCTCATCTAATTGCATGACAAGTTTCAGATGTAAAATGGTCCCGACCGATTGTAGAGGAAGTTCCTGCTACAAAAGTTGTCCCAGACAGTTGTAGAATAGGATTTGGCTGCATAATTGGTTTTGTCCTCCGCTGCCTTTTGGACAAGTTACTCTGAATGGTTGTAGAATAGGATCCGATTGCAGAATTTATTTCGGATGGTTGTAGAACAGGATCTGGTTGCAGAATTGGTTCCATCCTCTGGGATAAAATGTGGTCCCGTCCAGTTGCACGACAGGTTTCGAATGCAGAAATGGTCCCATCCGGTTGTAGAGGAAGTTCTTGCTAGTAGAGGTTGTTCCGGATGGTTGCAGAATAGGATCCGATTGTAGAAGTTGTTCCAGATGGTTGTAGAATAGGATCCGACTGTAGAATTGGTTTCATCCTCTGGTACCTTCTACAGAAGTTGCTTTGGATGGTTGCAAAATAGGTTTGAGCGTTTCTGTCTTAGAAGTGGTTTCGGATGGTTGTAGGTTCCGTTCGGTTGTAGAATTGGTTAAGGCCGATCGTAGAAAAGGTTTCGATGTTGTGAAGAATTATGTCGATATTTTCGTCGGGTATAGAACACGGTCTAAAAATGAAAATATATCCCTGGGGTGTTAATTATATATAGAGGTATACTTGGCGAGTTTGGCGGGATAATTTAGAAATTCTAAAATTTTAGGGCGAAAAGGGTACTTTATTTAGGCGGGATTACTTGCGAATTTTTCAAAATATTCGTGATACTCTCATCAAAGGACGGCTAACCGACACCTAAAATTTATTTTTTTCCCAAAAATTTCGGCTACATGGCCGACGTTCGGGTCCCAAAAATTTCGCAAATTTGAATTTTTGAAAATGTTTTTTTTGCCCATATGGCGAAGTTTCGCCGCTATGCATAACCCTGGTTAAAATTGATTTATATAGATTATATAATATATCGATTTAAATTCCAATGAAAACATTTATAAAATTAATAATTTAAATTGAATAAATAATACAACACTTACACATATTCTATATAATTAAACTAGAATTATAAATTAATTTAGATATAATATTTTAAAATAAATATATTTCCATTAAAATCAAATTACATTAGCTCAATTAATTAAATTCATTATCTTTCAAAGAGAAACCATGTTTGAATCTTGTCAAGCAATAGATGCATAATTTTCAAGTTACTATACTATGTGATCTTATGTAATATGTGATGGAACTCATTTGATCCCATATAACCAATTACAAATCTATTTCTTAAAATATGTTGCATAAATTAACATAACTTTAATATTATTAAATTATTTTAATATAGATTAAGTACAAAAATTGCATCAACTAAATACCATACGATATTTATCATGTGTCACTTCTTATAGAAGTGTCCATTGTAGTGATAATTAAACTTGGGTTATTAGGTTATATTCATATATTTGCAACCATATTACAATTACTCTACAATGTTTTGAATACATACTAATATATAATCTTATTAATTTAGTAAAAATATATTAATTAAAAATATTATTTTATTATATTGTTATTTGTGTTGTTTTAATTATAATATTGAATTTATTTGCAAGAATGATTATGTGGATTGATGAAAAAAAATTGAAGTTGACCTATGTTAAGAATGAATATAATGACTGACATTTTGATACCTCTACTTAGTTTTATCATCAAGACCTATTTATATGAAAGTAACATAAATAAGCCTCTTATAGAGATAATTCAAGAGAACCTTTGTTTTGACAAGAAATTTGATATTCAAATTATTAAATGTAAATTACCTACATCTTTGAACTATGTGTTGAAAATATGATTCCCATATATATTTAAAATTATAATATCTTTTTTTTTTGAGAAAAAGCTAGATTATATTTTTTCATCAACTAAAACATTACAATATTTTGGTGCTAACACTGTCCACCAGCTAAAAACCAAAATGAGGTGGATCAGGAATAAAACATCTGTAATTGAATATACATAAGAATAGAAGCTAATATTAACAAAAAGACTATAGCTATATCTTGCTGCAATACACCAGCTATCAACATTCATCTATGGGAGAGTTTGTTATATGAATAAATTATGGGCGTTTCTTCCATGATATTTCCAAAAGTCTCCAAAGAAGAAATAGAAGTAATAAAAACTTGAACCTGCTCATCATTGTTAAAAACCTTCTTTTTAGTTCATGTTGGACCTTCTGAAGATCTTGAATCATATGAGAAAGTCGATGAAGTCTGTCAATAACATCTCATGGTGTATTGGAAGTTCCATAGACTTGGGAATGAATGTGTTCCACATGTAACAAAAGATCAAAGGTCAAGTCTACTAAAACTATATCCCATGGATGGTCAGATATAGTAAACACCTTTTTGCATCTGTACTTCCAAATGTGCTCGATAAGGATGAGTCTAGAAACATCCCAGAGTTTGGGGCACTGATCCAGCTGAGAAAAACCAAGCAAAGAGAGCTTCCAAGATCTAGTGAAAGAGGGAAAAATAAAGGAGTAGAATTATTGGCATTTTTGCCACATTGTTTTTGTTGTTACTGTTCATGCAAGAGAATGCACAAATTGTAGAGATACTCACTCCTCTGTTTGTCCCTCCAAGCACTTTGAAAGGGAAAATACAAAAATCTCTACAAGTTTTGTGTTAAAGCAAAGTAAGTGTAAGATGTCGCGATATCGCGACATGTCGCGATATCGCGACCTATTGCAGTTTTGTGGCGTCCGATGAAGAAAAGAGCTAAGTATAGAAAATGTCACGATATCGCGACATGTCGCATTTTCGTGACCTGTCGCGTTTTCACGCTAGGAAACAAAAGAGGGAGTCGTAACGACAAAATTGTTGCGACATGTCGCATTTTCGTGACTTGTTGCGGTGAGGGAGCACTAAAGTGAAAATTGTCGCGATATCGCGACATGTCGCATTTTCGCGACTTGCAGTGGCAACAAAGCAAAGTGATAGGAAAATGTCGCGATATCGCGACATACAGCAACAAAGAGGAGCGCCAAGGAAAAATGTCGCGATATCACGACATGTCACGTTTTCGCGGAAGGGCTAAAGATAAACACAAGGTGGGAGAAAGATGTCGTGATTTCGTGACATTTTTGGAAATGAAGCCAGGCAAGAGAAACATGTCATGATATCGCGACAGGAAGAGGTCACTAAGGAGAAGACAGAAAATTGTCACGATTTCGTGACATGTCGCGTTTTCACAAGGAGAAACAACAAAAGTACAAGGCAGAAGGAAATTGTCGCGATATCGTGACATGTCGCATTTTCATGATAAAGCAAAGGAAGGACAATGCCAAGTATGGAATGTCACGATTTCACGACATGTCACATTTTTGCCACTTGCAAGAAGATGAAAGCCAACAAAGAGGAGGATGTCGCGATTTCGCGACATGGTGCATTTTCACGAAAATAATGAAGACAGGAGCCAAGTGAGTGAAAATTGTCACGATTTCGTGACATGTCACGTTTTTGCTAGTATAAAGCAGAAAAGGAGCCAGAAGGAAGAAATTGTCACGATTTCGTGACATGTCATGATTTTGTGGTGAGAAAGCGAAAAGGACAACACAAGAGGAAGATGTCATGATTTCATGACATGTTACATTTTTGCGACAAGGAGCAACGAAAAAGCCAAAAAGAGGAGAATGTCACGATTTCATGACTTGTCACATTTTCGTGGAAGTGCAAGAAGAGAAAGCTAAATGAAGAGAAGATGTCACGATTTCGTGACATGTCGCATTTTCACGACTGGTGGTAACAAGAGAAAGCAGTAAGTTGAAAGTGTCACGATTTCGCGACATGTCGCATTTTCGCGACTTGTCACATTTTCGTGACAGAAGCAACAACAAAGGCCCGATAAAGTTATGTCCGCATTTTCCTTCAAAATTGCATAGGAGAACGTGAGGAGAAGATAAGGATCGAACAAAGTAACGTTTTAAAAGATCTCCAACTGATTTTGAGATCGTGGTCAAAGAGGCTCCAAGATTAAATGTTTTGCTGTTTACCTATGTGCGCAAGATGGGAGAACATGTTAAATCATGTAGTTTTCGAAGCCACCAAAATTAAAGATGCCTCCAGTATTAAAAGCTCTTGTTCGTGATCTCCTAACAACTTCAAGCATGCCCCGAGAACAACCATTTAATGAAGAAATATGGTCCCTTGTTTCTATTTGATTTTTAGTTTTGATCCATAAAAATAGGGAGTGTGATTTCTCCGAGGCAGATTAAGGGGGATTGTTTCTCTTTTCAAGTGCATATTTTGTGGATCGCCTCTTCAAAATCTGTTTTATGTTTTAAATGTTGTAATGCGAAAGAGAGAGGGAAGACCTCTATAAATACCAATGTAAATCTCAAGCAAAAGGAGGAGGACCTTTTTGCAAAAATTGAAGCAGAAATCCTAGATGCATTTTGCTCTATTCTTAGTGTCTCTTGAGTTGGTGATCCAAACTGTTGTTCATGTGATGCTTTCTATGTGATTCACTTCTGTTTAGTCCAGTGTTAAAATATAAGTTGAATTCTGTTGTTCTGAATTTGGCTATGTTTTCATTTGAACATTTGAAGTATAATTGAAGGCAAACTTATGGTCAATGTTTGATCCAATTTCTGTATGTGCATTCTAAGAATTAGTTGCTGCTTATCTTCAGGATCTAGTTGAGGTTATTTGCTATCTGAGGTTGTTCTCCCTATCAACTATCGGCTTCGGCCATATTTCCATCTCTTTCTGTTATTTCCCTTTCTTTCTGCATTTTCCATTTCTTTCCCGCACCCTTATCTTCAAACAAGTTTAGATTAGTTTGGGAGCCAACCCTCTCTGGAGATTGGCCCGAGAGACTTCTCTTTCTCTCGGCCTTTCAATGTTGGTTGGGTCTAGGGCACATTTTATATGACTAGGCGGATTCGTGACCAACAGTTTTTGGCACGCCCGATGGGACAGACTATTTTTGTCTCAATAAGATCCATAATCGGTGGGACAAGTATTATTCCAAATTGATAAACCCACCTGTGCCAACAGTTTTTGGCACGCCCGGTGGGACAGACCGTTTCTGTCTCAGTAAGATCCATAATCAATGGAATTATTTCATTGAAACCCACTGTGCCAACAATTTTTGGCACGCCCGATGGGACCCTAAGAGTTTCACTTTCAATAGTATTGAGGTTTAATGTTCACCTTCATGTTGTATAGTTAGAACATTTGGTGACTCAACACTACCTAGAAGCCTCCGAACATGGAGAGAGTGAGAGTTGTACTTCATGATCACAAGATCGAAGGCCAAAAAATCTAAAAATCCCGTTGAGTTTTTTGAACTTGACAACCAAAAATTAAGTGGACACCCTAAGTTGGTCTCCCCACCACTTACGTCCTCTGCAACATCCTCACAAATTGCTGGTGTATTTTCTGTTCCTTCAAGTTCATCTAGTACTGCTACTAGTTTTCCACCTCTTCAGCCACACGCACCAGTCAAAATGGCCCAGCATCCTCCACCAAGGCAGTTCTCGGCATGGAATAGTTCGGGAGCCTTGAATTTACTAGCACAAAATCCAGTCCCTCAAGCTGCTTTGAAAGCTTTTCCGACCTATGATGGTATTGGTAAAACTGCTTATGAGCATATTCAAGATGTAGCCTCTTTGGCGACCATCCATGACATAACGGACGAAGACGTGATGATAAAATTGTTGGTGTTGTCATTGAGAGGGAAATTGTTGTATTGGTACCGATCATTGCAACCAGGCACTATTGCATCATGGGATCAATTAGGAGAGTTGTTAATCAAAAAATTTCATGAACAAGCTGATCCATTTTCCTTGTTGCATCAATTTAATGCAATTCAAAGGCACCCGTAGGAGGAGATAGCGGACTTCAATGTCAAATTTACCAGAAGTTGGCAGAGAGTTCCTGAAGGTCTTCGGCCCACTCATGAGCAAGCTGCATTCTATTATCTCAGAGCTTTTAACACAGACATTGGCTTGGCTATCTGACAATCCAACGTGACTACATTCCCAGAGTTGTTCGAACAAGCGCACAAGGCGAAAGCTGACTTGATTGCCATAGGTAGGCTTCCCCCAAAGGTAACAATGCCTATCTTACCTGATCTTCCTAAGCATTTGTATTCTGGTTCATTTTCATAGCCTATGCCTTCCATGTATCCTATTCCATCATGGAGCTCAAGTGCGCCTCAGATCGCACCCATTCCAGTTCCCAAACTCCCTGCTCCAACTATTCTACAATTGCCTACACCAAGCATTCCGCAATTACCAGCTCCCACTTCATTCCCAGCATTGCCTGCACCGCCAACACCTCTACCTATACCAGCACCTCCTGCGCCCTCAAATCCTGATCCTTACACAATGCTATTACAAGAGGTAAAATCTGCTAATTCAGCTATAAGAGTGATGGGAAATAAAATCACAATTATTGAAAGAAAGCAGGCCGAGAGAGATTTCCAACCTAGGAGATTTCAACCTCCGCCGATCACTAGAGAACAAGCGGCTTCAACAAGCAAAGTGCCTGAAAAGAACCCGACTATGTTGATGAATGAAGAAGTTGGCCCTGTAGAAAGAACATATTGGTGCTCTACATGTAATGATCCACACGGTGAGGAGACTTGTATGGTTCATTTGAACTATGTACAAACATTGGCCGCAAGCTCTTCTGGAGGACAAGTTAATATGATTACTGAGGTAGATCATAATTTTATGGTTCCATCTCGAAGAACAAGTCTCGGTTCTCACGAGAACCGGGAAGAAGCCAATCACGGTAGATCCAGTAGAGATGGAACCATTAAGGGTACCGACTGATCCGAAGATGCAAAATGAGAAGAAACAAGTACAAGTGAAAGCTCATGTTTCAATACCAAATCCAGATACACCTGTTCTATTAAAATATCTTTTGCCACCACGAGCAAAGGAAATATTGCAAGAAAAAGCCTCAGCTTCGCAAGCAAGAGCTGAAACAGAGGAACGAGCCAGAGAAAAGCTCAAGTACCCATATTTGACTAAAATACTGAGGGTAGAAGCCACTCAACAATATCAAAGCAAATATGAAGACACTATTGAAAAGAGGGAGTCCGGTGCATCTACATACAATATTGTTGAAGAATTGAAGAAGATTCCAGCCAAGGTTAGTCTCTATGATGCATTACAATTACCTAGGCAAGTTGATTTGTTACAAGAATCATTGAAGTCTATGAAAGATAATGAGAAGAATCCTACCCAGACGATTTTTGCTCAAACATTAACTACTTCAGCCACTGGAAAAAATAGACCACCCCCATTTTATTTGTCACTCAGGATGGAGGGTTGGATAGTGCACAACTGCATGATTGATTCCGGTGTCTGCGACAACCGTCATGCCAAAGGTAGTTTGTGAAGTCATGGGTATGGAGTATACAAGAAGTAGCCCTGGTGTCTTGCAGTTGGATGGGACTCCCGTGAAAATAGTGGGTGTAATCAAGGATATTCCTATTGTTCTACATAGTATGCCTCAAATTACAGTAATTCAGGAGGTAGTTGTGGTTGATTTGGAACCATATTTCAGTATGTGTTTGTCGAGAGAATTCACTGCCAAGATGGGAGGCTACCTTTCTCTGGATTATTCTCACTTGGAGATTCCTTTCAAAGGAAGAAGAATCCGTATTTACAATGAGAAGCCTTCTACTTTTCATATAGAGAAGATGGAAGAAGAAGAAAAGTCCACACATTCTGTCAACATGATAACTGAAGAATTGGAAAATCTTGATTTGATGGATGAAGTCCTGGATGAGCTTCGCTTAGAGGATGAGTTTTCAATGCTCGATTTTAATGCCATGATGGAAACTAAAATTGGTTGTTACTCCATTACAAAGCCTGAAGAGGTTGAAGTAAAGATGCCTCCTGATCAAGTTGGTCAAGACTCTATGCCAGATCAGCTCTGGAAGCTCTATTTTGATGGAGCACGATGTAGAAATGGCGCTGGAGCTGGGATTGTTCTAGTGTTACCTTCTGGGATTCAATGATCCTATTCATATCGTTTGACCTGGAGCTGCACAAATAATGCAACAGAATATGAGGCTTTATGCCTAGGTCTCAAGAAGGCTAAGAAACTTGGAGCGCGACAGTTGCAAATCTTTGGTGACTCCGAGTTGATTGTCAATCAGGTGACCAATAAGTGTGTGTCCAAGCACCACTATCTCAAGAACTATCGCAACAAGGTCTGGGATCCAGGAGATCATAGAGCCATGTTTTGGTATGTGTCTCTCCCGAGAGTTCACGGTTAAAACTCGAGGGTTACCTTGTACATAGAGTAAAAAAAAAAGAAAAAAAAAAGAAGAAAAAAGAAAAAAACAAAATTTGTCAACTTCGGCTCCTTTTGCACACGAGCCCGTAGGTATGTTTATTTCTCTTTATTTTTCTTTTCCTTCCCAATAGATAGTGGCTTCCATCTACTTCTTTCTTCCACTTCCTTCATTCCCTTCCTCTCCTACTCCTTCCACTGTAAATAATCAAGCCACTACTGTTGTTTCTACTCCCCTCTCTGATGTTCCCGTTTCTTCTTCCCCTTTCTTCTAATCCTTTGTCTTTTGAGCACTTCTCCACAGTTCCCACCACTTTCTCCATCCCATCCACTTCCATTTCATTATCTATTTTCATAGAATCCCAGCAGCTGGTAGCATAGTAGCACCCTCTTCAGTTGTTGTATCTACCGCTTCTACTCCTCCATCTTCCACCATTCCATCATTCACCATTCCCATTCCACGGCCTACACATCTGTAGGTCATCACCCCATTCATTCTCATTTTTTCAATTCAGGTGCTTCTCACTACTGCCATGGAGATCCTTGCACAACACCTGGTGATTACCTAACTCAACCGAGCTAGGCAAAATGCAGTAGTTAAAGGAATAAGGGAAGTTTTGCTATTCTACAAATTTCTGCTGAAGGTCCTATTTTTGAGTGCCGAGCGCCAGCAAGAGCTTGTTGCAGCAACCCGTAGAGACGTCCAACATCAACCAACACTCACTTCTTCTGCTCCTCCAGCTTCTTGACTCTGTTGCCCAATGGATAAAGGCCTGAGGTTCGTGCATACAACAGAACTGTATACCCCGAGAGCCGCCAAGAATGTTGGCATTTTTGCCACATTGTTTTTGTTGTTACTGTTCATGCAAGAGAATGCACAAATTATAGAGATACTCACTCCTCTGTTTGTCCCTCCAAGCACTTCGAAAGGGAAAATACAAAAATCTCTACAAGTTTTGTGTTAAAGAAAAGTAAGTGTAAGATGTCGCGATATCGTGACATGTCACGATATCACGACCTATTGCAGTTTCACGATGTCCGATGCAGAAAAGAGCTAAGTATAGAAAATGTCACGATATCGTGACATGTCACATTTTCGTGACCTGTCACGTTTTCGTGCTAGGAAACAACAGAGGGAGCAGTAACGACAAAATTGTCGCGACATCGCGACATGTCGCATTTTCGTGACTTGTTGCAGTGAGGGAGCACTAAAGTGAAAGTTGTCACGATATCGTGACATGTCGCATTTTCGCGACTTGTAGTGGCAACAAAGAAAAGTGATAGGAAAATGTCACGATATCGCGACATACAGTAGCAAAGAGGAGCGCCAAGGAAAAATGTCGCGATATCGCGACATGTCACATTTTCACAGAAGGGCTAAAGATAAACACAAGGCGAGAGAAAGATGTCACGATTTCGTGACATTTTTGGAAATGAAGCCAAGCAAGAGAAACATGTCGCGATATCACGACAGGAAGCGGCAACGAAGGAGAAGACAAAAAATTGTCATGATTTCATGACATGTCATGTTTTCACGAGGAGAAACAAGACAAGTACAAGGCAGAAGGAAATTGTCGCGATATCATGACATGTCGTGTTTTTGCGATAAAAAAGCGGGAAGGACAGTGCCAAGTATGAAATGTCACGATTTTACGACATGTCACATTTTTGCCACTTGCAAGAAGATGAAATCCAACAAATAGGAGGATGTCGCGATTTCGTGACATGGTGTGTTTTTGTGGAAATAATAAAGACAGGAGCCAAGTGAGTGAAAATAGTCACGATTTCGTGACTTGTCGCATTTTCGTGAGTATAAAGCAAAAAAGGATCCAGAAGGAAGAAATTGTCACGATTTCGTGACATGTCACATTTTCGCGGTGAGAAAGCGGAAAGGACAGTGCCAAGAGGAAGATGTCATGATTTCATGACATGTCACATTTTCACGACAAGGAGCAACGAAAAAGCCAAACAGAGGAAAATGTCACGATTTCGTGACTTGTCATGTTTTCATGAAAGAGCAAGAAGAGAAAGCTAAACGAAGAGAAGATGTCACGATTTCGTGACATGTCGCATTTTCGTGACTGGTGGTAACAGAAGAAAGCAGTAAGTTGAAAGTGTCACGATTTCATGACATGTCACATTTTCGCGACCTGTCACATTTTCATGACAGAAGCAACAACAAAGGCCCGATAAAGTTCTGTCCGCATTTTCCTTCAAAATTGCATAGGAGAACGTGAGGAGAAGATAAGGATAAAACAAAGTATTGTTTTAAAAGCTCTCCAACTGATTTTGAGATCGTGGTCAAAGAGGCTCCCAAATTAAATGTTTTGTTGTTTACCTATGTGCGCAAGATGGGAGATCGTGTTAAATCAGTTTGTTTTCGAAGCCACCAAAATTAAAGATGCCTCCAGTATTAAAAGCTCTTGTTCGTGATCTCCTAACAACTTCAAGCATGCCCCGAGAACAACCATTTAATGAAGAAATATGGTCCCTTGTTTCTGTTTGATTTTCAGTTTTGATCCATAAAAATAGGGAGTGTGATTTCTTCGAGGCAGATTAAGGGGGATTGTTTCTCTTTTCAAGTGCATATTTTGTGGATCGCCTCTTCAAAATCTGTTTTATGTTTTAAATGTTGTGATGCGAAAGGGAGAGGGAAGACCTCTATAAATACTAATGTATATCTCAAGCAAAAGGGGGGAGGACCTTTTTGCAAAAATTGAAGCAAAAATCCTAGATGCATTTTGCTCTATTCTTAGTGTCTTTTGAGTTGGTGATCCAAACTGTTGTTCATGTGATGCTTTCGTGTGATTCACTTCTGTTTAGTCCAGTGTTAAAATATAAGTTGAATTCCGTTGTTCTGAATTTGGCTATGTTTTCATTTGAACATTTGAAGTATAATTGAAGGCAAACTTATGGTCAATGTTTGATCCAATTTCTGTATGTGCATTCTAAGAATTAGTTGCTGCTTATCTTCAGGATCTAGTTGAGGTTATTTGCTATCTGAGGTTGTTCTCCCTATCAACTATCGACTTCAGCCATATTTCCATCTCTTTCTGTTATTTCCATTTCTTTCTGCATTTTCCATTTCTTTCCCGCACCCTTATCTTCAAACAAGTTTAGATTAGTTTGGGAGCCAGCCCTCTCTAGAGATTGGCCCGGGAGACTTCTCTTTCTCTCGGCCTTTCAATGTTGGTCGGGTCTAGGGCGCATTTTATATGACTAGGCGGATTCGTGACCAACAAGAATACATCCCAAAATTGTTCAGCCATGCCACAAAATCAAAATAAGTGAATTAGAGTTTCTAAAGCATTACAAAAATTGCAAAGAGGGGAAATATGTAAAATCGTTGCCAAACTTTCAAAAGTTGGAATTTTTTGATGCAAAAGCTGCTATCCAAGAAGTTGAGTTTTAGATTCAACAAGAATTATCCAAATCTGAGTAGCAAGAAACTGCCATTGGGCATTGGTAAAATTTACCTACTTGACATTGAGCTTAGAGTCTAGAGGAGGACACAAAAGATTTTTGTAAATCCAACTAGAAGTAATGGAAGAGATTCTATTACCATTAAGCCATATCTAGTCATTCCATATATTATGGGCACTTGTACCTAATTTTATAAGGACCTCACAAGGAATGGAAGCCACAACTAGGCCACAAGACTCTATGAACCTAGAGGGAAGGGAACAGTAATTGCATATTTGGATCCAAGTAAGAATTGAGCAACTAACCGTATCCTAGGTATATCTAATTCTAGTAAGCCTTTCTTCAAAAAAGTTAGACCTTGAAAAGCATTGCATAAAGCTAAAGGTTTATCATTATGGAGGATAAGTTTATTCCACCAAAGACTATTTAGACTGTTGCTCAGACCATGTCTCAAGGAGTCAGACTTACAAACCAATAAATAAGAAACTAATTGCCAAGCTTTGCAATTTTGGGTAAGTGGAATAGATTGTTTAATCATAAAGTAAGGCACATTAAGGACCTTATCCTTCCAAGGGGTTTCTTTCCATTTACCTTTGTGAGTAGCTTGCAAGATTCTGTAACGAAATAGGTGTTTCCAATTTTCATCACCAGTGATGGCTCTAGCAACCCATTTAGCAGCTAAACTTTTGCTCTAGGTAAGAGGATCAATAATGCCTAGACCTCCTAAAGTCCTCCTTAGACCTCTCATAATATCTATTTTGAGATATATCTTATCTCAATCATGTCTTTATAATGAAATTTGTACATTGTGTAATGATTTCCAATTTTTTTCTATGTTTTTTTATAAATCTTCATTCTTCATTAACCAAGACATTAACATCCTTTGTCTTAACATGTTGCTCATATAGGAACTTACCAAGAAGAGACCTAGGTTTAATCCTTGGGGGAAGCCAAACCTTTGCAAAGGTAGTAGTCAACTCCGAATCCTCTGAATGCGTGCTAGATCGATGATGATGGTACGAATCCTAAGAAAAATGTGGTCCCCATCTCATGTTGGGTCAACAAGAACGAGACGAATAGGTTTGTTGGGAGCAATCCCTGTGGTTTGAACCCTACGCTTACCAGTTACTAAAAATAGTGGTTGTAACCAACTCTCCTATGTAATAAAAAAACACATTGCTCATATGTACAAGAAAATTTTAATAAAAATAATTCAATGATTTACTTGGCCCTAAATCTTAATAATGTTTCTTAATTTATTTTTTATTGGTCTTCGTATTTCATTAATATACAATTTATATGGCACACCACATATTATTTGGTACATGCCACTTCTATCCTTGAGTCCAATCTGTCAAATAACTAAATTTAGATATATCATAATCATGTTATATTATTAAAAACACTTGATAAGTATCATGTGTAGGCGAGAACACTCATATCATTCCTATCTTGATTAAGGTTCTATTTTGAATTTTTGAAGGCTTTAAAATATTTATCTAAAAAATATTTATTTATTTTCATAGCTATTAAATTTGAGTACCTCCACAAGATGATTCAATTCTCCCTCAATGTATTTCTCATCTATTATTCTTGTAGACCTAGTAGTCAAGTTAACCATAACCTTTGTTTGTTTAGCACATAATGATGTGAGTTAAAATGTATGCACCTTTTGTGTGTTTTTCTTTGTGTATAATTTTTTAAATTCTATGAAAATAAACATAAAATGTCTCTATCAAGACATTGCAATGGTAAAGGCATTGGGTTCTCCTTGTGGACACTTAAGTTCAATTCATAGGGAGGGTGGACCTGATGTATCCCATTTGAATGCTTCGATTGTTATAGTATGTTTCCAACAAATAAATAAATAAACATAGAATTAAAGATAAATTGAATTAGATTATCAATTCCATAGTGAATTAAGTAAAAAGTTTATAAGGTATTATAGCTAAATAATAATAGAATGAATCATATGAAATTAGTTCAATCAGTTAAATTCCCTAACTTTTGAGGAACATTGGTTGAGATCATTTCAATCCCATATAATTGATTAAAACAAAATAAATAATAAAAATGAAATTATTGGTTATTATTTCCTATTATTATTTTTAATCAATAATCAACCTATGAATAGTAAAACCTTTTCTTATATATTTATATAAAAGTTCAGTCTACTAATTTTTTAAATATATTTTACTCCATACAAATCTTATAAAACATGGGATTAAAAATTTACTTATTAATATATATAAGTTAAATGATGCTTTTTATCAAAATTAGTGATATTATATTTCCTAGTTGAACTTGTCCTTATGCTACAATTACATATTAAGAATTGTTTATTCCTTTAACTATGAGTTTCTCTTAATACCCAGTTCTTCTAGTTCTTAGCCCAGCTACTTTTTCCATATTTTATTATTATTTTATATTTAATAATATTTTTTATTTTTTAATGTTAATTTTTATTGGGTAAAATTTTAATTTACTTTTTAAATAAAAATCGAAATAGTCTCTTCATTTCAAAGTTGAAGGATGAAACTAAAATTTGAACATTTTACAAAGTGACTTTTTATTTTACCCTTATTATCTATATTTTATTGGAGCATTTGAAGGGCTCTAAAAGTTACAATTTTGATCCTAACATTAAATATTAAAATGATTATTAAAATTATATAAATGTGGTTTAGATTTTGTTATATATATAACCTCTAAATCTATTTTAAAAAGTTATTTTTGAATCAAAGTAGCCCAACCATTTAAATAATGTTAAAATGATTATTAAAATTATTAAAATGATTATTAATTTTATATAAATGTGGTTTAGATTTTGTTATATATATAACCTCTAAATCTATTATTTTAAAAAGTTATTTTTGAATCAAAGTAGCCCAACCATTTAAATATCTCACAACCTCTTAGGAGAAGACTTGAGTTCAACTCTTATCAAATAATACATGCATAGTTTTAAAAAATGTTGTTATAATACCATTGTGTTTATGATGTAATATAAGTGAGGCTTGTTGTTTTTTTGGTATGGTATTAAAAAGGGGTTCTTAAAAAGAATCCCAAAAACCTTATTTACAACAGATGGAGCATTGTGCAGCCAAGGAATAATCTGGAAGTCCCCATAAAACCAGCAGGTCTCACAACCCAACACAACTAACCAACAATACACTTAAAGTTTTTTTCTCAAACCAAGAAACAAAGATCTGCATTCAAAAAGTTGATCCAACATTTAGCAGAGAAAGACCCAACAATTGAAAAAGATCCCATGGATCCAAAACAAACAACATTCCCACCTAAATTTCAATGAATAAAATTAGACCTAGAAAAGATCTTCCCACCCAAACCATCATAGGAGAAGCAAATATAGAAAAGAAGAGATAGTCAACCAAGCCATCCAATGAAAATTAAAAAAATAAAACTCCAGCCAGCCATCAGGTGATTCGCAAATACCTGAATCTAAAATTCCTGCAATGCATAGTCAACTAGAAATAGAGATCTATCAAACAAGAAGCAATGAACAAGGATGGAACCAATAGGCATAAAGAACAATGTTTAGAACCCTGCAACATCAGGGAATCCAAGATAAACCTTCCTACCTAAGATAGGAAGCAAAATTTCAAACTAAGGGTATTCCAGATAAATCCAGACAACATAAGAACTTGCCAAAAGAGAACCTTAAGGTTTAGGAAAGCACCCTAAACCAAAAAGCAATATTTTGAAAGGCTCCTAGAACCTTCACAACAAGGTTTTAATAGGCTCCCAAAACCATGACAAGGTTTTGGAAGACTCCTTAAACCTTAGAACATGGTTTTGAAAGGCATCCATAACCTTAAACAAATGGAATAGGCCTCCAATAGAGGACCTGGGGTTTTGGAAGACTCCTTCAACCTAAAACACAAGGTTTTGACAAGCTCCCAAAACCACGACAAGATTTTGGAAGGCTCCTCCAACCTAAAACAACAAGGTTTTGATAGGATCCCAGAACCATAAAAAGGTTATGGAATGCGATATTAAGGTCTTACACAAGGGGTATATGAGTGAGAATAAAATTGATAATGCATCTAGATGTGGTAATGCAAAGGCCATTAATTATCTTAAATAAATGCAACTGATTCAATGGAAGAAAATAATCAACACCTATATTACAAATATCATTTACATAATTTTGAGAGCACTTTGGATCAATGTTAAGGTGAAAATAATGGAGGGGGACAATATTTTGTAAATAGAAGTTTTAAGTGATGAAATTATGAGAAATACAATGGAAGAAGAGACCATGGTATTATGATAGCAATGTAAGTAATAATGCCATTAATTAGGCATGAATTGATGTAAAAGCATCTAAATGGTCAACAATATATACATACATATATAATAATAATAATAATAATAATAATTTAAAAATAATAATAATAATAAAATAATGATTTGAGACCATGGTTTGTGGTTTTCAAACCATGGGTTTTGTGCACATGGTTTTGGTTTTGTGCACATGGTTTTGGTATTTTTTTTGGCTATAAATATGTGCAAAGGGAGAGAAGAGAGATAGGTGAAGAGGAAGTGAAGAAAGGAAAAGAAAGAAGATTGGTACTTTGAGGAGTGTTTGCAGGTGGGAAGAATGTTGTGAAGGTTTAAAAAATCTGTTGGAGCCATACTTGTGGTGCTCTGTTAAGAGAAGTTGAGAGGTTTGTGGCAATTGTGGCCACTTGGTTTTGTGTAATCGTTATGTTGCATTATAAAAAATAAAAAAATAGTATTCTATTTTTTTACTATGTTATTTTGCTATGTACTCAAATATCATACTTTAAGGTTTGTTTGTAGATTAAATTTTTACCCTCGACTCTTTATACTACATCATGAATTTAGGTAATTTCATCATTTAATCATGCTTACACCTCATGCAAATTTAATGAGGTATAGTTATCATGGTTTTCATTGAGGTCTAACAAATCTAGAATTTGATTGCCACCCTTACCCGTTTTATCAAAATTATTACAAACTTTATTATGATCCACATAAATCATCCATAATATACTTATAAAATATTTCATCCATAAATAACAATCCACAATGCAATAATCTACACAATGAGACACAAATAAATAATACCCTTAGGGTAGAACAACACCAATAAAAATACACAAGGAAGGAATAACTCCACGAGATCTCATAAAATGAGAAGGCCACTCCATGGGTAAATATGATTACACAAAATTACATGATATGATTGATGATTGATTACAATGATAATATACCTTATTTATATATCCATTATATAATGCTACTTTGAGGAGGGTTTAACCCTAACCCTATCTGACTTCTAAACTCTTATCCGAATCATTATTATAATATAATATTTGAATACAATAGACCTTGGGTTATATGTGGCTCATGCCAACTATCCATCACTTATACATGATATGATATTATATCCCTATATACCTATCCCTAGATACCATACCCATCCACCCCACATAAAAATATTTCATCATTGAAACATGAGAAACCACCAAATAACATGATCTTCTATAAGTTGCTAATAATTGATACCAATGTTGATCATTATTCCATTCAAATGAAATTTTGATTGGTGATAATTTTATCTAATATAAAGCCACTAATTTTCCACTTTGATATCCATAATGGTTACTCCTTTAGATCCATATTTTCTCTAGTCCACTTTAATATCTATAATAACTACTCTTATGGTTTCATGCTTTTGCTCCACTCCTATAATGACCATAATTATTATTCTTTTTCTAGCATGCACTAGTATACTTGATACCTTTATGATTCCATGTAGCTCCATAATAGTGTTTCCCTATGCCATGAATCCATGATTGATGATGCTCATGGTCGTGTGGATGACAATATTCTACAAGCTAATCCTAATGTTTTACTTCCTTGGACTCTTCAACCTTTTGTTCCACTATTTTAAATTTAACTTTTTCCTCATGCTTTTCTTTCTTATGCCATTATTTTGGTTCTTTCTTATGCTCTTCTAACTAGGCTTCCTTGGACGTTGCTTCTACTTTATTCTTAGGCTTTTCTGAGGCTTCTTGATTAGAATCTACTTTTAATTTTTTTTATTGCTTCAATCTAATCCCTTGGAATAACTTCTTCTTGCTTCTCCATAGATCATTGTTTGTTAAGTTGAGAAATATCATGAAATGTTAGCTTCTTTTACCTATACCATAGCTTCATAAACCTCTTTTACACATTAATATTAATAGTACCCAAAGAGTCCATCCAAGGATAACCAAGAACATATCCACATCATCCACAACTATGCCATCAAAATATAAATGTAAAATATATTTATTCGTAGTGATGTTTAAATCCTTAAAAAATTGAACAATCTCACTCTCAATCTATATATCATTGATATTCTTTCATTGAACTTGTAACTACTTAGCTAAATCAATATTGATGAAATTATATATGTTGCTAGGGTTTATGGAAATAATGATCTTTTTATTCTAAATGCATCCATGAACTTACAAAATAATATTTGTAGAGGGAAACACATTATTATGGTTATTTTCCTACTTGTTTAATACACAAAGTGTGGTTATTTTAGTCTGCACACTATCATCCTTATTTTTTCTTCTATTGCTTCCTTGAAATTTTCTCTCTTTTTTATTTATTTTAGTTCCTCCTAAAGCTTTTTTATTTCTTCTTCATAGCCCTTGGTGGCATCCTTAAAACTATGAGTCCTTTTATCTTTCTTCTTTAGTTTCTATGTCCTAAAAGAATGCATGTTCAACAATTTTCCAAGGATAACTATTTTTCGTAAAGCATTATGTAGACCTTAGAAAGAGATAGCCACTAGTTTAAAGCTTCCCCTTTTAAAGAATGATCAAAATCAACTATCCACATAATCTTACCAAAATGCAAATATTTGAATTTCATCAACCATTCTCTAGTATTCATAAAATCCTTTTCAAATTTTTTTGATAAATCCATGAGCTTAACACAAATATTTCACAATGCAAACCAAGATTTAATAAAATTAGTGTTTCATCAAAATAGTACATAAAATTCCTCAATAAATACAACCCAATTATCTCATAATCAAGAAGAAATAAACATTTCTTTCAAAACACAATAAGTGCTAGTTGATTTGCTTACATGGGCTAATAGATATCCTAGTTTTTTTCTTTTAAAAAACAAGAATTGAAAAAATGGTATTGCCCCTTATTCCAATTGACTAACTTTACAAGGGTGTATCTCCTTAGATACTACTAAATTCCTTCGTATGACCACTTATTTCAAAACCTTTCAAATTCTAAAAAATATGGCCAAAAAATTGCCTAAATATGACACCTTTATACAAAGATATAACTCTTAAAAAATGAAGTATTTTCTTAGACAAATTTTCATAATTTTTACCCTCTATAAACGTAATTCTCACTTTGTCAAAATCATTTGCTTTGATACCACTTATTACATAACTTTATTTTCATAAACATAAATCATCCATAATACATTGAATTATTAAAAATTCATCCACATGTAGTAACCCATAATGCAATAATAGATGCAAGCTTATTGCAGTAGTAAGGGCTTTGGTCTCTCTTTGAGAGGTTCAAGGTTCAAACCCCACTCAATAAGAAGGTACTAGGACCCCTCATAAAAGCCTTTGTAAATTCATTTGAAAAAATAATCCATACAATAAGACATAAATAATAACCTTAGAGTAGGGGAACATCAATAATGCTTCTTAAGTAAGAAATAACTCCACAAGATCTCTTAAGAATTTAGGACCACCCCATGAGTAAAAAGGTTACAAATCAATACTTGATATGATCGATGATTGATTACAATGATAAGATCTCTTCTTCATATACCCATAATTTAATGCTTCCTTTGATAAGGGTATAACTTTAATCTAAGTAAATCCCTAAACTATTATCCAACTTATTATTATAATACATATACTAATATAATAAACCTTAGATTATGTGTAACCTATACCAATTATTCTTATTACTTATATACAATACAATATCATATATAATTATTCCTAAATACCATGTCAAAGAATCAATATTTTTCCTGTTAGGTTCTACAGTACCATATAGAGAGGGAGAGAGGAAGTATGATCTACAAGCATCATGTTATTTGGGCATCAATTTTAACAAGCTTCCAAACATTTTCCATTATTTGTGTTACAAATAATTATCCATTTGTCTATTCCTAGGGCATGAAAGGTAACCGACACACATTTTCTATACACCTATATGGATGGGTTTTAACAAATTTGATGGCCACATGATTTTATAGGGCATAATCATCTACATATACAAACATATAGTAATTCCAGAATACATTTTAAAAGTCAAACATATAAATATGCATATAATTCCAAAAACCTTCTATCTATAGTAATTAAACAAGTAAATAGCAGTTAACATTAAGTCTAACTTGGACGATTTTTACAAGGAAGATTGCTATTTAAGCGAAAACTTTCATGGTGATTATTTTAATCATAAAATAGATCACATCAAAGCTTTAATTTACATGGTAGTATATATTCATTAACCTTATTTGCACATGACCCAACATAGAAAATAATAATAAATAAATGTGCATCTCATTTTCATAGAGAAAGTTGAGATATACATCCAAATGGGGTGGTATTACTATACTGTGTAAATGTTTTTGTGGGAACATTGTAATAATAGAAAAAAATATATTCTTTTAAAAAATTAAGTTTAATTTATAAATAATTTTTAATATACATTATAAACTGTTATTATTTATTTTCAATTAAATTAAACATTTCCACATGTCCAATCCTCTTAAAAATAGAGAAAATTTGAAAACATAAAAATGTGTGGCCATGACCTCATTGAGAAATGTTACAAAGGTCAAACAAAGCATTAAGAATAGACTTAGTTTAAAAATACATCAAACATAAAAGTTCCATCACCATGTACCGGTGCAGTTTTAGATCCTTGCCAAATTTTAATCTCCTTTCTCTCTTTTAAAAGCAAAGTCAACTTATTCATAATATAAATTTTCAATTTAAAATGAAACATCATGCGTTTTAGTTTATAATGTGGTTGGACAACTCATTTAATGTCAAAAGTATCTCACATCATATTGAATCTTTCAACTTGCCAAAAATTGAAGTTAAACTCATCTATGTCAAGGTGACAATTAAAAGCTAAACTCGTTTGCCTATATATTAAGATCAAAATAAAGAGTTATTTAAAATTGAATTGATTTTTAAAAAATATTATGTAAATATTTAAAAATATAAAATTATAAGAAATATTGTGTAATGTGTTGTTGATAAATAATTTGAAAAGAAAGATTTTAAAAGGATTATTCTTTTCCTTTTTACATCATATAAAGTTAAATAGCTTATCCTCGACATTTAAACTTGATATGAACTACTTGATCAAGACCTCCTTGACAACATCTTGTAATGCTAAAGTGACTCAAATCCTTAATTTTTATGTAGCAAACACTTTAAAATACCTACTTTAAAATAGTGTGAACATTGGGGTGTATTAATTAATTAATTAATGGGGTGAACATTAGGGTGTGTTAAAATACTTACTTAGTTTTGTATGGTTTAGTTAATTAATATAATTTGGTTTTTCTATTTCAAAAAAAACATTAGATTTGTATTAGAAAGATCTAAATTTAAACTAGTTTTAACTTGACATGTGAAAGACCTAAATTCAAACCAAGCAAATGCATTTTTCAGATAAGATTGATATTTACTCTGTTGTAAAAGACTCAAAATCGTTAACAACTATTGATGATTAAGTTCAGGTTTTGATTACTTTTATTTCTTCTTTGAAGACTTCACAAGATACTAAGGAAAGATTCAAAATCGTTAATAACTATTGATAAGTAAGTTCAGGTTTTGATTACTTTTATTTTTTCTTTGAAGACTTCACAAATTAATAAGTAAATTTCACAAGATACTAAGGAAAGATTCAAAATCGTTAATAACTATTGATAAGTAAGTTCAGGTTTTGATTACTTTTATTTTTTCTTTGAAGACTTCACAAATTAATAAGTAAATTTGATTACTTTTATTTCTTCTTTGAAGACTTCACAAACAGGCCTATAATTTCTCCATATAACAAGCTCTCAATATGTGATGTATTGTAACAATATATAAAAATCACATATTCAAACCAAACAAGAAAGTGAAATTCATTAACATATGGCGTCCAAATCTATCATTTTCAGATATCAAATCGAGGGAGGAACAGTGCATAGGTTACAACCCCAGTTGACACCTCCAAGGAAGGCGCAGGTTCTCTCACCTCGAGGATCTCGTCCTGCCCGCCCCCTTTCCCAGTAAGAGAATGAGATTCACCCGAGAAAGTCGGTTTAATTTTTTTTTGTTTCACATCACGTATTGGTTGTTTTTTTATGGTTTTTTGTTCCTTTCTCGGCATGCATGTCATGGAAAAAGCATGACCGACATGGTTGCAGATGGCTCGTTCATGAGGTGGAATCCTCTTGCTCTATCCCGGCCGGCGGGTCTCGCCGCCGGCGAGCCGAAATTCCGGCAGCAGAGCCCTTGAAAAGGAACCCATTGGCCTCCCGTCGCAGAAGGAAAGAAAGGCTCCGCGAGCCAATCGCCTCAGTTGTCATTCCTCGTTTTTCCCCCTTGTTCTTCTCGTTGTCTGTGTGAGCTTAGGAAATCCAAAAACTCTGTATTCTATGTGAAACAGCAGATCGAGATTGAGGTCTCCTTCCGTTCATCCTATACATACGTAAGTGCATGATGGGTATTGTGGTTTGCTCATTGGGGTCGTCGCGTATTCGTGTGCCATGGAGCACTAGCTTCTTCCGCCACAAGGATTTTCTCTAGTAGGGCGATCCCAATAGCAAGCACTGTGTGTAGGGAGGCAGGGCGGGAGAGTGAGTGAGTTTCATAACGTTTAATATAATTATTTGTATTAAATAGAATGGAGTCTGCTCATGCTGGAATTCATGTCTTCGCTGGTTCCAACCGTAACTTGATCGTCATGGGGAGTGACGCTCCCGTCCCGGTTTTCCAAAGTAATAGTCATTTCTGTCCATCATTGGGATGCGTACAAATTTTTGAAAAAAAAAAATCTTTTTTTTGAAAAATTTTCAAACTCCTAGATCAGCAACTGTTTTGGGGGTTATATGTTACTACAACAATGGCATCTGGGGTTTGTATGTGCAGGTTCAAGGTCTCTGAATAGTTTGGAGGAAGTGCTGAAGAATGTCTCGAAGAGGTCATTCTACGATGTGGAAGGAGAAACGGGAGGGGAGGAGGACATGGATGAATGCGTACACCAACCAGAGAAGAAGAGGAGACTGACGGCCGAGCAAGTGCACTATCTGGAGAAGAGCTTTGAGGTGGATAACAAGCTGGAACCGGAGCGGAAAACTCAGCTGGCCAGAGATTTGGGGCTGCAGCCGCGGCAGGTGGCTGTCTGGTTCCAGAACCGCCGTGCCCGCTGGAAGACCAAGCAATTGGAGAGGGACTACGATATTCTCAAGTCCAACTACGATTCTCTGAGAGTGGACTACGATAATCTGATCAAGGAGAAAGAAAAATTGAAGTCTGAGGTATGCTCTGTTCCACCTTGCCCCAAAGTTAATTCCATTTCAAAAGAGTATTGGGGGATCTACCATTTTTGTCTGGTAATGTATTTCCTTCTTTTTTTTCCAAATGGCAACGCTGTAGTCAATTCAGTGTGGGAATTATTATTATTTTTTATACATCGACAAACACAGCCAATCAATTTTCTCTTAATCCTCCAAGAATTCATCTCGATACCCTTATGAACTTACGATGAATGATTAATCATTTTAATCTGATTGGTCAATTCCAAGTCTAGTGACATATGATATCAGCAGGAGCATCATCACCGATGAACCATCATTTCCCACGAATTTATTGGAGCTATTTTTTACTAGACCGATTAGTAAAGGTCATGATTGTGTGGGCTTAGTAAAATTCAAATACCTTGCATTAGGGTAATCCATTAATCCATTAGCAAATTTTTTGATGAGCAATTTTTTGTTTTTTTTTGAGTTGAGTTGAATTGATAGGAGTAAAACTCTGAGCTCATTAAAATTAGTATTCACCTGTAATTTGTAGTGGTGGTAGAAGTGTTATGAGCAGATTATTTGTTTTTTTGAGTTTTTTGTTTGAAGATTCAAGTCTTGTGAGATATAATCTCAACGTGTGTGGTTATGTTGCATCAGGTTAGTCTCCTGACAGACAAGCTGCATGCCAAAGAGAAAGACTTGGAAATTCAAACGAAGGATTTGGAGACAAGTAATAAGAAACCAACTTTCGGTAAATCCAATTCCCAGTTTGAGGGTTTGGAACTGAGATCTGATATAGCATGTTCCAAAATCATGGCTGCCCCTTTGGATGAGCCGCTACGGACCTGCAAGATTGAAGACCCTCTCAGTTCCGGGACAGATGGCAGTGCTGTCCTGGACGAGGACAGCCCTCATTATATTGATAGCGGACACTCTTCTTTGGTTGTGGACTATGTTTCCACCCTCGGTAACAACAATACAAATAATAATCTATCGGCTCTTGAAGCAGATCAGTCAGACTTTTCCCATGGGGATGAAGATGAAGAAGAATATGGCATACCCAGTGAAAAGTTTAATCTACCTCCTCCTCCTCCTCCTGAGTCTAATAATCACATCGTTAAAATGGAGGATCATGGCTTCTTCCCAGATGCATCAACAGCTGCATCGGCTTGTACTTATACCTTCACAGCCATGGAAGATCATGAATGGTGGGAATGGCCTTAAGTGGCTAGTTTGCTGTTTTATTCATTTTGTACATCCTCTCTCTATCTTAGAAGGGCAAAATGATCTAACATCAAAGTAGATAACCATGAGATCCATGCCTGCTTTCCTCCAGCAGGTGGTAAGGGTTTTGGTGTTTTAGAGATCATGGGCCTCTCTCAAAACTTCCAAAGCATTGCCGTCCTCATTCTCATGTACAAGAACATGGCATGCTGTTAATAGTAAGGAGAGAGGAAGAGTAAATCAAGCCCAGTCCGGAATCATATTTTGTACCTCTTTTCTATAATGTTATCTTTGATTTTGTGTTACATTACTGTTCAATAATATATTATAAGCTATTATCCGACTGGCAATGGAGGAATAGTTGATGTTTCTCATTGGCAAAGGTGTGTTTTAAACTGTTTCATAATTGAAAACATGTGGCACCGACAAAGAAGTTGGAGCTCTGATTGGAATTTTAGACCAATGAAGATCATTTAAACTAATTGTTCTTTCAATAGAACATTGATTTGACTTGATTGAGAATTTTAGACACATGAAGATCATGTAAACCAATTGTTCCTTCAATTGAGCATCGATTTGACTTGACTCACGCAAAACCTATCTCATTAAAAAATGACTGACTGAGCCAGTAACAGTGCTATGGATGGTGCTAATGCTGGGTCTCGATCCTGGGAAGGATCCATCCTACTCGGAGTAGGAGGAATCAAATAACAAACACAGGCTGGTTAACGATTGTCGTGTAGCGCGGGTTGGAATACATTTCAAACTAATGGAACGCTTTCGACAAACCTTTCAAGCTCTTACATGGAATCAAATCTATTTGAATTCTTTACGAAATTAAACAAAGCCCTCACGTCTCTTTAGGCTGGGATTGCAATCCACTTAATTAAAGGTGTCCAGGTACTACACACGTCGAGATCTCATCTGTTAGAATATAATATAAAGCCTATCTAAATAAATAAACGGATATGACTAATGAGATGACTAACAAAGGTGGTGGGCCTTTAGGAAACCCGTGAATCTCATGTTTATGAAAATGCAATAAAATAACACATTTTCATGTGACTAGTCTCTCTACATGTTTTTTAAACAGGTCATTTTTCTCATAATTAATCTTTGGGTCTCTAAGTATTATTCCAAAACCATACCAATGCACTGTTTTCATTTGGTTTTTACAGTATAAATCCAAAACCAAAACCATACAGTGGTGCACTGTTCTTTTCTGTAGTTTTCATTTGGGTTTTTATAGTATAAATCCAAAACCATAATAATACAGCTGGATACAAAGAACCCATCTTTTCTGTCATTTGTGAAATGTTCACAGTATAAATCCAAAATCATACCAATGCACTGTCATGATTTGCACTCGCATATTCATATCAATGCTCTGTCCCTTCATGTGATTCGCAATTGGGTCTCCAAAACCATATTCATATCCATATCAATGTTTTGTCCCTTCATGTGATTCGTACTTGGATCTCCATAATATAAATTCAAAACTATACCCATACCAATACACTGTCCCTTCTTATAATTCACTCTTAAATCTCCAATCACATATGAATCCAAAACCATACCCATAGTAATATACTATGAATTCAAAACTATACCCATATCAATACACTATCTCTTCTTATCATTCTCACTTAAGTCTTCACAATATGAAATCACATGGGTTTCTACAGTGTGAATACAAAACAATACCCATACCAATATACTGTCTGACAGGGACTAATATTTTATAGTTAAAAACAGCCAATGACGACCTGCGGATGCCATTAACGCATTTAATTTTGAGCGTAGATTACCCCGTTCCTTTAAATTATTGCTGGCACTGTTTGTCGTCATATAAATGGTCGGCGAGTTGCACCGTTGCGCACGAATCGGGACACAAACGGAGAAATTCGAAACGTCCAACTCGGTTAAGTTGACCATGCGTTAAGGGACACGTTATCGCAATTAATTGATTAATAATTACACGTAAACATTAAATCAGGGCTGTCCCCACTCCAGTGCTTGGACAAAAAGGCGGTCCACATAACTCTGCCTGTTCACTCTTTGGTAGGACAGATGTGGGATATTTAGAATGCCTGTGACGTGGCCGTTGCATATTCAGTTTGTATGAACACGCGGCCAAATAGCAAGGGGTAAACGAAAATGATTACCCCATTTAAAGGGGTTCTCTCTTTCCCTCCGATTGACAACTGGCTCTCCACCCACCGTGTCATACAAACCCACTTTCCGGCTTGTTGGATTTAACATATTCTCCCCGGTCAAGACCGTTCAACAAACAAACAAAGGAAGAAAGGGAGAGTTCACATAAACGGGGAAAGTAAGATTCGTGGAATCGGTCTTTTTTTTCTAGAAATTTTCATAAATTATTTATAACGTCTTAAATAAAAATAAAGTCAATAAAATTTTGAATGTTTAGAAAAACTAAACAATTCACACCCAACACTAATCAAATAATTAGAATCAGTAAAAGAAGGTGGTAGAGATGGAGAGATATAGGACACCTACCAAAGTGAAGCCAACATGGCAAATGATGCCATTCTTTGAAAATGGCAATTGATAAGGAGGGGCCCACAGGGGCACTATTAAAGATAAAGCTTGGGACCACGTCATTAGTAGGGGGCCACGTGTGAGGCAGATGAAGTCAAGTTTTTAGAAGTGAGGGCCAATGATACCGATTGCTTATAAAGGGAGGCAACGCGGCACCCTATTCTTTGATTCCCTCGAGTTCGTTTCGATGACCTGTCATTTCAATATTTTATGCTAAAGTTAAGATTCCTTGGCATATTTAAAAAAAAAAAAAACTGAGTCAAATTCAATGCATCCATTAATGGGGTTATCAATGCCCGTGCACACATCCATCATCCCCATCGGTGTTGGGCCATGGGCCATGGGCCATGCTCCTCTTTTAGCTTTTAGCTTTTTTGTTTTGTTTTGCTTTTTTGTCTTGCACCTTGGCAAAACTCTGGCAATGTTCCTTTATTCTCCATCTCAACAAAATTTTAAGGGTTTTGGACTTTTTATTAAATCCAAAGTTTTAACTATACAAATTGCATATGGATGATTGTGTATGTGAATTTAAAAAAAAAAAAAAAAATTACTTGACCACGAGTTAGGGTTTGGTCTTTAAAGGCATGTGATGAGATTTGAGATTTCATGGTAGTAAATTACAATTGGTTTTAAAACTTATAAAGTTTTAGTGAAGTACTTAAGGATTTAAGTCTTTTAAATATGTTATAATGTCTCACTAAAAATATTTTAGTGGTGTATGTTATTAGAATGTTATTTACTTTCTTCAAGTTTAAATAAGCTCTAGGAAATATAACTTGATTATTTAAACTCGGCCTTACTTTAGCAAAAATATATCATAATATTTTAATAATTCTAAATCTAATATTTAAGGAAAAATTGCACCCATAGCAAATACAAAAGATTAAGTAGAAAAGGCACGTTAGTTCATGTCAAAGAAGTCATGCTCAATACAAGAAGGTTCCTTCTTCACCCTTTGAAACCCACATAAAAACAAAATGATGAAGTGAGAGGTATTGAGAGTAAGGTGCAAACTTTAAAAACAAAATGATGAAGTGAGAGGTATTGAGAGTAAGGTGCAAACTTTATTTCATTTATCCATAGTTTAATAATATAATAATATATATATTTTTATTGAATATCGTTTATAAATATCAGTGTTTTTTTCGAGTAAATATAGGAGGAATCGACCTTACAACCACATTGATGATAATAACCAGGCAACTGTCATTACACCAAATGTCGTTCGACTTTAATATATATTTTAAGTATAAGCTTAGGTGCTTATACTTAAAAATAATATATATTTTAATAAATTTTTTTAATTAGTTTTATAAGATTAAAATGGATTTAATTTATATTATATTATGATTATATACTAGTATTACAATAGTTTGGAAATTATGTGTATGTTATATGACAACATTTAAATATGGGTATTTTCTTTAAAAGTTGAGGAATTATAGTACTTAGCACTATCTTTGCAAATTTTGCTAATTTTGAATAAGAACGTAGCAATAGAGATCAAATGACACTAAAATCCTAAAGTTTTCAAAGTTTGACTAAGTGTGGACAGTAATTGATCCGCTTGCAAAAACCAATTGACTGGATCCAATAATTGATTTGCTTGTTGAAGAGGATTGATTGGCTCAAGGGGGGCAATTCTCTCAACAAAAGGAGTTGATCCACTTGTGAACACAAGCAAATTGCTTGTCAAGTTCGAGGGAATCGTTCATTTAGTCACAAAAGTAGATTAAAGACATGGATCTCGAGATAAATCTTTCAAAAAGTGATATGTCAACATGTAATGACGTACTAAGCTATTTTGAAATCCTATTAGAGGTATAATTAGAGGTATGTAACATTTGAAGGTACAACATTTCACTAAAATTACCCTAAAATATTTACTTTTCTTAGGGGTTACTATTCCTCACCCTAGGTAACTTAGGGGTAAAATTTTACTATAAATAAGGATTTAGGATCGTCATTGTATTCATCTTTTGGTCATGAGAATTTAAAGCTACACTATGTGAAAACCAATTAACATGGAGTTGAAACTAAGGGTAAGAGGAAGGCTTATGAAGAACAATTAGTTAACAAGCAAATCAAAACTAGAAAATATACAACTTTTTATAAGGGGAGGTCCCCTTAACACTTGAAAGATAAAGGGTTTATTGCAACACAATGAGAGAGATAGAAGAAGAAGGAGAATACAAAAAATGAAGAAACAAGTACACCTCAAAAAAGGAAGGGAGAAACACAAAAGGATACAAATAGGAGGATAGATAATGTAAAGAAACCTATAATGGAAAAAGGAGGAAAGATGACCAATAAACCCATAAAAAGGGGAAGCAATAAAGAAGAAAATCTACTTCAAAAAGAGGTCAAAAGATGACTAAAATATCCCTCTCGCAAGCAAAGAGCAAGCTATAAAATTTAAGAAATATTTGAATTTCATGATAAGAAGAGAAGGTGCCTCTGCCAAATTCAAATTCAACATCATAGAGGAAATGAAAAGGACACCAACCAAGGTTAATATGCTAGAAGCATTGGCCTTTCTAGGAAAACGATACCTATTTGAGAAACCTCTAAAAGAGTAAGAGTAGAGTTAATAAAGGAATCAAAAGTTAAAGTCTACTCTAGCTAGCATAATAGGGCAACAAAATCTTATAGCAAAGAATCTGATGGACATTTAGGTCAATGTATTAGATATACAAAATGATCTAAAGATAAAAATGCTAAATCCGTATTCATTCTTTGTGACTCTCAAGATTGAAAATTATATTCTCAAGAGATGCATAGTAGATTCAGGTGCAACAATCACAATTATGCCCAAAGTAGTTTGTAAAGTAATGAGTCTTCATTATACTCATATGACTTAACACATCCTCCTAATGGATGACTCAATAGTAAACATGGTTGGGGCCCTTAAATATTTGATCATAACTATAGCTAGATACTTAGAGTTCATGGTGGTACAAGAAGTGATAGTCGTGGACCTACCATAATACTTTGGGATGTTACTGTCTAATAAGTGGATGTGTAAGTTACCAAGGGATTATTACTTGGCAATGGACTATACTCATATGAAAGTGCCCAAAGATAAAAAATAATCAGGGTTAAGAACGAATAGTCTTGCATCTACCTCTTGCACAAGCTTGAGGATGAAATTATAGTGAACTAGAATGAGTTGCTCGAGTTTGTAGAAGATGACAAATACTTGGGAGGTGACCAAGATCTATAAGTAGACATGATAATCAACATGTTACAAGATGACAGAGACCCCAAAGTTGAGTATGAATAAATTAAGTTAGAGAATTATCTTATCACAAAAAATTATTCAAGCCTTCACAAACTAACAAATCAAGAAGCTAACAAAACATGGACTATGTACTTTGAAGGTGCTAGAACTAAGAATGAAGCAAGCATTGGCATACAAATCATTGATTTGTAAGGTGCACATACTCATTATACCTATAGATTATTGTTTAGTTATACTAACAATATAATAGAGTATGAAGCACTATAAACTAGTTTGAAAAAGGCTAAAAATATGGGAACCAAGAACCTAAGAATATATGGCAACTTTGAACTAATCATAAATTAGATCAATTCCTAGTGTACCATGAAGAACAAGCACATCAATATCTTACAAATGTCAAGTTTAAAATTTGCTTGAAATTTTTGATTCATATAAAATCAAAGCAATACATAGAGAGTTATTCCAATGTGACCCCACCAATAAAATATGGGATAAACCAAAGGAATTATGTTAGGTACCCAGGATAGGTACTTAATAATTTAATATTTTATTGTATAATGGTATGATCCATAAATTACTTATTAAGGAAGGCCACACATCAAATTAGGAATAGGTAGAAGAATAATGTCATAGAATCATATATGTAAATGTTAGGGAATATTATCATATGTAACTATCAAGGAATATTGTCATATTATTATGCACTTTGTAACTCATGGAAGGTGAACCATCACACTCTTGTATAAAGAGAGATGTACCCCATTGTAAAAAGCGATATATGAAGTATTATTTATAGAAGTCTTAGCTTGTGGATCTAGAGATCTTGTGAAGTGGCTTCCTTCTAATAAGGAGCATTGTATGGTGTTTTCCTACCTCAAGGGTATTATCAATCTCTATTTTTTGTGTGTGGATTGATATTGTGAAATTTATTTATGGATGCATATCGTATATTTCTGCATATTGGTGAATGATTTGTTGTTAATGAGAAGAGAGAATCATAACAAATTAGAGGTTGTTTACAAGCCAATAGTTCCTAATAAGTTTGATCACTAACAAATCTTTAATAATGATGAAAAAATAATAGAATTATCATTTAGAGAGATTAATTTATCAAAGAAAATAATTAATATGGGTATGACATCAAGGATGGAGTCAATACAATTAAAGTCAAATTAGCTACCTAAATACCTGATCAACCTAAAGAGTCTATTTAATTTTGCTAATTTAGATAGATCCTAGAATTCTGTTAGACTATTAGTTTTGTTAATACAATAAAAATTTGATAATTGCCATACAAAGGCTGGTCATAAGGCAACCCATTGGGAACAAAATTTGGCTATGACAGAAATGCCCGACCACTTTAAAAGGTGTCTAGATACTTTTGAAGATAGGGCCAACTAAGGTGCGTAATGACCATGACCAATACTGACCAGATGTAAGAATGGCTAAAAACACAAGTGGTCGGAGGTTCTGAATAATATCAACAAAAACTCATAGTAACCTTGGCTAGGTCCCTGATATCCCAACAATGAGCATAAAGCTTGCAAAAAGTAACAACAAAAGAAGAAGGCTCTTGTATAGGTCTCTTTTAAGGGAGATCATGCATGTTAGAGGCATGGGATACCTAAACACATCTCATCCATCCTAGACAAGGCAATTACAAGAAAACAATAAGCAGTATTTTTGATCTTGTAATAGCATTGGTTGACACTAATCATAAGCCGAGCTCCCTACAAATATGATAGCTGGAACAATAACAAGACATGATGGGAGAGGATGAGCTTGTTTAGGTGGCATAAATCTACTAAAAACATGTGGTTGTTGCAAACAATGGACTTTTCCAATCAAGAACAACTAGCATAAACTAAGTAGAGAGTGACATCCACCCCTTCCCAACATGTTGATGAAGCACGAGCTCTTGACAAGGCCATGATGTGCCTACATTGTTAGGCCTATGGTAGGTCATCCTTGTAATCATTACATAGGCTAGTATAAAAATATATAAATAGTGATATTTAACTCAGTACGAGGGTCGATAATTTGAGTGTTTTCCTTTTGTATATTATGTAGTTTTGCTTTGCAATTTAAAAAAATTAGCTTGTTGTTTGACCTTTGCTATCATTGTATTATTGAATTATTTTTTATGTAGATGCTCTATAGGCCCTAAATATTTCTATAAAATCTCTTTATGGAGATCTAGTAGTCTATTTTGCTAGGCCTGACTATTAGAAAATTAGGGATGCTTAGTGTTTGATTGTGTGGTTCTGATTTCTTCTATAAAAGTTGCTTAGGGTGTTAAGAGCTATTGGAGTAGTGGAGGGCATGATCTAGGATCAATTCATATTCAATGATACTTTTCCTAGTAACTAGTCTATTAGGCCCTATATGTAGTTTAGTTGTAGTGTGTGTTGCATAGTATATAATAATGTTGTTAGCCAAATGATGTCCACATCTAATCCACAATTTTTACCCCTAACCCTCCATTTCTTACTCTAGTCTTCCCCTCATTTTTTAAATTTTACAATATGGAACCAACCTACTTAAAGGTTGGCTAAGGAGAAATCCTAAGCCATATAATATTGGCCTTGTGGTAATGCATACCAAGATGTTTTGACATGCTCGATGGGACAAAACCTATTTGGTTTATTTCCACAAACACATTATCGATGGGATAAAGTAAAATACTACAATAATGTGCCCATACAACATGCTAGACTAAGAGTTTTTAGCATGCTCGATGGGACAAATTATTCAATATTCATCTCATTTACTTGAAGGACCTAAGATTCTTGTGAATATCTTGATATCACAAGAAAAAAATACACATTCACCTAGCTACTCCACTATCGAAAGAACTTGAGATTCATGACTCTGTTGAAGGAATGAGCTCCAAGGATGAGTTTTTAGAATTGTATGTTAATAAGATTAGAGGTCAAAAAATTCAAATAACTTGAGTAGTTTGCTGAATTATTTGATTAGAGAGCTCATAGAAGACCAAGTAAATCCCACTCTTTAGTTATACTTCCTTGCATTCAAACTCCTATTCCTTTGCAATCCTTACCCAAAAAATCTCCTGATAGTCCCCACCTAAAAAATATAACTGAAAAAATATTTCGGTAAAATAGAAATGGTCCCCTCTTCTTGAAAGATCTTCATAAAATCCCTTAGTCTATTCTTAAAGCTTTACCAACTTTTGATGGATCTAATAAGACTATCTATGAGCACTACAAATATGTGGCTGCCCTAATTGTTATTCATAATATCCAACACAAATATGTCATGGTGAGGTTTCTAGTCATAAATTTCATAGGAAAGGTGCTCACTTGGTATAGATCCATTAATGATAACAATATTACTTCATATGCTCAACTTTTCAATCTATTCATCTTGGAATTTAACCAACTAGGATATCCATTTTTATTACTTACCTAGTTCACCTCAATTCAAAAGCATCTATAAGAAAATATGACTAATTTTAACATCAAATTCAACAGAATGTGGAGACAAATTACTCAAGATATCGAACCTTCTTAACCTAAAGCTTATATCTATTACATCTGAGCCTTTGACCCAAATCTAGGTCTCTAGATCTGAATAGCCAATGAGATGAGATTCCCTCAAGTATTTCAAGTTGTAATTTCTATAGAAAATGCACTCATCTCAGTTGGAAAGATCCCTCCTAATGTTACTATGCTATACTTCCTAGAGTTGTTGCATCCTACACAACAATATTTAGCCACTATTGTGCTACAATATGCTCTTGTTCTGGCACCTAGAGCCCTACCTAAGCTTACTGCATTGTATCTCCCTCTCTTGCTAGCTCTAGAACCTAAAGAAAATATAAAACTATTAGAGCTAAGAGTATCATTGAAGAATCTTAGCAATAAAGTCATTATGTTAGAGAGGTATAATGTAGAGAAGAGATATGAGGGCAATCATCTCAATAGGTTTCCCTATATCACCAAATACCAAGGGATGTCTAGCAACAACACCATCAGATGAACAAACACTGCATATAATGAACTAGAGGAGATCCCATATACTTTCGCTCCTCATGAAAGCTATCAGTTCTTGGCCTACAATGATTACCATAATTAAGGATGAGGTAATCTCTTTATGACCAAAATGTAAGGGTTAGAAGACATTGAGTAGTATCATACAAGATTTGAAGAACTTGACCGAAAGGATCAAAAGTTGTTGGGAGCTACTGAGTATAGTATTATTGAAGAACTCAAAAGAACTCCTTACAATACAAGCATGTATGATGCATTGATAATCCCTAGTCAGGTAGATTTGTTTGGAATTGCACTAAAAGGTATAAATCCTAAAGAAGAGAAGTTGCTAGAATTAAACTTGGGTCAAGACCAACCGATTTTTGGAATGGGTAAGATCCAACCATCCTTGTTCTACATATCTTTAAAAATGGAAGGGTTGATAGTACACAACTACATGATTGACTCAAGAGTATCCACTACTATCATGCCAAAGGTAGTATGCAAAGAAATGGGAATGAAATATACTTTCTCAAGCCCTAGATTTTTATAGTTGGATGGTACTATTATCCAAATAGTTAGGATCATTAAGGACATATCAATGGTGCTACACAAACTCCTAGAAGTAATAATTATTTAAGAGGTGGTCATGGTGGATCTTTTAACCTACTTTGATCTATGCTTATCCAAAGAATTCACTACCAATATGGGAGGATATTTATCCATAGATTATTATCATTTGGTCATCCCTTAAAAAGGTAAAGGTCAAGATCTATGCAAAAATTCCATCGCCCTTCCACATTGAGAAAATTGAAAAAGAAAGCATTAATGCATTGGAGAATGGTCTAGAGTATTTTGAGGAGGTCGATTTGGTTGAAAAGGACTAGGATTGCATTTGGAAAGTGGTCAGAGAATATCAATGGAGGTTGATTATTTCTCTAAAGAGCTGACCAAAGACTTTCAGATGGAAGCTAAATTTTCTCAAGAGGACTTTATTGGTACAACTGAGGATAGACCAATTTTGTATTATGATGTAAGGTTAGGATATTAGTAGTTGTTGGCCACTCTAAAGTAAGGGTTCTATGAGATGAGGATAGTTGGGTTGCTATTACATGAGGAACCTAGAAAGAAGGCTTTTGATGGCCTGTGATAACAACAAGACTTTGCTAAACATTGCTTTGACATGAAAATTTAGTCACAAGACTTCCAAAAGGGTAACCCACTATACTAGGATGATGAAGAGTCTAGGTTAGTGAGGCACAAAAGGTTTAACCCCGTAGGTCCTAGGCCCTAGAGAAATAACTAAAGGCATGAGTGCAATGCATATGAAGTGGTAGTGATCAACAATCAAAATTTAGTAATACTAGTAAATGACTGTTATAAGTAATGCTTTTCACAAAACAAAGGATGTGCCAATGTGTATCATAAATGCACATAAAAAATTTGCTAATTTTTTTTGGGGGTCCATGACTATTTTGGAAATTGACATGTGATAATTTTGAATTGTAAATAACATACTGACCTAAAATGCAATCATGGATCCTAGTTCAAACAAGTTACATGCTCTATAAGACCACAAGGGCCAGAAGTTTGGAACACTATGGGATGAACTCTATATATTCCAATGAAAGAACATCATGTGAGAAACATCTAGCATAATAAAATATTTCCAATTTTTTTGTAAATATGTAGCATATAAATAAAGTTGACTAAACGTTATTGGCTAAGATGGGTAACTGAGTAGCGCCAACATAAGCAAAAAAATTGAAAAAGTACAAGCAATTCACATGTGTAATTGGAAAAGTTGGCACAAATATAGGAGCTTAGGAATCATTAAGGAAAATAAGTAGGTACAATTTAAAAGGTTTTATTGATTTAGCTACCTTGAAATATTCATGTTTTGATAGCTTGTTAAAAAATATAGGAATGGAAAAAGTGCCAATTAGATAAGTGATTGTAATGACCTCATTGGTCAAAGTGGTATATATAAATAGGTTTCCTTTTTGATCATTCCAGAAAGCCCGATCAATGATGCCATTCAAAAGAGAGTTTCTTTTCCTCCCTCCTCAATGCTAAAAGCTCCAACAAACTCTGTATCCAATAAACAAGGCTTATGCTTATGAGTGCATCCCATCCTACAAGAAGAAGTCCAACCAGAGAGGAGTATTCAGAGCTAAAACATTTCAAAGAGTTGGACGAGATGAGGGGCCCTGAAGCCCCACCAATATATCAAGTGGTTGATGCTAGAGAAATGCTTGAGTTGTTTGCAAAGAAAATATTGTAAACAAATATAAAACCCCCTAAGCCATGAAATGGTGCCAATCAATTGGACTAGAAAGACAATGCTTTACCTAAAGCCTTTTTTATGACAATTAAGCTAGATTTTGTTATTAGTACAAGCTCTAGAGCCATTCCAATGACAACTAAAGGGGATGTATTGATAGTAGGATTAAGTCTCATACTTTCATTTTGAGCTCACCTATCATCAATAATGTTGGGTTTAAAACAAAGATATATTCCATGGACATCATGGAAAAGAATAAAAGAAACATTCCCAAATATTATTGTGTCTCAAATATTCAGTTTGAGAACAAAAATGGGTAAATATGCAAGAAAAAACATGATGTAGTAACAATAGTATGAAGCTATATTATTCATCATAATGCAAGTATATATAGAATTACATAGGAATCTCACGTAGGTTAAGTGGTTGCAACAATCTGCCAAACATGGCCAACCACTTAACTACTAGTTAACCAAATGCTAACTATGGATATCCACTAACTGCTAGAAGACAAACAAGATCTCTAACAGTTAACTAACATCTAACAACATGCTAACAACCTATTTTTAACATGGGCATACTATGCCTCACGTGAATACAAAGTGCAAGAAATAGGAATAGTAAATAATAATAATAATTAACTTAGGCTTAAGTGGATAAGCCTAAGTTATCCTTAACACTCCTCCCAACCATATAAGAATTGGACCCCAATGCTCTCAACAAATGTGGAAATTCATGGGCCATCTCATGGTGAGGAATCCAACGAGCCATGTGTAGAAAGTGACCACGACGAGCAACAAGGTAAGTATTGGAAGAACCCTGTCTCGTGTGATGAGTCTTCATCTCGAAAAATCTATCTGAAATGAGCGGATGCTGACGATCAGGTGCCACTGCTGCTGTAGGACTGAAAATAGGATCAGGTACCAAAAGAGGGTCCTGAAATGGTGTCTCTGGAAAGCGACGCTCATCCAAAGGAACCCAAACTCTGCCTCCAACCTGTGGTGAGTGAGGATTGTGATGCTTTCGCACCACTCCCTGTGGAGTCTCCTGCAAGTCATGTGGTATCTTGCCTAGAAGGCTCTGTCGGTGCTCAGTAAGGGAAGTAACCTTAGCTTTCTCCTCCATGTGTGTAATGGGAGTGGGCAAATCCAAATGTAACTTCTGTGGAACAAGTGGTTCGATAGTTGTAGGTGTACCCAAAATTATACCAATGGAATCAATGGTATCTTTCTCATGAGTGAGAATGGTGGGTTCCTTAACCACTTGCTCTTGTGACTGTTCATTATGTGGGAGTGAAAATTCTTCCTTTGCATGTTTCTTAGGTGGTGCTTTTCTTCATTTTGTGTGGGACAAATGCTAGTAGGAGCTAAAATAAGTGCTTGAATCAATGGCTTCCTTACTTGCCTACAACTTAACATCAAATTGGAAGTAGGTGTAGTGCTTTGTATCAAGTAGTTTTTACCATGCAACTCCAATGTGTAGGTGTTCTTTTTAGCATGATAAATAGCATTCCTATCAAATTGATAAGGTTTACCTAGAAAGAGTCCACAACAATCCATATCTGTGACATCACACCTAACTTTGTCCACAAAATTGTCACCAAAAGCAAAATTCAAGGTGCAAGTATGGGTGATATTGGATGTGGAGTCTACATCTTTCCACCCAAGTGCATAAGGTTGGTGATGTGGTTTGATGGGAAGTTTTAACTTCTCCACAACGGACTTCGCAATGAGGTTATTTTGCGATCCGTTATCAATGATACAATCAACATAGAAATCATGCGTCAAGTGGGCTCTAGTGACAAACAAATGATCACGCCCCCTTGAGAAAATGCATTGGACATTAGGGTAACTTTGTTCAGTTTACCCTTTAAAGCAGGATATTCTTCTTCTGTCCTCGTAGCCAAAATGGGACCATCTTGTGGTTCCTCATGTGTAGGTTGTACAATTAGGGATTTCTTCTTCTTAAACTTCTCAAAAGTATAGCATTTGGATTTTACATGTCCATTCTTTTTACAAAAGTCACAATATAATGAAGAAGAAGAATATTTATCATGAAAGGAAGAAGAATGTGCTTTAGGAGAAGTGGGAGGAGAAGAAGAATGAGGGGAAGATTGAGAATTGTTCTTCACCTTCTGTTGATGCTGATTCCCGCCTTTGGAAGAGCCCTCCTGTGATGAACAAGACTTTTGATATGCACCAAATTTCTCCTTTGCAAGAATGGCATGATTGAATGCTACATCTAAGGTGAGGAAGACATTGAATTTGATCTCCCTGAAAATATGATCTTGCAAGCCACGAGTGAATTTATTAATCAAATCATCTTCTGAATCTTTCACACCAAGAAATACCCTCAACCTATTAAATTGGAAAATGTAATCAAAAACCGACATTCCATAGGTTTGCCTCAATCTATACCACTTGGTAGTGAGGTCACATTGGTAGTTTGGTGGAAAGAAGGTGTTTTTCAGAATTTGAGTTAATTCTTTCCAAGTCATGGTGGCATTATGACTCTGTCTTTCTACAATGAGGACTTTTGCTAACCCTGTGAGTTTTAGTGTAGCAAATGTGGCTTTTTCATCCTCCGAATTTCAGCATAAGCAAACCAAGTTTGCATATCCAAAATCCATGCAGATAAGACATCGGGATCCCTAGATCCATCATACATTTTAACCTCACATTTGGCTTTGTTTGCATGATTATGGTGGATTTTGAGTTCACCGGGATTAAAGCGCACAACAATGTCTCTCACTTTTTACGCGTGAATGTCTATTGCTTCGATGAGGTTTTCCATGTTTGTTCCGAGATCATGAGCCATATTTTGCCTAGTATATGCCAGACTAGGAGGATTACAAAATGGATGCAAGAACTAATCTAGGCTTAGGAACAATTTCAGTTTCCTATGCAGCCAAATTGCCTAGATTTTACAAATTTTGCTCTCAAAAATAGCAAAAATGGGCTATTTAGTGCTTTTACAAAATTAAAAATTTCAATTTTGCAATTACAATGGTGCACTAAAAATGCTGAAAATTAGCCCTTTTACAATGCCAAAATTTGGTTAGGAGGCAAAAATTATCAATCTGCTGAAAATTTGCAACACAATGCAAAAAATTTGGTCAAAAACGGACCAATAACGAGGAAGATATCACCTCTTGAAGTTGCTCTCCTTTGTTGCAGTTTTGGCGCCAAAATTTTGAAATTTTGAATTTTCAAATTATCACTCCTGTTTTGCGTTTCCCTTTCTCATCATTTTTTTTTAAATAAAATATTAATAAAAATATTAATATTTAAAAAAAATATTTTCATGCAATTTTTTTAAAAATAAAATATTAATAAAAATATTAATATTTAAAAAAAATATTTTCATGCAATTTTTTTTTGAATAAAATATTAATAAGAATATTAATATTTTATTTGCATGAATTATAAAATTCTTTCACAATAAAAGAAAAATTTCAATTTTGCATGAAATTGCAAACTAATATTTTGCTCCACTTCAATCTGTTCTTGGGCAATCTTTTTGGCAGATCTGCAATGTCCACCTTTTGGCCACAACTTGGCCTCAACTGATGCTTAACACCTGGTGTAGGGGTAATTTCTGCCCTCTGTCACCTCAACTTCACTTGGTGTTGTAGGTGACTTCAAGTCAACTCCACTCAACACCTCCTAGGATCTGCAATGAAGTGGTAGCTCTCTCCTCCTTCTTGCAATTCTCCTGAAGCTAACTGATACCAATGATGTAGTAACAATAGTATGAAGCTATATTATTCATCATAATGCAAGTATATATAGAATTACATAGGAATCTCACGTAGGTTAAGTGGTTGCAACAATACGCCAAACATGGCCAACCACTTAACTACTAGTTAACCAAATGCTAACTATGGATGTCCACTAACTGCTAGAAGACAAACAAGATCTCTAACAGTTAACTAACATCTAACAACATGCTAACAACCTATTTCTAACATGGGCATACTATGCCTCACGTGAATACAAAGTGCAAGAAATAGGAATAGTAAATAATAATAATAATTAACTTAGGCTTAAGTGGATAAGCCTAAGTTATCCTCAACAAAACAAGTAAGGCAACAACGTAGATTACTTAGGCAAGCTACTAAATGAGCATGAAAGATAAAAGAACACAACAAAACAGGATAAGAATGCCAAGTGACACAAACTCCATTGAATAAAGAGCTTGATTTTGGTCAATAATGGTATATATCAGCTAATTTTTAATTTCTTTTTTTCTTCAAAGTATTTTCTAGAATTGCTTGACTTCATTACCCAATCGATAAAGCTATTTGGGTCCTCAAATTTGCAAGCGCAAATCCTTGGGAGGTTCCAATAATGTGGATTGATGAAAGCCTCCATATAGATAGACCATAGCATTATGTTGGACTATTAATTTTGTCAATACAAAGAAATTTTGATAACTTCCTTACAAAGGCTAGCCAAAAAACCCATTGGGAACAAAATTCAGCTAAGACAGAAAGATCCAACAACTTTAAAAGGTGTCTACATACTTTTGAAGATAGGGCTAGCTAAGATGCACAATGACCTTGACCAATCCCAGTCGAAGGTATGGTTATCCAGATATAAAAATGGTCAAAAAAATAAGTGGCAAGAGGTTCTAAATAACATCAACAAAAACTCATAGTAATTCTAACTAGGTCCTTGATATCCCGATAATAAGCATAAAGCCTGTAACAAGTAATGACAAAAGAAGAGGGATCCCAACCAAGTATCTTTTAAGGGAGATTGTATGTATTAGAGGCATGGGCCACTTGGACACTTCTCATCCATGCAAGACAAGGTAGTTATAGGAAAACAATATATAGTTTTCTAGAACTTACAATAATATTGGCTACTACTAATCATAAGCTAAGATCCTTGCAAATATGATAGTTGGTGCAACAACAAGGCATGATAGGAGAGGTTGAGCATGTTTAGGTGACACAAATCTACTAGTCATTTGGATACTACATACAAAGGATGTTGTTTATCAAAAACAACTGGTAGGAATTGAGTAGAGAGTGACATCCACCCCTTCCTGGCATGTTGATAAAGCACTAGCTCAAGACAGAGCTTGGTTATGCCTATAATGTTAGACCTATGACAAGCCATCATTGTAATAATTAGCTAGGATAGTATAGAAACCTATTAATAGTCACATTTCCCTTAGTATGAGGGTTAGTAACTTGAGTGTTTTCCTGTTGTATATTATGTAATTTTGCTCTATATTTTTAATAAATAAGCTTGTCGCTTGATCTTTGCTAGCATTGTATTATTGAATTCTTTCATATGTGGATGCTCTATAGGCCCTAGATATTTTTGTAAAAGCTCTTTGTGGAGGTCTAGTAGTCTATTCTATTAGGCCCAACTATTGGAATATTAGGGATGCTTAGTGTCTGATTGTGTGGTTCTACATTATTTTTTAAAAGTTGCTTAGGGTGCTTACAACTATTGGAGTAGTAGAGAGCATGATTTAGACTTAATTTATATTTAATGATACTTTTTCTCATAGCTGGTATCTTAGGCCTTGTATGTAGTTTAGTCACAGTGTGTGTTACATAGTATATGATAATGTTGTTAACCAAATGCCTTCCATATCTAATCCACAATTTATACCCCTAATCCTCCATTTCTTGCTCTTATATTTCCACCATATTTTTATTTTTTATTTTGAAATAAGGAACATACCTACTCTAGAGGTTGGCTAAGTAGAAATCCTAAGCCATCCAATCTTGTCATTACAATCAAGGGCATACATCCTATCCATTAGGTAAATTATAGGCCAATTTTTCTTGGTTATATTAAGATCTTAAGTCTATTGCCATAATATCATAGAGCATACTATCTAATTGGAGTCTAATGCCAATCCTTTCAAAAAAATAGAGACTTGTAAATTCAAAAATTGTAGTGATGGATTTATTGAAGTTGCTATAGAATTAAATTATATTTTTGATAAAGTAATCCACATGGGTTTTTAATTTGGCCCTCATACGTAATAAAAATGGGGATATAATATTATGTGTCGACTTTAAGAACCTGAACATGGCTTCTTTAAAGGACCATAATATTTTTTTTGGTATTGATTAGGTATTGTAGAATGTAGAAGGATGTTTCCACTTCTAGATGGTTTGTCATGATATAATTCGATTTATATCAAAGACAAAGCCCAACATAAAAAAACTTTCACCACCAAATGGGGAACCTTCACCTACTAGAAAATGTTGTTTAAACTATCAAACACAAGGACAACCATTCATAGGGATATGCACATAGATTTTATAGGGCTCATAGGAGAGATCATCCTTATATATGTTGATGATTTGACAATATTGTCAAATAATATGAGTAAGCACATTAGTCATATCGAGTTAGGATTCAAGATGTGTAGGGATTTTGGGATTTCTATAAACCCTAAGAAGTTTATTTTTATGGTTCAAGAAGGAAAATTATTGGTTCATGTGGCATCAATGGAAGGTTTAGCCATAGATCCCAATTGAATAAGATCCATCCAAGACCCGACTATTTCCCACATTAGTTAAAGGAATATAGTCTTTCTTAGGTCAGATTTAGTTTTTCGCTAAGTTTATTACAAAATTTACCTAATTGGTCTAATAAAAGATGCTTAAAAAAGATGCTCCTCTAGATTAGGTCGAAAAAGGAAAGAAATCCTTCTAAGATGTGGAAGATGGCATTATAAAAACCCCAGTCCTAATCAATCTAGATTTTTGCAAAGAATTCAAGCTATATATTTTTGGTATAGATGAGAGCATTGCAACTATCCTAACACAAAATTTTGATAAAGAAAAGAAGCACCCCATATCCTTTACGAGTCAAACCCTTTAAAACTATGATGAGAAGTATACCTGGATTGAAAAACATGTATTCTCTATCATGAAGGAATTAATTATTGTCTTTGTAGTGCACCTTGACATCTAGTCTACCATGTTACATGGTGAACTAGGAGAAAATAGGTTTAAATGGATCAATAAAATTTAGGATGTTGATATTGAGACCAATCCCACCAAGCTTATCAGAGAGAGATTTATGTGAAAAGATAATAAGAATGATCATTGAATATTAGTTTTCTTTAATAGAAGAGGTAATTATAAATGACAAAACTATATGGATGGTCAACATATGCAAATACATGGATTTTGGATAGGTTCTAGAAGGATTTTAAAATATAGAGAAATCCCTATTAAAAAAAAAGATAATGCACTATTATTGGCTAGATGGTATATTGTTTAGAAAAAGGATATGATGGCATACTACTTTGCTATGTAGAAGTACACAAGAAAGAGTCCTTAGTCAAACAATACTATGATGAAGGATGACACTTCTCTAGACCCATTATAGGCCATAAAATCCTAAGAGCTAGATACTATTGGCCTAACATTTTTATTTATTTGTACGAGTGGGTCAAATATTTTTAAATCTTACTACATGTTTAGGGAAATAAAATAAAATATTCGATACCTTTTAAGCCTATCATCATGATGCAACCATTCCAATAATGGGCCTCAATTTCATAATCAAAATTAACCCATTGTCAAGTGCAAGACATGGATGGATCCTAAATACTATAGATTGTTTTACCAATTGGATGAAAGTGGTGCTAACCAATTAATTAATGAAGATACAATGATATAATTGCTTGAAGATATCTTCTATAGATTCATAAAATCTACCTCCATAGTCACAAATAATACCACCTAATTCAAGGGGGCTACGGAGATAAAAGTTTTCCTTGTAGATGGATTCTTTCTCAAGATGTCATCCAATAAATATCCTCAAGGAAATAGATTGGTTGAGCCAACCAATAAAAATATCACTAGAATATTGAAAAGGACCATCTCAAAGTCACAAAGGGACTTGCATACAAAGTTCCGCAAGACATTATTGGTTGATAGAGTGACACCAAAAGTGTTCACTAGATCATCCCCTTACAAGCTAGTATATGGAAAGGAGGTAATGTTACCAATTAACCTTGAGCTCACTTCCATCCAAATATCACAACTAAAATTGGAATACATCAACATTAAATCATGCAAGAAAGGATAAATACATAGGTTTCCATAGACAAAGAAAGAGAAAAAGCCTTTAAGAAGACCATACAATATGAGGAAGTCACTAAAATATGGTTTAATAAAGGAGCTATAGAAGTGGTGTATAAGAAGAAGATTTCATACTTAAATGAGATGAGGATTGAGAAAAAATAGGGGTACACCAAAATTTTGACTCATTATGGAGTGGGACTTACTAGTTCACTAAAATTATAGGACCAAACACCTACAAACTTGCCTCCATAGAAGCAGTAACACTGCCTATGTTTATAAATGGATAGCATCTCCACTTTGTATAGTGATAAATTTTGGCCAAAATAATATGTATGTAGATTGCATTGGCTATTAATTTGGCAAGTATCTTTTCTATTTTACTTCTACTAATCCCTTTTCCTCAAAAATATTTCTTGTTTTTTTCAAATGTCTTCTCCTTCCAAACTAGTAATTTATTGATTTTGTTTAGGACCATGTACTTGAGTTTAAAAAAGAAATAATCCACTCACTTTAACAAGAAAATCACTTACTAAGGGAAGCTCTGTACTTTCCCTAAGGTGGTGATCCATGCCAACTGTAGCTAGGGATAAATCACCCCCTAATAGGCCTATTGCCTCACTTGAGTATCCCACACTAAAGTACAAATAATGTGTACACTACTTGGGGTCTATAAATGCCTTGAGGGGGCCCCAATAGGGGACTCATTTGAACACATGTGCATGGGAAAATGATGCAACTCATAGGTCTATGTGCTTTACAAATCACACATGTAAAGAACCCTCAACTAGTTTTAGTCCATTAGGCTTCCTACTTTGAGCGGTTTGCTCCCTAAATCAAATACGTCCCCTCGTCAAAATTTTAGAAATTTATTGCTAAGTCTAGATACACAAGTAAATCACTACATATATGAATGAATCACTTTGTAAGCAAACCACTCCATCTATTCAAGCATATCACTTCATATTTACAAGAAAATGCTCTCTATCCATCCTTCCGTGCATCTCAAGTGACATATAACATCTCTTTTATGAGCAAGTCACTCCTTAAAAACAACCAACTCTATCATTTTTTCCATTTCTATTATTTTCCCATGATTCTCCATAATTCTTTCACCATGGACACCATGTCTACTTCTACCAACCCATCATTTTTGGAGGCGTAACCTACATTACCACTATCCAAAAATTCCACCCCATACATTACCATCCTATTGTCACCAATATTGATCATATACCATAAGAAAATACAACAAAAGAAAAAGGGGAAGAGAAAGAGAAAAGGCTCCCCACCTTCAAAGAGACTAGAGGAATATTTTGAGGACCCATACTAGAGAGTGGATGGAAACTATACCCACCCATAGGGAAAGTAAGGAAAGATACCCTAAGAATATTCAATTCAGGGCCTCATACAAATTAATGGAGCATAAGTAGAATTTGGACCTCAAGGTTCACAATGAACTTGGTGTCCCAAGTTTGGAGTTGTCTATAGTTGATAGAGGTGGTTACAAAGATATATAATCTAACAATAAGGAATTTTAGTCTCCTTAAATGGATGGAGAATGTATTATATATCAGTTAGGGAGCTATAAGTAGTATGCTAAACGGAACCGATGACCCACCCATGTGGATATCAAGCAACCCTAAAATCCAAAGGAAATTTTACTATAAGCAATATAATACTTATTGGTAGAAATTTATAAACCCCTACATAGAGAAACCAAATCTATCAATCAATTTTTGTATCCTATTGGAGTTGGGCATATTCATGATAGATGTCTAAATAGTCATTTTAGGTGTCGCAGTCCCAGGGGAGAGGAGTAACTTGAAGATTTATAAGGAACACATAACCCTATTACATGTAATACAAACCTATTTTGGGCATTCCTAAACGATTGACTATGTGAAGTATATTTTAAATCAAATAAATAATCAAATCAAAGAGGTTAAGAAAGAGAGGAAGTTCAACTACACCTCCTACTTGGTGTGGTTGATTCTTTACGAGAAGAAAAACTAGTTTCCCACTCTCTATCTAGACCAAGTGAGAGTAGATGAACAATCTCTAACCATTATGAAGTGCACAAACATACCCTATTGAGAAGTGAGAAATATCTTTATTGGTCACATGGTTTAGTGGCCAAGTAATGGTGGAGAATCTCAACATAAACAAGTGGTATAAATTGATAAAGGATGGGAACTTATATATCTATATAGGATTTTTTGAAGGAGGTGAACTTAGATAATAGTTTTTTATAGGTTGACATGAACTATACGATCAATGATGATGGAGCCTAGATATTGAATACATGTAGTATAATACTTTTCTAGGTTGACATTAATCTTATACTGAGTAACATATCTATAACTTGGATGGAATGTTCTAGGTATCCTTCTCAAGTTTTTGTAATATAAGCATCTGTATATATGACCATTACAATGATCTTTATATATTTCATGGATCATCCTATAATATAGAGTTTGACCATGCTCATATTTGAGCACATCTACTTCAATATGTGAGTACTTATGTTCACAATCAAACTATTTAGATCCTAGTGTGTAGAATTTGCATACCTTTCTTAGATAATTTATACCATTTTTTACTCTTTTTGGTGGATCATCCATTATAATAAATTTAGACCATGACCAAATTTGAACATAAAAACTCATTATTTAGAGCCTAGTGTGTAAAATTTATATACCAATATTAGACCATTGATACCATTGTTTACCTTTTTTGATGGATTTTTAAATTTGAGCATAATTAATTTAAGAAATTATAAGTTACATAGTCACAATAAAAATATTTATATTCTAGTATGCAAGCTTTGCATAGCCTTGTTAAATCATTGATATCACGAGCTTTAAAATTTTTGGTGGATTGTTCAATGTTATAGAGTTAGACCATGTCCAAACCTATGCATAATTATTCCAATAGGAAAAGAGTCTATTATCTATGATCACCATAAGAATATTATGATTGTATTTGGTTATCATTTGCAACTTGATCAAAGGATTTGATAAGTGCAAGGTATTTTACAAAGACATAAAATCTCTTAAGTGTGATTTTCAAGGCATTTCTATTTTTAGGATATGCATGTCCTATTTAGATTACACACAATATTATCTATGTCAATTATATCATAATGGACATGGTATACATTGTAAAAGAAAAAATACACATGTTCTATAATATGTTTGTGATATGGAAGGGAATATAAATTGCTTAACCAATTAGTCTAGTTTATTATGGGATAAAATATGACATATGTACGCAAATATTTCATAAGATATGAGCATGTTAGTTAAATCCACATTTGTTTCATAACATGTGCATGTTTAGTATTCAAAATACAATGCATATCTATTTTTCTTGCCACTAGAATAGATTTGTGAAACCCAACCCTACTCAAAACCTACATTTTTAGGCCTAAAAATAGTAAGAACTAAATTTGAAAAATTTTTAATACTTTTTCAAATATTCATAAAAATTAATGAAAAAAATATTTATTTTTCTTAATGTTTACTTTTCAATGATATAGTTCTTTTTTAAATATGATTTTATTTGCTATTCTTCTTTTAATTTCAATGTGATATGTCTTTAAACTTCGTAAAAACTTATGTATATTATTTTGTTAATAATTTTTAAATGTAAAAAAAAATGACATCATTCTTCATATTGGAGCATATACATGTAAAAATATTTTAAATAAATTTTATGGTAGTCATGCACACAATGCTTTTCTTTTTAACATATATTGATTTTGTAAGATTCATAAAAATATTGAAATAACTAGTTATAAAAATATGCACATCATTGTATGAGATATCCTTTGCTTGTACATATAAATAATTTCTTATTTTGATTGACTTGCTCCTAGCTACACATAGACATATTACCTATTTTGGGATAAAATATAAAGTTCATGTTTTGTAATTCATTAGATTGACTTATTGATCTTATAAACTATAAATAAAGGCTACAAATATAGAAACTAGATTCAAAATTCTACAATTCATCTTCTTACAATATCTTCATATATGGAGTCCAATCCAAATTTATCTAGCTGAAGTGTTTTTCAACATTTTTACCTACACTTAATGACAACATTTGGGACCCATTATCTTGCACATACCCAACATCCTACTTAACAACAAGGATAATGTGCATCTCTCACATACATGATATTTATCCAAGATGATAGAGTAGAAGAGTAGGGCACAAAGTGCTCCAAGTTTATAGTGGCAAAGGACAAGAAAGATCAAGGCCTACCATCATTCACATGGAGGACAATATTGATGTCATCAAGATCATCTCAAATGCTATCACCAAGGTCAACACAAGCAAAATCAATTTTCAATGCAATTTTTTTTAAAGATCACAAGTTTGTATTCTATGGTACTTTTTAATCAATTATCTATTGATGTTTCAAGGAAATAACAATACCCATTTACATGAATTTCCAATAGCTACATCTAGATATAATTTTTAATATAGTTAATTTATAGTTTTTAAGATTATAGTTTTTTCTCAAGTATCACTAAATCAACCAATTAAATTCCTCAATCTTCAAGGAGGATACCAAGGTCCAATGATACATTTATAATTTCCAAGATATTATAATACCACTATGTGGTCATGATGTAATATGGGTGAGGCACGTTTCAATCCTATAGAACCCATTGTGATTTTGTGGTTAATTTAGGGCATTTATAAATAATAGCCTAATAGATATGGATATGATAGAACCAAACAAGTTCATGTGCATAACACTTTTGTAATGTTAATTATTATGGTATAATAAATAATGATTGTAAAGGCTTTAAGGGAGGTAGTCGATAAAGGTGTCCATTCTTAGTCCTTCCATGATTTTAGGGGTAACTTTTATGACAATGGTTCTATCATACTCAAAATCTCACAACTTGTATCCTTAACTTTATGCTTTATTTCCTCTCTAAAAGTATGATAAACGTTAGTTTTATTCTTAAATATTTTTTTGTCTAATATCCATGATAGCTCTATTGTTTAGTTTTTTCTAGGCTAACTTTTTGGTAGTAGTTATTCAATTCATAATGTATCCTCTTGGAAGATATATATATCTCCTTTATATCTATACCACATGCTTGTATACTTTGACATGATAAAATGATTTTGAATAATCCTAAATTGAATAAGATTTTTCAAACAATTGCAACATGAACAAAAATTTATGCAATGTTTATAATGATTGGATTTTTTAACTTTTTTACCTAAAATTTTTCAAATTTTGAAATCTTGGTGGTTCTTTTAGGATTGGAATATATACCTAGTTTTATGTACTACAAACCATTAAATTAAAGCATCTCATGTTTTGACATATAAAATATAATATTAAGGATTTTCCTAGAAAAATTCTAATTGCATAAGCAAATAGGCCATGTATAAGATAACAATATTGTAGCTAACCTCTTATAAACTAGAGTCATGGAGTATTGAAGCCCATGAATCATCATATACATCTTTTTAAACCAAAACAAAGGGGAATATTTTGTGGTGATAATTTTTTTAGAATTATTAATGCACCAAGGACATCCAAAAGCATTTAAAGAAGAAAAAAAAAACTTAAAAACAAAGTATCCATTGAAACTCTTGAATATAAATTCAAGATTAAGATTTAAAAAAAAAAAAAAAAATGTGCAAATTTTTTATGCTACTTACACAACAACATAGAGCCTAACTGAAACAACTCATAAGTATTGGGTAAATAAAATAGAATTAAACAAACAAACAAAGAACTATAGATTTTAAAAAACTATCATAACTTCTCTAGAAACATATTATAGATAGTGTTAGGAACCTTCATATAAAAATAAGCATAACCAAAGTAGAAATGAAGGAATTAATGGAAATGCTCATAAAATAAAACATCATGAAAAATAAATTAACATAAGTGCTCAAGAAAATAATTGGATGAAAATAACCATTTATATTAATCAAGTAGAATAGATATCACAAACTTCTTTGAGGGAGACAACCTCCTTGGAAGTAGAGATTTGATACAAAATGACAAAAATATAAGATTCCTTTCTAATCCAACCCATGTCCTTATATAGACTCTTATTAAACCTAACCCTAATGCTCAAGGGTTGAACCACATGAAAGAGGGGACCCAACTTACTAACTCCCATATACAATAAAAGTAAATGTTATATTATTATGGTTTCATGCACACTAGGCACCCATGGTACAAATATACACCAACACTAGACAATTACATGGTTGTGTTCGGATAGGATCCTAGTGGATAAACAATTGAAAATAATCTACAATGCAAAGGAATATCATGTAATGTAGATTCACACCTTGTTTAATAATATGAACACATTTACAATTATTAGAGATAAAGGAACAAAATCAACACATTACCTAGATAATTACATAAAAGGAATGAATGAGAGAGATAAAAAAAGTTGAGGTTCCCTTAGACATCAATTATCTTCTTTATAAAAAATAAAAAGAATGATCCCCAACTAACACCAATTATGGTTGGGGGTGGATTGTAAATACTTTAGTAATACACAAAATATATCTCAAAAAAATATTAATCATCACATGGATCACCATATAAGGTATCACATGGACTTATAGGATTCTAAAATATAATACAATATACAAAATTTATCATGGCTAATAAATGAATGATTACACATTTAAATGGTCAAGGGATCACCAAGTTATACATAATTATATGACCTTATAAGATGTTTTTTGGAAATTTGATCTTGGATACAAACATAAATTTAAAATACATTATCAAATAATTTGAATTCTCCTTATTCTATATAAGTATCTAATGAATTTCTCATTAAAGTATAAACTAAGTGGTATAGATTATTTACCATCCAAGAAAGATAATTTATCAACTAGTGATAATGATTGTTTTTTACCTAAGAAATATGTTTCAATATATTCATTATTTTCACATGGAGTGAAATTTTATTATCTTTAAAGTGATTAATTTTTTTGAATAGTCAATGGATATTAAAAACTTTATTCACATTAACCTAACTAAAATATTATATCTTTCACTATGATGAAGGAGAGTCATCACATGCCCATCAAAGTTGATAAGGGTTGAGATAGAATAAGATTGAAATTGTTAATTTAATTAGCTTTATATGCTTTTAACTAGCCTATGTAAAATATAGCTAAGAGAGTAGCTAAAGATAAGCTTTATTGAAGTGAGTTGTTAGCTAGTTGTTAGGCTTCAACTTTTGATTTTTTAATTTGCAATATTATAATTTGTTATCTCATATATGCAAGATTCATCTTTTACTATGATATGGTAGATATACTGCAATATATCTTATGTGCCTATTTAAGTACATGTTATAAATAAGTAAGCAACTAGATTAATTCCATATCAGTTGGTATCAAAGAATTAAGTTACTTCATGGAAACTACGATGTCGACTAATCTAGATGCTTACTTTATTCATATTATGTGCTTAAATAGGCACATACGATACATTATAGTATATCTTCCATATCATAACAAAAGATAACAAATTGTAATAATGGAAATTGGAAAATCAACAATTGAAGCCTAACAACTAGCGAACAACTAGCTTCAAGAAAGCTTGTCTTTAGTTGCTCTCTTAGCTAAATTTTACACAGGCTAATTAATACCATATAAATTTAATTAATAAATAATTTTAATTTTTTTGCTATCTCAATCCTCATCGAAAGTATAGGTCAACATATAAATAAATGAATACGAGGGTGACACATTGATCACACAATGTATGCATATTTTTATGATGAAGTGAATGCAAGAATTGAATTTTATTTGTATGGAATTCCAATATTAGAGTAAGGTCATTCTCATTTTAATAATGTCAAGGACAGTGATAATGAAAATTACATGCAAAGTAAATCATCTAGTATAAGTTGAACATGTGTTATTATAAATCAATTACTTAGATATTTAAGGAGAGATGAGTTCATATCTTATGATTAAATTCTAATGGAGATAATAAATTTCTGAAATAATATAAACATAATACAAATTTATGTCATGACTCGTTACCCTCGAACCCTATCAATAGGACATTAATTGATCTTGGGATCAATTAATGTTCAACAAAAATGTTCATAGACCCTAAAGAAGTTTACAAAATTCCAATTTAGGAATTTTTAAGGAATTTAGGAGGGAAAATAATAAAATTAATTAAGCATGTTTAATGTTTAATAATAATGTTAATTGCATTAAATATTAACGCAATTAAATGTCCAATTCTTATTGGATCAAATTGGGTACTAGTATTATTTAATACTAAAAGCCTATCCTATTTTCCCTCATGGCATAATTTGGCTGGTGGAGAGAAAAGTGAGATATTATCCTCTATTTTTTAATTAGGGATGCTTTGGAGGGATGTGGACCAAATGGGGACACAAAAAAAAAAGGGACCACCTATCTTATCCATAGTAGAACCCTTTTTCCTACTTTTGGCTTACACTCCACATGGTAGCTTTAGGATAGCTGGAATGGTAGGTGAGATTCCTCCAAATTCAACCTTGCAATACCCACCTACCAAATAGTAGTAGGTGAGTCACCCGTTTTATTAAAATAATTAGGTGCCCACAAAGTGGACCCAATTTTGATTGAACTTAAAAGGACTCTAGTATTATTAAATAATATAATAATTATCCTATCCTCCTGGGAATTATCCATTTGGCTTCCCTACATTGGTGCGAATAAAAATGAGGTCTATTCTCTTATCATTAATAGTCCTACCTTTGTATCTATTCTATACCTCAATAGTATTAGTTTTGTATTTTTTCCCATGAAAAGGGAACACAAAACAAGATAAGGTCACCAACCTTCTCCTTATTTGGACCCTCTTATACTTTTTGGATTACCCTCCATATGACTTGATAAGTCTTAAGGGGCCCAAGGCATCTTTCAATAATAAAATAATAAGGCCACTATTTTGCCATAAGTGGGGAAATTTTCCTATAAATAGAGGACACCTTGGGAAGAAAGGGGTATCTAGGAAATCTTGAATCTTAGGGAGTATGCTCTCCACTTTGGTGGATCAGAAACCAAAACGCTTTGAGAAAGTACTAAGAATTAGGTAGAAGGGAGGGAAGTCTTGGAAAACCTAGGGAGTATGCTCTCCACCTCGATGGATCAGAAACCAAAAGGTTTGAAAGACTCCCTAGTTGAAGAAGAATATATTTAGAATTGTCCTTTGAGGCTAAGAAGATATTAGGTTGTGCTGAAGAAAGAGGAAGCAAGAGGAGAAGATACCCAATTCAAGTAGGATCATCTTGCAAGGATTCTAGGTTGGGGCTTTCCACTCTACTACTTTACTGGATGCTTGTTTGGCTTAGAATTTGAAGTGAGGATGCTTTATGTTGTTTGATTATAAATTTTAATCCTAGTTAATGATCTTTAATGTATTGGAGGTATGAGGGCTTACTATAAGTTCATAGAAGATAGTTATTTTCTATGTCTTTAAGTATGTAGAGTGAATTACATGTAGAGAATATGATTACCATGCATTGGAAGAAGGGCTAACTTAAGTAAATCATATATCTTGTGCCAAAACCATTATTTTGTTTACCTTGAATAATCAAATAGTATTGTATATGTTGACTTGTTATATACATGGTATCCAATAGAAAAGTGAAAGTTTTGCATTTATGCTTTGAAAGTTGTCAAGTGATCATTCTAGCTCTTTGTAAGATTTAAGTTGGATTTTTTGATTAAAGAAACATATTTTAGTTTAAATTCTTTGTTTGGTAATAGAGTTATCATCATAAGTATGGTAAACTTCTAGTATTGAAGGAAAATATTGGTGTCTTTTTCCTTAGGGAGAGGTATGGGACTCTTCCTTTGATTGGAGATAAACCAATCATATGGTGGTATGGATTGTGCAATAAACCTTACTTTGCATGAAACCTAGGATGAATATTAACCCATGGTAGGTTAAATGGATGGCCACATGGTGGCTAGGAGCTAGAAGTGAGAAGGAGCTTAGGTAGCCAATGGGGGCTATGTGAACAATGAATAGTGTATAGTGAATAGTAAATAATGAATAGTGAATAGTGAATATGAATAGTAACTCTAGCACAAAATGACTAGAATTCGATGTCTACACATGTCGATTATGTGTGTAGGAGGATGAACGTAGAATTCACTCTATAGTGAATAGTAAATGAATAGTAGAAATAAATAACCAGTTGATAGGGAAGGGAAAAATAACACCCTTTTTACTATGCTTTAATGTGATCAAATTTTTGCAAATATAAGAACAATATTTAGAGGAAATTATGGGATTTCCTCACTATATTCAATCTCCTCTCATCCATTCTAACCTCCAAACCAAACCAATTTCATCAGTCCATAAATCCTATATATGGTCATTAATCGTATGATTGAATATAGTGAGGAAACCCCATAATTTCCTCTAAATATTCTTCTTAAATTTGCAAAAAATTGATCACATTAAAGCATAGTAAAAAGGGTGTTATTTTTCCCTTCCCTATCAACTGGTTATTTATTTCCACTATTCATTTACTATTCACTAGTTACTATTCACTATTAACTATTCCCTATTCAGTATTCACTATTCACTATAGAGTTAATTCTACGTTCATCCTCCTATACACATAATCGACATGTGTAGACATCAAATTCTAGTCATTTTGTGCTAGAGTTACTATTCATATTCACTATTCACTATTCATTATTTACTATTCAATATACACTATACACTATTCATTGTTCACATAGCCCCCATTGGATACCTAAGCTCCTTCTCACTTCTAGCTCCTAGCCACCATGTGGCCATCCATTTAACCTACCATGGGTTAATATTCATCCTAGGTTTCATGCAAAGTAAGGTTTATTGCACAATCCATACCACCATATGATTGGTTTATCTCCAATCAAAGGAAGAGTCCCATACCTCTCCTTAAGGAAAAAGACACCAATATTTTCCTTCAATACTAGAAGTTTACCATACTTATGATGATAAATCTATTACCAAACAAGGAATTTAAACTAAAATAGGTTTCTTTAATCAAAACATCCAACTTAAATCTTACAAAGAGCTAGAATGATCACTTGACAACTTTCAAAGCATAGATGCAAAACTTTCACTTTTCTATTGGATACCATGTATATAACAAGTCAACATATACAATACTATTTGATTACTCAAGGTAAACCCAATAATGGTTTTGGCACAAGATATATGATTTACTTAAGATAGCCCTTCTTCCAATGCATGGTAATCATATTCTCTACATGTAAGTCACTCTACATACTAAAAGACATAGAAAATCACTATCTTCTATGCACTTATAGTAAGCCCTCATACCTCCAATACATCACATATCATTAACTAGGATTAAAATTTATAATCAAGCAACATAAAGCATCCTCACTTCAAATGCTAAGCCAAACAAGCATCTAGTAAAGTAGTAGAGTGGAAAGCCCCAACCTGGAATCCTTGCAAGATGATCCCACTTGAATTGGGTATCTTCTCCTCTTGCTTCCTCTTTCTTCAAAACAACCTAATATCTTCTTAGCCTCAAAGGACAATTCTAAATATATTCTTCTTCAACTAGAAAGTTTTTCAAACCTTCTGGTTTCTGATACACCGAGGTGGAGAGCATACTCCCTAGGTTTTCCAAGACTTCCCTCCCTTCTACCTAATTTTTAGTACTTTCTCAAAGCTTTTTGTTTTATGATCCACCAAAGTGGAGAGCATACTCCCTAAGCTTCAAGATTTCCTAGATACCCCTTTCTTCCCAAGGTGTCCTCTATTTATAGAAAAATTTCCCCACTTATGGCCAAATAGTGGCCTTATTATTTTATTATTAAAAGATGCCTTGGGCCCCTTAAGACTTATCAAGTCATATGGAGGGTAATCCAAAAAGTAGAAGAGGGTCCAAATAAGGATAAGGTAGGTGACCTTATCTTGTTTTGTGTTCCCTTTTCATGGGAACAAATACAAAACTAATACTATTGAGGTATAGAATAGATACAAAGGTAGGACTATTAATGATAAGAGAAGAGACCTCCCTTTTATTCCCACCAATGTAGGGAAGCCAAATGGATAATTCCCAAGAGGATAGGATAATTCTTATATTATTTAATAATACTAGAGTCCTTTTAAGTTCAATCAAAATTGGGTCCACTTTGTGGGCACCTAATTATTTTAATAAAAAGGGTGGCTCACCTACTACTATTTGGTAGGTGGGTATTGCAAGGTTGACTTTGGAGGAATCTCACCTACCATTCTAGCCATCCTAAAGCTACCATGTGGAGTGTAAGCCAAAAGTAGGAAAAAGGGTCCTACTATGAATAAGATAGGTGGTCTTTTTTTTTTGTGCCCCCCTTTGCTCCACATCCCTCCAAAGCATCCCTAATTAAAAATAGAGGAGAGAATCTCACTTTTCTCTCCACCAACCAAATTATGCCATGAGGGAAAATAGGATAGGCTTTTAGTATTAAATAATACTAGTACCCAATTTGGTCCAATAAGAATTGGACATTTAATTGCATTAAAATTAAATGCAATTAACCTTATTATTAAACATTAAACATGCTTAATTATTTTTATTACTTTCCCTCCTAAATTCCTTCAAAATTCCTAAATTAAAAATTTGTAAACTTCTTTAGGGTCTATGAACCTTTTTGTTGAACATTAATTGATCCCAAGATCAATTAATGTCCTATTGATAGGGTTTGAGGGTAACGGGTCATGACAATTTGAGTTTGAAAATTATAGATATTTGGGTTCATGGTCTATGGATGAGCCTCCCATAGATACTTATGATGTGTTTACTATGGATGAATATATATGATACACCCACCCTATATCTTAGGATCTAATTTGAACCTTTAATTTTGTTGGATAAAAATATTAGATTAATAATGAGAGTTGCATATTATCTATTGATACTTCTTTTCTATGGTTTAGAATACACATTTAGAGAGTGAAATAATTTTGTGATGCATATGTTTAATAACTCAAGATGTTACTTATTTTCAAATAACAAAACCTATCAAAATAGTGCAAGAAAGATTTAAATCACCTACACTAGATAAATTTTCATAAATACTTAGATGATGGTTAATATACTTGTGGAAATATAATTAGTTTTTATAAAATATGACAAGGATTCAAAATATTCACATATTTAAAATAAAATTTTAGAGAGTGAGAATAAAAAATAATACAATACTTTTTTAATACTATTTACCACGTTATGGTTGAGGTAATAAGAGATACAAGAACAAAGAAAGAATTGCTTATTAGTTATGGATATAAAATATGAACTCCATAAGGATTAAGAGAAGACCATAGAAAGTAATCTTCATAAATTAATATTATGATGAATAACATTGATTATATTCTATCTCAAGAATGTGTAATTGAATTTATATTTATATTTTTTGTAATTGGATGTAGTTAAGAATAAATTTACAAAAGAAATTGTTTTTATTTTTAAAATTATTTTACACATTTACATGGGTTGCACATGCGTAATATAATTTTATGTAAATCAGGAGGCACACTAGTGGGAAGAATATGTAGGAAGACTTAAAAGCTAGACAAATCAAGTTATGATAGAATATTGATCAACTGGTTTGGACAAAAATTGGAGCTACACACTCCAAAGTTGGGGTATAAGACTCTGTTGGAAGATAGAAATGATGATCCAACATGGTGGTGGAAGACACTCTAGAAGTAGAAAGCCCCATTGATGAAAATATTTTTCCTTTGGATTGCCATGAAAAATAAGGTTCTAACAGGGAGGTATTATAGAAAAATAGTTGTAATGGTCTAGGAAGGTGCAATTTATGTAACTCAAATAATGAAACAATTGATCATTTACTACTAGCTTGCTCTTTTACTAGACATGATTGGAAGGAGGTTATAGTGTAGTTAAAGTTTCCTATAGGATGACACAAAGATTCCTTAGAAGAGTGCTTAAAATATTGGTTTGAAAATAGGTCATACAAAGGTTTTATAGATCTCCCATTATTTATGTCATGGAAAGTATGATTATATAGGAACATAGTAATATTTCAAGACTAGAAGAATCCTATTGGTAGTCAAAAGTTTCAATAAGGTTTTAACAACAACAAAGGTAATTGGACAAATCATCCCTTCAAATATTGATGAATCAAGGGCTTGGGGATTTTTCAATGGGGCTAGATAGGGGTCCCTCGAGTTTTTGGAGTAGGAAGATTACTATATAATTTTTGCTCTCATTATTTATAATTTAAGGTTGGACTAGGAGAAACTTCTAATAAATATGCTAAAATTATGACACTCAAATTGTTGATTAAATTGGTAGAATAAAAAATAATACAAAAAATATAAATTTACGGAGATTCACAAGTGGTAATAAACTGGATGCTTGGTGTTTTAGGATGAAAACATTATTCCACAACCTATCATATTTCAAATAAAAGTTATGGATTGAAGTGAAGCTTTTACTTTTTTACATATTTATAGAGAACTAAATAGGGAAGCAAATGAACTCTCAAAGGAGGCACTTTAGATTGAACCAGGTATGTGCTTAGTACATGAACTCAGTGAATATGATGCATTGCAAGCTGGTCCATATCTCTATCTAGGGGGATTAATTCACTCTAGTTAAAGCAAGCACAATTAAAGCAACTTTTTCAAAAAACTCAAAATTTAGTGATTTAAAGGATATCAATTGACAAATTGGGAAGGTGTCTAGGGATAAAACTTAGCCTGTTAGAGATAGCTAATTATGATGTATAAATGACCTAATTTTTAGGTCATTATTGAAGCTTTGAAGAAATACCAAAGAAGTATTAGAAGAATGTAATTTCATATTTGCTTAATACAAAATTACGACTTTTTTGGATAATTTTTTTTATGCAAAGATATCATAGAGATAATATATACTTTGATGATTGAGCCAAATCGTGCGATAAAATAAAATATATTATTTAATTAACTCAAAAATTACATTTCATTCAAACCAGTGCCATGTATTTATAGGGAATAGTGGGGGTTATGGAGGAGGAAAGGTGGAGGGATAAGGAGTGTGGAGGGATAAGGAAGGAGGTAAGGTCTGCGAGGGGGGAAGACGAGAATATAGGAGGAATAAGGGATGAGGAGGAAGCGAGGAAGGTGGCGGAAGAATAGGGAGGAGAGAATTTAGGCGAGAATGTAGGTGAGGGAGTTCGAAAAAACAAAAATCATGCCGACAAATACCTTGCCGACAAATACCTGATGTGTTCACACTTGGGCCTAGAAATATCTAGATATTTTTGGGCCTAAACTCTTTTCACACTTGCAACATTCTCCCCCTTAAAGTTGAGAGAACTGACTACACAGTCTCTCAGCTTTAAAAATTGAGCTTTAGCCATCGCTTTGGTGAATATGTCAACAACGTTCTCCAAAGTGTGACAAAACTTAAGCTCAACAATTTCATGCTCCACCATATCTCGGATGAAGTGGTACTTCATATCAAAATGCTTCGTTCTGCTATGGTGGATTGGATTGTATGCCAACTGAATGGCACTGATGTTGTCATAGTAGATTCTGGTTGGACCACTTTGTTGCTCTCCAATCTCTTCCAACACTTTTCTTAGCCATAGGGCTTGAGTACTAGCATAGGTGATTGCTATATACTCAGCTTCTGTAGAAGACAAAGCTACCACAGTTTGCTTTTTGGAGCTCCATGTTATTAGTCCTGATCCCAGACTAAAATAGTTCCCCGAAGTTGATTTCCTATCATCAATATTACTGCCCCAATCACTATCACTTGAAGCCTACAAGCTTAACAGTATTACATTTATGGTACTTGGATTCCAAAATCCAATGTACCCTTCACATATCTGAGAATTCTCTTAGCTTCCTGCAAATGCAGCTCAGATGGGCTAGCCATAAATCGAGAGACAAGAGAAACAACATATTGAATATCGGGTCTGGTGTTGGCAAGAAACATCAAGCTCCCAACCATACTCTTGAAAGTGGTCACGTCAACTTTCGATGCTCCATCATCTTTGCTCAATTGGATCCCATGTCCAACTGGAGTTGCAACTGGTTTACAATGTTCCATAGCAAACTTCTTGATCATGTCCCGAGCATACTTATGTTGACAGATGAAGATCCCTGTATCTGACTGATGAACTTCCAATCCAAGGAAGTAGTGCATTAAGCCGAGATCCTTCATCTCAAACTATTTCATCATGGAGCGCTTGAACTCCATATTCATTTTTTCATTACTACCCATGAATATGAGATCATCCACATACAAGCAAACTATGAGGATGTCATTACCTTGCTTTAGGTAGTAAAGGGTGGGTTCATTTATGCTTCTGGTGAACCCAAAATATTTAAAGTACCCATCAATGCATGAGTACCAAGCTCGTGATGCCTGTTTGAGGCCATAGAGTGCCTTTTTCAGTCTGTAAACAAGGTGCTCCTTACCTTGTTCTTGAAATCCTTGAGGTTGCTCAACATACACTTCCTCTATTAAGTACCCATTGAGAAAGGCACTTTTCACATCCATGTGTTGAATTTTCCAACCCTTGTGAGTAGCTAAAGCAAGAATTGTTCTGATGGTCTCTTGTCTAGCTACAGGAGCAAATGTCTCCTCATAATCAATACCATACTTTTGTGTAAATCCTTTTGCAACCAATATTGCTTTGTGCCTTTCAATGCTTCCATCAGCATTGAATTTGGTCTTGAAGACCCATTTGCATCCAACACACTTCTTTCCTTTAGGAAGCTTTACTAGCTCCCAAGTATCGTTGTTTTTTATAGAGGTTATCTCCTCTTTCATGGCATCCTGCCATATCTTCTGAGTACAAGCCTTCTCATAACTAGAAGGTTCAAGTTGTGTACTAGTAATCAAAGCATAGTTAACTACATCTCCCCGAGGTTCTTGGGAGTCATCATCTCCATACAAATGCATATTTTCAAGTCTTTGCAAAATAGAACTCATTTCACTAGCTTGACTTCTAGTATATCTTCTTGAAAAAAATTTATCCAACATCTGATAAGATGGATGATGCTGGAGAGTTCTCTTACCTCTAGATGGAGAATCAATATCCATTGGTGAGGAACTAACTGACCTTTGTGGAGAAGGACTTGGTGAAGATGATGATGAACTGGAAGTCGAATGTCTGCTTGGGCTTGGAGGAGGAGGAGACTTCTTGCTTTTCTATGGTGCCTGTTGAATTTGTGAAGAACCTGCATCATGAGATTCAACATCACTATAAATTTGGGGATGTCCCCATTCTCCCCCTTCATCAAAAATCACATCCCTGGAAAGTATTATCTTTCGAGTCCTAGGATTGTAGAGTCTGTAAGCTTTTGTGTTCTCACAATACCCCACAAAAATGCATGCTTGACTCTTAGGATCGAGCTTCTTCCTCTGTTCATCAGGAATGTGTGAGTAAGCCAGTGAACCAAATACTCTGAAATGCTTGACATTCGGTTTCTTACCATACCATGCTTGGTAAGGTGTTTTCCCTTTCAAACTTGAAGTAGGACTCCTATTTAAAATATACACACTGGTCCTGGCTGCATCTGCCCAATACATATTGCTCAAATGCTTCGTTTGAAGCATCGATCTTGCCATCTCTACAATGGTGCGGTTCTTTCTCTCAGCCACACCATTCTATTGTGGAGTATAGGTAGCAGTGAACTGCCTCTTTATTCCATGTTTTTTACAAAAAATTAAAAATTCATTAGAGGAGTATTCTCCTCCTTTATCTGATCTGAGACATTTAACAGAATATCCACTCTCATTTTCAACTCTTGCTTTAAAATCTATGAAGTAGTCAAATGCTTCATATTTATGCTTCAAGAAATATATCCAACACATTCTTGAAAAATCATCAATGAAAAGAAGAAAGTAAGAGTTGTTACCAATGCTCTTGGTTTGCATTGGACCACAGATGTCTGAATGCACTAGTTGGAGTGGATAACTGGCCCGCCATGCTTGCCCTTGAGGAAATTTGGACCTAGCGTGCTTGCCCAAGGCACAACCTTCATAGACTTCCTTATTGTCCTAAACTTTAGGAAGTCCGGTCACCATCGCTTGAGAGGTTAACATCTTCAAACTAGCTGAATTCAGATGACCATATCTCAAGTGCCACAACACACTTGGATTTGAAATAGCAACATTTGCTAATTTCTCTCCCCTTGGCTGGCCAAAATTTAAAGGAAATAACCTGTTCTTTGTCATTGGCACTTGAGTAATGATTCTATCACTATTACTTTTATCAAAAATGGTACATTTACCCTCATCAAATAGCAACTTATAGTTTTTCTCCAACATTTGACCAACACTCAAAAGATTATGTTGGAGATGAGGGGTGTAATAAATATCATTTACCTGTTTAACGCCCTCTTTTGTTGGAACCTCCAAGGCTCCAATGCCTTCAACTGCCAATGACTTGTCGTCCCCCAACTTGATGCTGGATTTGTAGGAAGAATCCAGAGTAGCAAAGAGTTCTTCTTTGCCACTCATATGATTGGAACACCCAGTGTCCAAGATCTAGGTGTCATTCAGATTCTGATCTGACTTGCCATATGAGAGAAAGAGATTTGAGGTCCCTTCCTCTTCTCCAAAATTTCCATACTGACTACTCTGACTGTTGCTCCCTTGAGAGGATTTCGACCAACAATCATGAGCAAAGTGGCCAAGTTTGCCACAATTGTAGCAAGCTTGTTTTGACTTATCATTTCCTTTTCCTCATCCTGGATGCTTCCCTCTGTTCTGTTATCCACCTCTATTCTGACCTCCACCTCTGTTTGAAGATCCTCCTCTATTAGGAGTTCCACCTCGTGGACTATTCCTACCTCTACCTCTGTGTTGACCTCTACCATGACCTCTACCTTGTCCTTTTCCTTCTTGTGAAGCGAAGGCTTTGTCATCGCCTCCGTGGCTAGTGGAAGAAGATTCCTGCAATCTCTCTTCATGTGAAAGAAGAGAACCAATTAGTGCATCAAAGGAAAGTGCAGTCAAATATTTTGACTCTTCAATAATGATTGCTACATGATTCCATTTAGGAAGAAGTGTTCGCAACACTTTCTTCACTACAACTTCTGGTTTAATCTCTTCACCTAGAGTGACCATTTTATCTACTATGGCTTTGACTCACACGCAGTAGTCTCCTACTTTCTCATTCTCTTGCATTCTGAGATTTTCAAAATCTCTTTTCAAAGTTTGAAGCCTGACCTGCTTCACTTGATCACTCCCTTGAAAACTTTCCTTTAAAGCCTTCCAAGCATCTTGAGCTGTTATACAGGATGCTATTCTAGGAAATATGCTTTTATCTAGGGCTGCTTGTAAATGATATAGGGCAAAGGAATTGTTTTTCTAGGCTTCTTTCTTGGCTTTTCTATCGGCAACACTTAAGGTAGACCAGTCAGTAGGAGAAGGTTATGTGTAACCCTCTTCAACTATTTCCCATAAACCTTTACCAATCAACATAGTTTTCATCTTTATTGACCAGTATTCATAATCACTACCATTAAATTCAGGAATTGGGAGATTCAAATTTGAAGCCATTTCTACTACTTGAAAGCAAACTTTGATTTGACTAAAAAAAGGAAGTACAAAGCAATTACAAGTTCAAATCAAATCTAGATTTCTTAACTCTCTCACTGATTTCTTGTTCTTCTTCTTGAGGATTGCCCAGTACTGGAGGCCCAAAATTATCTGCAATGGAATCCTCGTCGTCATTGATGACGACAATTTTAGGAGCTGCTACTGGCTTGGCCTATGCTGGCTCAGGTTCTGCTGACTCAGGCTCTGGCTCTGGAGAGTGAGGGGTATAGCTCTCACTGGATTGTTCCTCAGGCTCAAATGCAACTGAATCAGACTCCTCCACTCTTTGTTCGAATATATTGTCTTCTGAGTCAGCCTCGTAACCAGAATCTGGATTCCTTTGGTGGGCTATAACAAAATTCTATAGCTGACTGAATACGACATGCAGTCCATCTCGTCGAACTCGTTCATCAAAAGCTTCAACAGTTTCTCTTCGTAGTAGAGAGCACAAAGCATGGTAACATCCGGTAGATCTGATCATCTACTCATCAAGGCAAAAAGAAAACTTCGTTAGAGCTTATGAGGTTACAATTTTTGCTCTTTTACAGTCGTTGAGGCTATTACACAAAATTTTTAGCCTTGAACGGGGTTCCAAAATTTTTTGGAAGTGCTAAACGGGCGCTCCGGAAGGCTTCCCGTCACTATTATGCTCCCCCTTTTTACAAAGATAGCCCTTTTAAAGTTTTCAAATTTTTATAAAGGTTTTTTAAGAAAATTTAATAATATTCTTTTATATTCTTAATTAAATTTTAAATAAAATTTTTATTTAAAACTAATTAAAAAATATAAAATTGAAATAATTATTAAACTTAATTAAAACCTTAAAAAAAATTAAAAACTTTAACAAAATGAAACCTTTTTTGTTTTCGAAGCGGATGGGAGTTGAACCGACGACCTCCCGTGAGCTAGAGCTAATGCCAGCCAACACGCCACCTCGTGGCTTTGAAATGAACTGTGGGCACTTTTGTTTTAAAGTTATCTTGCCCAATTTTTTTTAAAAACTTCACCCGACGGGATTCGAACCAGGGTCTCGTCGCTGCTTGCGGGCAGCCTTTACCGCTAGACCACACCTTCTGATGCGTTCACAAAGGAGAGCCCGAGATGTTTAAAAACACGTTTAGTGCCTTGAAAAACAAAAAAAATAAAAAGTATAATCCTACATGCAGTGGGTAAAAGGCAATAGAGGGGTTTTAATATGCACACGAGCGCATATGATAGTGATTGCCTTCGGGAAATCGCATCGGCTAACATTTTTCCCGTTCGACGAATCAACAACCGCCACATGGTGAATCCTTTGCCACTCAACCTCGCTCGTGCCACGTCTGTGCCCGTGCTACCACGTCGCCTTCCCGCGTTGCCACGTCACCGTCCACCTCGACTCCTCGAGCCGCGTGTCCACGTCAACTGCCACGCATTCACCTCGAGATTCATGCCCAGGCTGCCAGCTTAGCCTGCCCAATTAGCACCTACGTATCATATCAATATTCGTGCCCCGATTGCCACCTCAATCTACCTTATCACCTCGAACTACGTACCATTGCTCAATAAACATCCACGTCAGCACCCACCTCGGATCTCGTACCTCCACACCTCGAAAAACATGCCCACCTGGCGCTCCTCGACCCCTGCACAATCGGGCTCTGATACCAGTGAGCCAAATCGTGCGATAAAATAAAATATATTATTTAATTAACTCAAAAATTACATTTCATTCAAACCAGCACCATGTATTTATAGGGAATAGTGGGGGTTATGGAGGAGGAAAGGTGGAGGGATAAGGAGCGTGGAGGGATAAGGAAGGAGGTAAGGTCGACGAGGGGGGAAGACGAGAATATAGGAGGAATAAGGGATGAGGAGGAAGCGAGGAAGGTGGCGGAAGAATAGGGAGGAGAGAATTTAGGCGAGAATGTAGGTGAGGGAGTTCGAAAAAACAAAAATCATGCCGACAAATACCTGATGTGTTCACACTTGGGCCTAGAAATATCTAGATATTTTTGGGCCTAAACTCTTTTCACACTTGCAACAATGATGAGATGGTATTAGGTAAATCGATTAAATTTCTCAAATTTCAAAGAGGAGACCTACGCTCAAATTTTTCTAAGGAATACATGCATAATAGCCAAGTTGTAATATCATTATGTGGTCATGATTTAATATGGGTGGGATCCATTTCAATTCTATATACCAATTGTTTTTGAATAAAAAAGTATAACTTGATGATTATGATGATCGTGTTCCATGATAATAATGACATTTTTAATATTGAATATGTATTAAATAATAGATTCTCTAGTTATATACCATATAATTTCTACTACTATAATTAAAAAAACTTTCATAAACAACTTTTTGTAAGTAGGGACTCGAATAGCTTAAATTTATAGCTCCTTATTACTCTTTACATAGATTAAATATTTTTTTTAAGGATCATGTGAACCTATTGTAAGCTTACTATATCTATTAGAAACTATAAGGACAAAGAAGTTAAGAAATAGATTTATAGTAACAAGAAGAAAAACTATAAAAGAAAACCCATATTTTTGGGGGATTATTATTGAGTGGTATATATATGTTACTATGAGGAAACCTAAGTTTCATTATTTTTAACATGTTGCCCTCTAAAAATCCATTAATAGATTTAATACATTGAATACATATTAACTAATCTTCATGATGATTGCATAACAATAATACCATTAATTATCATGGGATCTACAAGAGATTATTTGATTTTTTTTATAGTTATAATGATTTTTTTTTAAACATGGTGGAATAATTATAATGATTTTTATACAAAAATGTTCAACATTAAATTTCAAGAGCCCTATCCTATTACATCGTGACCACATAACAATATTGCAAGAATGTTTTTGGTAATTGTGCGAGTATCACCTAGAAAGATTCAAACCTGAATCTCCTCCTTTAAAAGATGAAGTATATAACTTATTGAGATTCTTACCATTTTATTCAAATAATTGAATTTTTATTATTTAAAAATATTATAATATTTTTAACGTTCAAAATATTTAAACAATTTACTTAAGATCAAATATCCATCATTTATATAAAAATAAATTTTATATTAAGTAATTTTTTTAATCTATTAAAAAATATAATTTCAATAAACTTGATAAAATTTGACTTTATTTTATTAATACTTATACGTCTTCAATAATTCGCTTGATACTATAAAGAAAAGACTTCCTTTAATAAAAATAGTCTTTTGATCATTTCATATTCATAGTATTATTACTTTAAAGATTAGTGGACCCTATAAAAATATGGTATACACATGCCCCACCTCTAACTTATTCTCCCACACAATGAGAAATTAGGTACATTAAACTTGAGTGAAAAAATGAAATCAAACCCTTTAGAAATATCGTCACTAACTACACCTCACAATGGTTAGAGATACCCCACTTTTGAATCTATTAAGTACAATGAATTAAAAGCTTTAAATGTATTTTATATTATTATTGTGGTCCACTTAGACATGAAAAATATAACAATAGGTCTAGTCTAACACATGATAAAATAATCTCAAAACCTGTTTAATCAAAATATAAATTCATGGCATGCAAGTTTGAGTTTCCCAAAGCTTAAAAACCATTTTTATTTATTTTTTCCATTTAAAATAATTTTTAATTACATGGTAGAATTTCTATGTGGGTTGCATTGTTGCTGAATGCTCATATTCAATTCTTGTCATTAATAATTTTTAAGTTATCTAAATATGAACAAATTTGGTTATTTTCCCAAGATATACGGTGGCCTTAGTTATATGAGTATAAGACCAACATATTTAATATAAACATTTGTTTTGTGAACATATATATGTGGAAATTTCATCCACCAAGATTTATGCATGGAAGCAAGGATCTAGTAACATTGGGTGCCACAAAGATGTTAATGACCTAGGTAGCCCTTTTGGTATTGGTGTTAATTTTATTTATTTTTATAATAGCAGTATGTTAGGAAACAAAGGTTGTTTTTTTTATCTTAACAAACCAAACTTAAATAAAATATAATTAAAAAATTTATATAACTTTTTGTTTTATTTATAACTTATAAGATTTAATAATTAAATTTTAAAGATACATATAATTTTATAATAGTGTTGTGAAATTTCTCAACACTATCAACAAGTATAAGTAAAAATAGTAGAATCACGAAATAAAAATTGGACAAAAAAATTACTTTCAAGCTAGTTGTTAGTAGTAAACAGAGTAACACAACATGATGTCATATAAAGGACCATTGGTTGGAGGATTGGGAAGATTAGAGATAAAAATCAAGTGAGCATGATTTTATAGAATATAATACATAAGTAAAAAAACCCATAAAAGTATACTTGTTTAATTATACATGAGTCTAGGAAGGTTATGGGTTTGGATTTATACTATGACTATGTGGTTGGAATCTATAAGTCAGCCATAAAATCCTTATGATAAGGTTTGATATCATTTTGGTTCAGGTTTCCCCTCTTTTATCTTCAAGAAATAAACAAATATTTTATGATGATTTACTTACTTGGGATTTATAGGTAAGATTTTAGGTTTTCAATAATTTAGCGTTGTTGAGTGACTCTGTTATCTTATGCATGGGATAAATGTGACCAATCATCCACATAAAGCAATTTTTTTCTAATATGATGATGAATCTCTATGATACAAAATTAATAAAAAATTATGATCTTTGGATCCTCATATCATAGTGGAGATAAATGCACAACATGGACCTTAAGTGCTTGGCCACACTCACACTAGTTTCCAAGGTTTATCTAAATGCCTCCTTTATCCTTGCTTGAGAAACATTGGAAATTCTAGAATCCCTAGTAAAAACCCTTATCATCAATAGAAATGATCACAATAGTAGTTATTTTTTTGAATTAAATGGTGGAATTGGTAGCTGCCACGAATCCAGGTAGGTTGTTCAACTTTTATGGCCATCACAGTATTCTGCATTGTTCACCCCAAAAGCCGCCACACAAATCTTCGCACAGTCCACCCCTATAACCACTATACCATAATCATTTAAAACCTTCTACGTCGCTAAAAGCACCAAAAAAGGGATAAACGTTCAATTTGGTGAGGCCCGAAATTTGAACCTTGGACTTCATCACAATAGTAGTTATATAAGATTTGTTAGGGATATTTGAGCCCTTGTTAGGTAGAATTGCAAGATCTAGCTCAACTTAGTGGAGGTTAAGGTCACAACAAAGATCTTCTCAATATAAGGAAATCAAAATATTTTACCTCAATCTTGTGTTTACTTATTTAGTTATCTTGTTGATATTTAATTTTATTCATTATATAGTTGATCTTAGGACTTATAGTTTTATGTACTTCATCCCTTCATGAAGCATTTTATGCATTTTTATTTAATAAGGTAAATTTTGTGATAAAAATGACATTAATTTATGGGTGATAACCATTCAATAAACACAAATGATATTAATGAGGGGATATATAATTTTTTTGTTCCAATAATAACATTTAGACTCTATAGTCTTGTGAGCCAGGAGATGGAGGTCTTTCTCATTTGGAAAGCTGAAAGTGAAGGTTGTTACTCTGTTAGATCAACCTACTGCCTTTTTTATGTAGATCCTTAGCACTGGTTTTTACCCGAAAAAGTTTGGCTTAAAAACCTGACTCCGAAAGTAAATATTTTTTATTGGTTGGTTATTCAAAATAAATGTTTAACAATAGAAAATATTCGCAAGAGGGGATGTCTCTAATCAATAGATGCTACTTGTGTGAAGCTTCAGAAGAAACTTGTCAGCATATTTGTTTCCAGTGCCCCTTCTCGGCTTTAGTTGTTTCTTAGGTGTTGTCCACTTTGGATTTCAATTGGATTTTACCAAATACTATCTTCGATATGTGCCTGCAGTGAACTTATCCTTTCACCCCTAGGTTGGAAAAAATTTGGTCTTTCTTGCTCCCACATTTGTTTTGGAGCATTTGGTGGGAAAGCAATCAGAGAACTTTCAAGAATTCAAGGCATGATCCAGATCGGGTTTCTTCTAGAGTTCTTGGAGCTGCTATGGAGAATGTGTCTCATTATTTCCCAGACCTCAAAGTGGGTTATTTTGATGAAAGCCTTGTGGAGGCTAAAATTAGCTTTTCAACTTCTTACAAGTCATCTAAACTTCTTGCTACCTCAGCACGCTCAACCACCTCATGGTGTCCTCCTCATGAGGGATGGGTCAAATTGAATTTTGATGGTACCTCGAAAGGAAATCTGGGCCCTGCGGCTACTGGTGGGGTAATTAGAAATTCTAAGGGTGAGCTCATTGGTGCATACACAGAGAATATTTCTATCCAAACCTCTCATTTTGTTGAAGCCAGGGGTCTCCTTCAAGGGCTACTATTGGTAGAAACACTTAAATATCAAAAAATCATTGTAGAAGGGGACTCTTTAAATCTAGTAAATATTGTCAATTCTATTAGCAAGCCTCACTGGAGCATTTTGAATATTCTAGTAGAGGTGTTTAGAATTTTGAAATCAAGAGAGGAGTTCAAAGTTCAACATATTTATCAGGAAGGCAATAAGGTGGCCGATTATATGGCCAACTTGGGTCTTTCTCAACAAGGCCTGAGGGTTTGGTTGGATAATTTCCCCCAAGACCTTGAATATCTTATTTTTGATGATCACGATTAGCTGTTGGTTGTGCGTGAGGCTTGGTATGGGAGTTCACTATGTGGACTCTTTGTTAGATGTTTTATTTTATGCTTGATTGGGTGGGCCATATTAATTGGTGATCTTCACAAGTCCCCTAACCTTTTTTAGCTCACTATCATCAGTTGGGCATCTTTGTGTGGATATTGATCATAATTTTCTTGGCCTTGAGACCAATGGTGTCCTCGTTGTATGCTCTTCTGATGATATGGTGATGTTTTCTGCTCTTGTGGTGATGTGATGATGTGTTTATCTGTACTAGAGGAAAATCACTCTGCTCTTCTAGGTACATTGTAGGTTGTGGTCTCCTTTGTCAATGAGATTTGGGACGTGGTTAACAAGAAGATGGATATGGAAACCCTGAACTAGCTCTGCTATGATGTTATTTTAGCAGTTGATATTAGGTTATATTTTATGTTGGTTGTATGGGACCCTATCTATTTTTTTTTACTAAGAGAGGTCTGGTTCCTTTAGCTGTTGTTACCTAGCTTTTATGGTATGTTTTTTGTATGGGGTCCTCTCGATTTTACCTTGTTGAGGATGGCCTGGTATTCCTTCTCATTGGTTGGTTTTGATTTAGTGCTATAGTTTAGTGCATTCTCATGCCCTATCTCAACCTATTGTAATAGGTTTGGGGACCTCAAAACCCCTTCATTTACCAAATAAAAAAAAATAACATTAATATATGTGTATTTATATCGTAATATGCTTATTGTTGAGTCATTTATATATTTGTTGAATATGAGGTTCTAGGATTTGAATGTGCTTGCATTATATGGTGTAAATAGCAATTTGTAATTTATATGAAATTACCTAACTCCTACAATGAAAGTGCAATCTACTTAGGAAAGTAGAAGAGTATACAAAAGGACCTTGCTAAAATCTTTACACCCATATAGAATTAGAGAAAATGACCTCCCTACTAATGGATGCCCCTTCATTTTATTTCATGCATAAGAGAATGAAAATTCCTAGCCCACTCTAATCCTATCTAGGATAGTCATGTAGGTCATAACATAATCCCTTCAACTAGAAAATTAGCACACTAGGACTTTTAATAAGTCATTGAACACACCATTTAAAAGGAAATTGTAGATTAAAAATACAACGCCAAACAAAAGATAAAACCACAATAATGGAATACAGGAAAGTTGCACAAAACAAACGATTTTTATTAATCAATGGAGTTTAAAAACTCCTTTTGAGTACAACAGGGCCCGTAACCCTTTTTGTGATACAAAAATTACAGCTTGTGCTAGGGTTCTCCGAAACCCTAGCCGGCACAAAGTGGTGGCATTTCCGAAGACGATATCCTTAATCCCAACAAAGTGAGTGGGCTTTGTTGTATCCTTTGGCTCGGACCACTCCAGCTTAAACAACTGCTATCAACACACCAGATCTGCCATTAAAATCCCGCACACATTAACACTATCAAGGAGTTAGAAATTAATAAGAGGGCTCCACCGTGTGAGCCCTCGTAAACAATTTAAAACCCTAGAAAAATAGAATGCAGGAATTCAACAACAGATTAATAAAAGAAAAGAAGTTACTTGCTTTAAACCGATTTATACCGTTCTCTCGTTAACGCGGCTAGACCAAGCGGCACCCGGAAGTAATGTGGCTATCAAATCGATCGCAGAAGGCGCCCCGGTGCACTCGCCGAACGCCCGCGTGCTTCTGGATCAAGGTTTCAGACGCCGGTCTGAGTCTGTGGCTGCGGGTAAACGCCCGTGGGCACTTGCGGGGCACTTGCGACAAGAATGGGGAATTCTGCAGAGTGCTGCAGAAGAGATGGCGGCGAAGTTGGCGACGGATGCGGCGAAAAGGATGCGGCAATGGATAGCTGAAGAGATAGATGAAATAGAAGAGATAGGTCCAAAAGATAGCAAAGATAGCAAAGATAGGAGAAGAAGATAGGGTTTGAGCCATCAAAGTGACTCAATTTATAATCCACTCTTAGGGCACACTTTAGGGTTTTAACGACACTTTGAATGTGTGGCTAAGATTAAAGTGGATCCAAGGGTAGAGAATAAATCTAGGTTGTGAAATGGATTAAGATGGATGGACGGATGAGATTAAATGAAGGATGGACGGCTTAGATTAAATCACTTAAACTATATTTATATATATATTAAAATATTAAAATATATATATAAATAATAATTTAAATAAATTTGGGGATGAAAAATGGCGGGAAAGGTGAAATTGGGCCAAATAATGGCGGGAAGGTGTGGATTTGGGCCAAATAATGGCGGGAAGGATGGATGACTGACACGTGGCTGACAGGAAGGTATAGATGACTTACAAGTGGCTGGATTTTGGTGTCTACAGATGCTCTTTTGAGCCGCTTTGTGTGAAGACACAATGCAACGACAAAAACTTAAGACACCCGAAAAGTCGGATCGTACGCAACTCTCTCTCAAGACTAAAGCACAACTTTGAAGACCAAAGAAATAAAATAATATTTAAAATTTTATCAGCTTACCCCCTCAATTGGCGAGCGAGAATGGTTCTCACAAGCCAATTGGAAGAAATTCGGAAGAAAATGAACCGTTTTTGCCCCAACGGTGAAAAAAAGGGTTGGTGTATGAACCATCCGTTTATGTCCCAACAGAAAAGGGGTTGGTGTACAAACCAGAAAGATTAAGACGATATGAGTGATGTGAAAGATGGACCGTTTTCTGCCCCAACGGTTATAAAGGGATTTTTGCCAAATTGTAAACTCCATGATCATGTAGGATGAATTCCACTATAGGAAAATTAGAAATTGATAACGGATGCCCCAACTCCTGTGGGTGAATCCATATCGTTGATGAAATTGCCTTGTTGGCGCCATTGATATGCAGAGATGAAAGATGCATGAAAAGAGTCCGAACTCGTAGATGCTCCTAGTGACCGTATGGATAATTCCTCGGTCGGAACCAATCAACCTAGGTAGCCTCAATCTCTAGCAAGACTCAAAATAATGATGATATTAAAGATTGTCCATGTTTAAGGCCCCATGAACTAGGCCATCAATGACAACTGTTGAGCAAATTAATCTTGGTATGAGGTCACTTGAAAAGTAGAATACCCAAAATTGATTTCCAATTTTCAAACAATGAAATAATTGATGATGATAAATGGTAAGTGTCCTTATGGTGGTTTAATCCTCTTACCGAATTGCATGGATTCAAATCACTGCAATCGCCAAGGTGATAGAATATACCACTAGATACGAGGTTTACTTTAATTTGATTTGGCAAAAATATGCATGATGAAAGAAGAATGAATGAAATTGATGATAGATCAGAAGAATTGATGAATGTGGTTAATTTTGTGAAGGTTTTGAATATTTTTAACCCAATTTGTAAAACAATGATGAATGATGCGCTTTTTGAGCGAAATGACAAAATTTGTGTCCAAAACTGTTGTAACCTTCACAAAATGTTTTATTATGATAAGAAGAATGGATGAATGCAATTTGATGAAATTTGGAGGAGGTAAGCTTCAATTTTGCAAGTTTTGTTCCTTTATTCAATACTGACACCAAACGCCGGTCTGCATTTGTGGTTGGCAGAGATGCCCGCCGGTGTTTAGGCGCTCTGCAAATGTAGGACGCGTCTGAATGCGCCATGAAATGCCCCACTACATTTCAGGGTGCCAAAATCAGCTATTTAAATAGTTTCAACGAGAATTTCGCTCATTTGTGCGTTCGAGCTTGAGAGAAGTGCGTCTGAGGGAGTGGAGTGAAGTGGAGTGAAAGGTTGTGTGGGAGAGTGAAGCACGCGGGAGCTATGGCGGAGATGGGAGCGGACGCGCCAATGCAGCCAATTGAGGTATTTGTTCATTTAAGCAAGTACTTATTATGTGTTTTTTTTTTTTTTGAAAAAATTTGTAACAAATTTTTGTTTTGTTGTTTTGTAGCTTAGGGTGTTAGAGGCACGACACCGATTCTCCCCTATCATTCCGGGGATGAGGAGGTCATTGTCCCAGGCAGACTGGGAGATATTGGAGGTAGGGGTCCTCTTTTGATGGTTAGCTTAGTGCTTAGATGCACTCTTTATGAGCCTTGGTGCTCTATTGTATATTGTAGCCTTTTGGCATTCATTGTACAGTTTGAACTTTATACATATATATATACATGGCTTTTATTTATTTGGTGTTTTACTCTCTTTGTGTGAATGCCTATGTTTTTGTGATGCATGTTTTTATATGTTTTAATGTTTTTGATGCATATGTGATGGAATGGAATGCAAACTTATAGATGATTAATGCGAGACTAAGTAAATGAATGAAATATGCACTAAGAAGCACTCATACTTTTAGATAGTTAGATTTAGCCAACTGTTATCATAATTGTTTAATCAGGGGCACCGAACTTGGTGGCTTGTGAATGGATGACGTATGGAATGACATGAATATGGAAGAAGATATGGAGGGTGATATGGAAGACTGTTTTACAAAGACTCAAACATGCTAGTGGTATCAAACAAACTTACTAATACTGCCTAATTCAACTAGGACCAAATGTGTGTGCATGCGAGTTCATTAACCAAATCCGAAGCATGGTAGTGACTCTAGGCAATCAAAAACTCGTGTGTGTGCAAGTGTGTTCATTAACCTCATCTTGCATAAATTAGGTAACCCCGTTATGGAGAAGACCCCGAAGCTAGTTTGTCCGTATGAGCATTCGGAGGTCTCTTTTTGAGGAGAGACATGTCGCCACGCAATGAGTATACTCCACTCGCCACCAAGCGTCTATAGCCCCTATGAAGGTTAACTCCATAGTCCATGTTGTTTTTGACCTTTGTAAGCCTTGGGGATGACTACCTATCCGTCTGACCGGACAAGTAGTACGATCCTTACAACTTATTTGGGATCAGTGGTGTGTGAAAAATGTTCATTTCCTTAGAGCTTTGGGGAATCGGATTCTCAACCGAAGTATGATGAGAATTTTACCCTATCCTTACTACTCGTTTATATTTATATTTTGTGATTGCTTGTGATAGTGGTAAGAACCACTGCTTTATGGACTATGTTTGCATGATAGGACAAACGAGGATTACCCTTTTCACTTCAAGGCACAACCCAAGGATGGTGTTATCTCTCTTTGACACAAGATGTTTTTAAGATGTGAAAATGTGATAGGTTCAAGACCGCTTTTGAAATCATTTCCCAATACTCAAGATTTTATTTAGTGTAATTTGTGATATGGCCCTAGAGAACTTTGACATGCATTTCAAAGTTTGCTTAAAACACTAGGAATGGCCGAGTGACTCAAAACATTTTGGCAATGTAAATATGTGCAAATGGAAAATGGGTGTACGAATGACAATTCGGTTTGATGGATTTTATGAAGGTGCCCCAGATTAAGGCAACATGACTTTTGCTTGACCAAATTTTATATCCAAAAGATAGAATGGTCTCTAACATGATATGCAACTATGGCTGAAAATGAAATGTTATGGTTTTCAATGAGATGTATGCACATGAAATGCAATGTTTTTGAATGAGATGTATGCAACTAACAATGAAATGCAAATTCTTTTTATTTTATTTGTTTTTTTTTTTTTTTTTGTTGTACAAGCCATGTATATATGTACATATAAAATTCAAACTATGCGTAGAATGCCCTCAAGTGTATAACATTAAGTGGTTCGGGTTCTTCCTCTCCCTCTAAACTCGGCAAGTCTATAAGTTCCATTACCCACTCTTTCAAAGGACCATATATGGACCTAACCAATTAGCCGCGAATTTATCTCGAAGATGCGGCAATGCATTGGTGTTTTGTTGATTCTCTTTAAGGACAAGATCTCCTACTTGAAATTCTCTTAGATGAACTTTGGCATTGTAAGCACGTTTCAATCGGTCTTGATAAACTCGCAAATGCTCTAAAGCATTGATTCGTTTTTCATCTATGAGTGTGAGTTGATCAAGACGTGCTTGTCTAGCAAGATCATCATCGATAAATTCCCGCAAAGAAATTCGCAAGGAAGGGATCTCGACGAGGCGGAGCTAAGACCGGGGAGACGCTAAGTACCGCTTGATGTCATCAAAGGCTTTCTCGACACTCATCTCGTCCATGAAAATTGTACCCCTTTTGTAGTAGGTGGCAAAATGGCCTACATTTATCGTAAAGTTGTGCAATAAAGCGACGGATTGAATTAATCTTTCCTTGTAAACTACGCAACTCCTTCAAATTAGTTGGGGGACACATTTCCATAATGGCTTTGACCTTGTTTGGGTCCACCTCAATACCTCGTTTAGAGATAATAAAACCTAGGAGTTTGCCTGAGGTAACACCAAAGACACATTTCTTAGGCTTATCCGGATCATATGGATTATGGAGCGGGGTGAATAAGTCTTCGAAATTCATTGTCGACTTATGGAAGAAAGGATGGGCGGAATGGAAGGGAAAACCGGTGAAGACCTCGAAAGACCTGAGATGCAAAACAACATAGTTTTTCAGTTTTTTTTTTTTTTTTTTTTTTTTTTTGTAGTGGTGAAAACCACTATTTTAGTATATACATATAATACAGTTTGGATTATGGCTTATGGATGTGGCGGAGGGGGTGGTTCACCTCGTTCTTGTGGAAGAAACAAGCGAAAGATGGCTTCTTGGAGAGGGAACAATTGGAGATAAAACTCGTCTTGTTCAATGAGGGGAACAATGGGCGCCGACTCTTCTTCAGATTCATCACCATTTGACATGACGTCAAATTCTTCATAGGCTTCATCTTCGGATTCGTCTGGGTGGAGGATTTCTTCTTCCGAATTAAGATTAATGCTTTGAAAAGCTCTGTTCAAAAGAAGAAAGGGATGGAAGTGGTTGGTAGCCCGCACCAAAACGCTCGTTGGGTCTCTCGATATGGCATATCGATGCGTTCAGCTACTCCCTTGCTCGTATCGACCTAGGCCAAATTGCTGCCAATTATGTCTGTGGAAATAGCGAGAGGGAAAACCCTCCATCCTTTCGATATTGGCAGGGACTCGGATGCTTAGGTTCTAGTATGGTGGTAGGACTAGAAGATGACTCTATTCCCCCATATACAAAATTAATGGAATTTGGCATAGAACCCATGTTATAAACCGATCCAATGGATAAATGTTGGTCATGTGGACGACCAAAATCTTTAACTGTTTGCACATTGAACGGTGTGATGTGGACATCTTGAATGGCATACTCACCAATACCTGCATCAGTGAGATGGACCTTGACTTGGGAGGGAGAAAGACTAGATGATGGAATAGAAGAATGTGGGATAGAAGAATTGGAAGGATTTGGTTGGGTTGATGCTTCACTAACTTGTGAAACATCAGCCGGTGATGGTTGGGAAGATGGAGGAATAATAGGTGATGTTGAAGAAGGTGTAGAAGAAGGGGGTAATGACGTGGAAAGAGATGATTGGTCATGGCCACATGTGCATGTGGTCACTGATGAAGAAGAAGGAAGATTAGGAGATGAAGAAAGTGGTGAATGAGATGGAATAGCGAAAGAGGAAGATGGTTGCGATATGATGGGTAGCTCCTCAAGAATGGGAGCTTTAGAAGAAGATGGTATAGAAGAAGTAGATGGGGTCAAGAAAAGATGAGTGGATGGCAACACAATCTCATAAGGATTTGAGACATAGTTGCAATGTTTGAAGGGTTCAATGTCAGCAGGTACACAATGAACTCGTCCCTCATATACATACTTCAGACATTGATGCAAAGATAGAAGGGACACATCTCATCTCCCTAAGCCAAGGCCGTCCAAGCAATACATTGTATGCCATGGACCCTTCCAAGATGTGAAACAAGGTATGCAAAGTTCGGGCCCCTACCTCAATGGGCAAGATAACCGTGCCAACCGTGGAAGATAAAGCATCATTGAATGCTTTAAGAGTAAAAGTCGACTTTGTGATAAGGGATGGCGACAGCTTTAGATGACTCAACGCCGATGTTGTAATGATATTGATTGAGGAACCGGTGTCAATTAAGACTCTCTTGAATGGCTTGTTATCGATCTTGGCCATGATATGCAGTGGAGGATCTATACTTTCTGTTGACATAGGTTTGATTTCAAAATCATAGAAAGTGATGGAGGGCTCCATGCATGTTTGAATACTCCCCACAAAGTTGTTGAAGGCATTAGTATCTTGAGTTTGAAGCTCGATTGACTTTAATATTTCCATTAATGCCTCTCTATGCGGGGGAGATTGTTGAATGAGGTCATAGATCGATAACTTGGCGTAAGCCATTTTTAAACTCGGTAGTTAACCGGCTACTCAATGACATGATGGGTCGTTGGCGTTGAGTAGAATGATTTAGCGGTTGTTGAGAAGTACTAGCACGTCGTTGGGTCACCGTTACCCGAGGTGGACTCGGGGTTTGTACAGGTGGTCGTGGTTCAGCCTCGATTTGGTTGGTTCGCCCTTTGACCCCGGGTTACTACGTTAATAGTACCCACAAAACCTTGGTATTGTTGTACATGGTTGACTTGATTAGGAGGAGTTACCCGAGTTACTCCCCCCGAGTTGTTGGAGCTTCCTCCCGATGTGGAAGGGGTGTTTGAAATATACCAAGATTTTGATTTTGTTGGGCTAAGGGGCTATCCAATTTAATGGCTCCAATCTCAATAAGATCTTGGATCACATGTTTGAAAGCTGTACAATTATTGATATCGTGCCCATTTTGCCTATGATAAGGACAAAATAGGTACTCCTTGTAATACTTCCCCCTTCTAGATGGTTCTAAAGGTTTAAACTCGGTAAAGTTAACCGATTTGTGCTATATAACTTGTTGAATATGACCGCATATGGTTCATCTAAAGGTGTGAACTGTCGCTTGGGACGATTGTTTTGCCAAGGTCGAGTTTCCATGGTTGGCCCAGTATTGTGAGCTGGTTGAGGAGGGGCGGGTACCACATGATAAGCAATTGGTTGCGGTTGACTTTGCATTACTTGTTGTTGTTGAGCCATTACGGGCCGGCTCGCCACCACTTGATTAACTTGGTTAACATTTGAGGTCGTACTAGCCTCGTGCTTGTTTGTTTTGGCCATAATTATTATTTCGTTGTTGGCCCTTTTGTTGCCATTCTTTTCTACGGGGTTTTAAAACACCCTCTTGGACTTTAATGTCTTCTATGATACTTGCTTGGGCCAAAGCCTCTTCAAAAGTCCCGTATTGTTGTAATTGGAGTAACCAAGAGATAGGTTTTAGACAACTCCGGGTGAACATTTTGGTTAACTCCTCCATTGGTAGGGAGAATGGCACTTTATTAATGATAGCCCTCCAACGGTTTCCAAAGTCATAAACAGCCTCATCGTCATGTTGTTTGAGCTTGTATAAGTCGGACAATGAAACTTTCCTTTGTACATTTAGGGAGAATCGTTCTAAAAATAGATTAATCAATTGCTCGTAAGCATAAATGCTATGGTGAGCTAAATGATTGTACCATTGTACAACGATCTCCTCCCTAATGTCTCGAGGAAAAGTTCTGAGCATAAGAGCGTCATTATTTTGGATTCTAAAGCGTGCATGCATGAATGAGCTCACATGTTCATGAGGATCCTCGCTTCCTCGAAATTTGTCAAACTTCGGTAACGTGAAATCTGCTGGATAGGGCAGTGATGGTATTGAAGGATGAATTGGGTGATTGATCAACGACCTTAGCGTAGGTTTCCGACTAGATGAGCCGTGCATGTTGAGCATAAGGTTGTCAATCTGTTGTTGCATAGCATGGAGTCGAGAATCTTCATGAAAATTTTGATTCGTTTGATGATTATGATGATGCAATGGAGGAGTGGAAAAATGATGAGATGGGATGAAATTGCCTGGATTAGGCGGTGTGGAATGGACAGGTTGTTGGTATGGATGATACCGAAAAGAAGGTGATTGGGGTGAATGATGAACTGGACTAGGTTGGGAGAAAGGTGGGGTAGGAATGGACACCACCGAAGATTGGGGTACCTGTGTGGGGCCCGAGCTAAGAAAAGTCGGCCGGGTAGAAATTGGTTGGGGTGTAGGATTTACTACGACAGGTGGTTGAGCATTTTGTCGCCGTTGTTGCTGAAGCAACTTGTCGAGGTACTCCCTAACCTTATTAATCTCTAACCCAAGGGAGGTGGGATGATTGGATGAAGGTGGAGGGCAGGCTGCCATGGTAGTCACAGGAGACTGCATAGCAGGGCAATGAAGGTGGCTGAAGTAGGCGGTACCTGGGAAGAAACAGTAGACTGTGCCCTAGGTAGGGTGAAACCATAAATGGTTTGGGAAGAAGAGGGTTGAAATTGGTCATGGCTAGAGGAGGTTCCACCAGCCTCATAGAGAGAATTGGTGTACACCCGGTAAATGGAGGAGAAAGTGGTCGGGAAGACACTACATTTGTCTCCAAAGGAGGACAATTGAGCACCTGGGAAGATGTTGGAGATGAAGCCGACCGAGCGGATACAACATTAGCCTCAAAAAAAGGGTTAGTGTAGACCCGAGTGAAACCAACTGGTATGGTTGATGCAATATCCCGCTGAAAAATAGAATCTTGCATAGGGGAATCTTGGATTGGCTCAAGGACATAACCAGTGCCATCTCTTAAGTGAGTTTGCACTTGGGCCATATCAATGTGGGTAATATGACAGGAATTGTCTTCCTCCATGGGCATGGCCATGCGATAGATGGTAGAAGGACGTGAAAGACCTGCAGGCGAACCTGCCCGAAATTCACTAGGATAAGTGGTCATGTTGGTGGTGGGGATGTTCTGTGAATTACCCATTTGATTATTTAGATTTAACATTTTAGATTGATTCCTTGTTAAGACCATAAAGCAATAAATCTAAACAAATTCAGAAAAGAAGAATGCAAAACTTGAATGATAAATTTACACTAAAGAAATTATCGTAAAACAATCACAACCTAGGTTTCAACCAATGTGTCTTACCTCGCGGTTAATTAATTATTTTCTCGATCTTAATCTGTAGTAAATTTTAAGTGTCCAGTTTATGAGTTTTGCATGTGATCTAATCTTGAATTATTCACAAAAAAGGTAAAAACTATGGCTAGGAAAGGACAACGAGATTCTTACCGGTGATGAAATCCAACAAGTTTGCTCTGGGGTGACCTATGGTGTCTAAGGCAGAAGTTTAATGGATGGAGATGAATTCCACCGTCACTAAACTTCAAGCAATACCTGGTGATGAAATCCAGATATTACCGTTTTAAATGCAATATGAAATGCAATAAATTTTATTTTAAGTGTTTTTAGTTGTCTAATGTATACATACAAAGCTATAAATCAAAAGTTCTAATGATCTAAGCAAGAGGCTACCGAAAACATGCCATTTCCTCTGAAGAAGTGGAGTACACCGTTTAAAACCCCCCGCCTACCAATGATATCGGATATCAAAGGAGCAACCGGAAGGTTCGTCCACTTCTCTGCCTGGAATCACCCAATGGCAGGAGTACTATTGACATCCAATCAATAGTCCTACTTAGATAACTAAAACAGATAATTCGTAGCTATTCTAATATGCAGCTAGGTATGCAATTTTTTTTTTATGCAAGCAACAACCAATAATGCAATGCAAAAAAAATGTAACTAAAAATAACTGTTCTTTTCCAGATTACTTAGTTTTTGTTCATTTTAAAGCAATGATCTGAAAAAGAAACAAAATACGACAGAAAAACCAAAAACGTAAAAAGTACAGCACTTACTTGGAAGCCTACGCTTTTCTGTAAAACTGCCTTCAAACGCCCACGGGAGTCTGCACAGGCTGAAACGCACCTCTGCGTTTCGTATTGGACTTCCGTACGCCGCTCTGCGTCTCGCTGCTTTTTGCAAACTCCGTAAACCCTAGTTCATCGGAATAACGAATTTCATGATTTTTGGAACTTGCAAAATAAAACAAAAAATAGGAATAGATTAATAAAGCAAGTATTAAAAACATGAAACCCTAGGGGGTCCCACCGTGATCGCCATTTGTAGATTAAAGATACAACGCCAAACAAAAGATAAAATCACAATAACAGAATACAGGAAAGTTGTACAAAACAAACGATTTTTATTTATCAATGGAGTTTAAAAACTCCTTTTGAGTACAACAGGCCTCGTAACCCTTTTTGTGATACAAAATTATAGTTTGTGCTAGGGTTCTCCGAAACCCTAGCTGGCATAAAGTGGTGGCATTTTCGAAGACGTATCCTTAATCCCAACAAAGTGAGTGGGTTTTGTTGTATCCTTTGGCTCGGACCACTCCAGCTTAAATAGCTGCTATCAACACACCAGATCCGCCATTAAAATCCCGCACACATTAACACTATCAAGGAGTTAGAAATTAATAAGAGGGCTCCACTATGTGAGCCCTCAAAAACAATTTAAAACCCTAGAAAAATAGAATGCAGGAATTCAACAATAGATTAATAAAAGAAAAGAAGTTACTTGCTTTAAACTGATTTATACCTGTTCTCTGTTAACGCGGCTAGACCAAGCGGCACCTGAAGTAATGTGGTCATCAAATCGACTCGGAAGGCGCCCCGGTGCACTCGCTGAACGCCCGCGTGCTTCGGATCAAGGTTTCAGTACGCCGGTCCGAGTCCGTGGCTCGCGGTAAACGAACCCTGGGCACTTGCGACAAGAATGTGGGAATTCGAGAGTCTGCTAAAGAGATGGCGGCGAAGTTGGCGACGGATGCGGCGATGGATGCGACGAAAAGGATGCGGCGATGGATAGCTGAAGAGATAGATGAAATAGAAGAGATAGGTCCAAAAGATAGCAAAGATAGCAAAGATAGGAGAAGAAGATAGGGTTTGAGCCATCAAAGTGACTCAATTTATAATCCACTCTTAGGGCACACTTTAGGGTTTTAACGACACTTTGAACGTGTGGCTAAGATTAAAGTGGATCCAAGGGTAGAGAATAAATCTAGGTTGTGAAACGGATTAAGATGGATGGACGGATGAGATTAAATGAAGGATGGACGGCTTAGATTAAATCACTTAAACTATATTTATATATATATATAAAATATATTAAAATATTAAAATATATATATAAATAATAATTTAAATAAATTTGGGGATGAAAAATGGCGGGAAAGGTGAAATTGGGCCAAATAATGGCGGGAAGGTGTGGATTTGGGCCAAATAATGGCGGGAAGGTGGATTTGGGCCAAATAATGGCGGGAAGGATGGATAACTGACGCTTGGCTGACAGGAAGGTATAGATGACTTACAAGTGGCTGGATTTTGGTGTCTACAGAAATATATATGTATATCAATGAAAAACATTCAAGCATCCCCGTGAGTGTGGTCTATCGGCAAGGACATCACTTGCATTATCGATAATGTGAGACAGGTTAAATCTCCATGGTGGATGTGTATAAGAAGTATTACTAAAAAAAAAATATTCAAGAATAAACCAAATATGTATAGGAATTAAAAATTATCTACAACATCCATCTACTCTACCAATGATGGACTAAATCAATTATAATGCTTACAAGAGTGGGCCCTTATTCTTGTTAGTGCTTGAAGCTGATCCCTAAGACAATTTACTCAACAATAACTAGTACTAAATATAAAATTTATTATGACATGGAAATATTGCAATGGAACTCTTATAAAATCCTATTTTTAATCAATCTATCATTTCTTATCATTGTTGGAAATTTGAGTGATTTTATGTTATCATTGATGTCACATGGATCATTGATATCACATGGATCACATTGAGTTTTTGTGGCCAAAGCATTTCATAAATAAGCATTTATGATATTTTGGAGAGCATGGATATATACAGGGTTTTTATGAAAACCAAGGCAGGAAAAATAAAAGGTTTTATTTAAAACCATGGATGGCAAATTTGAAATGGGTTTTTCTTAAAACCCAAGTTGGCTTTTTGTTTCATCAAAAAAGGTGCCCCGGTGATGGAGATATTTAATTTTAAATATTTAAGTTTAAATTTTAAATTATTTAAAATTAAAATTAAAATTTAAAATTTAAATTTAGTTTATAGTGTCGACGTCAAAGAAAGGAAAATGCATACAACTAATATTTAAATTATAGCACCGACGTCAAAGGAAAGGAAGAGGATATATATATATATATGCCCAAAGTTTTGATTTATTTTCGTAAGCGCTCGATTTGATATTTGGATTCCAATTGTAAAAGAGCTTGCGCATCGTGTGTTAAAGTGTGTGAAAAGGGTTTTAAAAGGCTTACGGTTTTCACGTTCATTGAAGAGACTATTGTGGAGTAAAACCAAACATATATGCCTCCTTGGCCTAGTGGTTCGTGTGTTGTGTGTGAAGCAGGAGGTCCTATGTTCGATTCTTACCGGAGGTGTTTTGCTATGTTGAAATGCGTGAAGCGCATTTTGTTTTTGAAGGGTGCAAATATTCGCGACATAAGGTTTTGTTGTGTGCTCCTTTTGAGCATGTGAGGGTGTGTGGCCCAACGACAGGTTGGTTGTGGTTAAGGCACTGAGCAAGGAAGGTCACGAGATTGAATTCCTTCAGGGACAAAGGCAAGCTAATAATTTTTAGATATATATTTTGTTTTCTATTTTTAGATATATATTTTGTTTTCTAAAGTTGCCCTAGGAGGAATAAGGGTTATGATGCATGTTTAAAAAGGAGATATTTCTGGTGATTTATTTTTTAGAAGTATATCATATTATATATCGTTGGAAAGCTTATTTCGAGGGCTATTTGATTAAATTGCTTAGAGGGAGAAATAAGGTGTGTGTAAAGAGATATTTCTTATTTTGTAAAGAGGTTAAAAAGTGAAGGTTGCTTAGTTCTTTTTCAAAAGAGATTAATTCATTTATGAAGTGACATGGTGTATGTTATTGAGTAGGAATAATAAGGTATTATTTGGATGTTATTGTTGTGTTATTAATCAAGATCTATAACCCTTGTTGAAATTTGAAAAATAAAGTGTGTTGAGTGAGACAGATTTTCTGGACAACCAAAAGGCTTCTTCATCTTCATAAAAGGTATGGGCACATTCTCCTATTGATAGTTTATGGTGGTTGATTTCTGAAATATCATTGGAGAGAAAAGGATTAATTGTGGTTTCCTTTTCGAAAGTAGTTGGTTGAATGTCTCAAGGTTTTTTGGGTTGAGAGTTGCTATTAAACCTTGTTTTATAAGCATTTTTGTTGAAGTCATTAGTTGTGTGAAAAACCTGAGATAGGGTTTGAGAAGAACATGAGTATCATTGTTATGTGAAGAATGTTTTATTAGCATTGGTGTTGGTGCCCATTGGTTATGCAAAGAACTTGAACTTGAGAAGAACATGAGTATCATTGTTATGTGAGATTTGTGGTTGAGCATTGTTGGAAACATTTGAGTTGGTTGATACATGCTTGGACAAGGGTTTGTAAGAAAGAGTTGTTCCTTGTGGTAGTTGGTTGAGAAGAGTTGTTTGAGCCTAGTCAAGTGATTGTGTGAATTTGTTGTTCAAGTTCCATGAAACAAACTATTCTATATTATGGATTTGAGTTGAGATTGAGATTTGAGGATAGAACATATTGAGTCTCTAACAATTCTCTTTATGCTTCTATAAGATTGATTTGAGTTGATATTGGGATTTGAGTATAGAACATATTGAGTCTCTAACAATTCTCTTTATGCTTCTATGAGATTGAATTATTGGGCAAGTTCTTAGTGAGCTTTCTAGAGAAGATTTGGGCAAGTTCTTGGTGAGCTTGCTAGTGCAGATTTGGTCAAGTTCTTGGTGAGCTTGCTAGTGCAGATTTGGGCAAGTTCATGGTGAGCTTGCTAGTGCAAATTTGGGCAAGTTCTTGGTGAGCTTGCTAGTGCAGATTTGGGCAAGTTCTTGGTGATCTTGCTAGTGCAGATTTGGGCAAGTTCTTGGTGAGCTTGCTAGTGTAGATTTGGGTAAGTTCTTGGTGAGCTTTCTAGTGCAAATTTGGGCAAGTTATTGGTGAGCTTACTAGTGCAGATTTGGATAAGTTATGTGTGAGCTTTTTGAGCAGATTTGGATAAGTTTTGTGTGAGCTTGTTGAGCAGATTTGGACAAGTTTTGTGTGAGTTTGTTGAGCAGGTTCTAAGTGAGCCTATTGACAGAGCTTTGGAGGTGACAGAGTATAGAGGATAGAGTCTCAGTGGATAGAGATCTAGAAGCCAGTACAATTGAAGATCGATCTAAGTGAGGAGTCTTCAAGTGGAGAGAGATCCACTAGTCAGTACAACAGAGAGATAAAGTCTTCTATAATATCACTAGTCAGAGCAGAAGGGAAAAGAGTTATCTTGTGAAAGATATCCATGAACTTGAGATTAGGGGATAAGCATATCCTTTGGACAAAGATCCATAAACATTGTAATTGGAAAGGATTCCCAAAGAAATTTATTGAGAAATTTTTAGTAAAATATTTTCTCCGTGGAGTAGCCCACATTGGGTGAACCACATAAACTGTGGTGTCTCTATTGTGTATGGTGTTTTGTGCATTGCTTGATTACTGCTATTGATACTATTGTCTATACACTACATAATATTGAATTGAAAAGAAAAGTAAAAAGTGGTCTTATACTGTTCACCCCCCTCTCAGTATAAGCTTGTGTTCTTCAATCATAATCCTCATGTAACTATTTTCTAACATCTTACAATATTTAAAGAATATTGATAAGTGTGGATTAGCATAAGCAAAATTATCAAAATCTCATCAAAATATAACTATAGCCTAAAATTTAAATAATTACAAAAAATCATGATAGAATTTCTATCTATGTGGGATTTCCAAACTCATATAGTAAACCTATTATGATAGGTGAATTAAGGAAATCCTCATTACACAAAAGGATAAAATTCTACATTAACATTGTACTAAACAAAATCTCCAAATTTATTTTCGTAAGCAAGTCCATATAAATTCAAGTCGATAGAGGAAGTAGGGTGTCCTAAAATCTTGTTTTGATATATTGGATAAACCTATCTATTATTTGGATTGGTTATAGCTTGGGTGGATATTTGAGTTAGTTTAGCAAGTAGCTTAGTTCTAGTAATTTGTGGAGGTGGCAACAACTATTGATCCTATATTAATTTTGGATAGAGGTGCTAGTTTTGTTGTCCTATATATAATTATTGTTGTGGGTTCCATTGGAGATATTTATGATGTATATCTTGCTATGGTGGTTGTAGTTAATTGCACTACACTCAGAGGAATTTTATTTTTGCCAATTTTGTAAGTTGGCCTTGGTGGGAGGCAAATCAACAAGTTGAGGGAAAGAGGAGATAAAAGCCATGCACATCGTTAATTTTATAGATCAACAACAAGCACTATTTTTGCAAAGAGAAGGCTTTTAAAAATTTTTAAAGTCACACATTATATGGTTTTATTGATCAACAATGGGCACTAATTCGAGAAGTTAAGGGCTGAAATTTTTTCCCAAAGCCATGTGCAACATCGATTTTCTAGATCTACAATGAGCACTAATTTTTGAAGAAGAGTAATTTGTGAAGGTAGTAAAGTAACACATAGGTCATCAAATATTATAGATCAATGACTGGCACTAATTTGAAAAATTGAAAGCCATGAAAAGTCCTTAGGGTTGTGTGACCCATTGATTTAATAGGTCTATGATGGACATTGATTTATGAAGAAAACTAAATGGCAAAAGCAAAAAAGTAACATGGGCCATTGATCCCAATTGATCAAACAATGAGCACCAATCACAATAAAGGTGAGAAAAAGGAAACCATTTGAGATCCTTGAACCGTTGATTTTTGTCCAATGGCCCATGTCATATTGGAATTTCATCAATGAAAATGTCAAAGGAAAATCTTACCATTGGTTAAAGAATGAGACATGTGGTAGACATATTGGTGACCTACAAAAAAGTAAGTAGTTATCCCATCAAGGTTTGCATCCAAAGAAGATTGATCGTCTATATTGGGTAGAAACAAGATCTAATAGTTCATGAAGATCTAGGGGAAAAGGTTAAGATATTTATATCATAAGGTTTTGCAAGCCATATAATATAAATAATGAAAGGTCCATTCCATATTAAGAAACTCTTCAACACTAACTAAAGTAGTCACACCATAGGTTGAAGCACAAAAAAATCAATGGTTGCAGATTAGTTCTTTCACATTTGATTGAGCTCACAACAACCATCCATATGGTAGTTGCATAATATCTCCACTCCATAAAAAATATATCAATAAAAGGAGATCTAACAAGGACCAATCTAGTAGCTTATGGGAAATAGGAGAACTATTCAGGTGATGAATCATCAAGAAGCCATATCATTTTACCAATTTTAGCGATCAAAATATGCGAATAGAGAAAACCAAGAAGATTAAGAGGATCTCTATTGATTGTTTGATTGAATGAGAAACAAATCCAATTTTATAGGCTACAATTTTGAAATAACATGACAACGTTCTTTCAAATTTCACCACCAACCTTCTACCTTCCATGACATAGGATCTCAATTTTTGTAAAGTGCCTTTATTACAGGTAATATCTATGTACAATATCCTAGAAGAAGTAGTTAAGCTTATAAAAGTTATAGTTGTAGAAAAGCCTTGAGTTTGCCTACCTGCATCACCTGGACATAGGATTCTAGAAAAGCAGTTGGCATATTAAAGATAGTAGTAGTGGAAAATCTAGTTCTAGAGACCATGAGTTTAGTGATGGAGGAATTTCTAGTAAAAGTGATTGGTGATAGCTATAGTGGATCCATAATCAAAGGCCTTTAACCCTCTGATACTGATGATTCAAAATTTAGAGACCTTGAGCCAATCAATAATGAATGTAGGTCAATATTTTTCTTAAAATTAGGGGAAGATATTTAGATTTTCATTTTTAGTTTTGGAAGGAAGAAACCTCAAATTTTTCTTATAAATACTGGTTTCATTCTCATTTTTAGGCATTAAAATTTGCCTACTCATTTCTAACATCTAGCCTTGTGTGTATTTGCTTTCACTTTTCTTTTGTGTATTATATTGGAATCAAGCCTTAAGTTATTTTATTAATAGCATTTGGATCTCTTTTGATCTAGAATTTTTGTAAAATAAATATTTTGATATATATATACACATATATGAAGTTATGACTAATTTTGCTCTATCCTATTCATATATACATCTTGTGCATGAATGATAAATGTTAGATTAAAGTAATGTTATTTTATCTAGTTGTTAACAATGATGTGTTCATTTCATTCTAGTAATACATAGAAGAATATTTGGATATTGGTGCATCATCCCCATTAGATTAGGTTTGTTAGATTAGATTTTATTTTTTGCAATTTCTCTCCCTTTGTGTTTGATGTATGCAAGTAGTTTAGGAAGGTGCGCATTAGAGATCATATCAAATGAGGATATGACATTAGAAAAATACCATAGGTCTCCATACGAGTCTTATCTCACACTCATAAATCTTCCTGACTATGTTTTTCAGCGTGAAGCATGAGTGGTAGGTGCATTTGGATTTTGTAATGAATGACCATAAAATTCTAAGAAGACAATAGTTTCCTTGGCACACTTAGTGGGATGAAGCTTACATATTTGCCTCACTAACAAAGAATCATCTAGCAAAGAAACATATCCAATTCATCAACCTAATGTGTTTAACATTAGTTTCATTGGAGTGGTCATTGGGATGAATTTGATACATTCAACCCACAAAGAAGCATTCATTAGATTGAGATTTTGGTGAATATATCTATCACATTGCTTATTGAAGCATACAAATATTCACTTGATAAATACACTAAGAATGAGAACCCAAAAATTTATGAGCACAAGATATGCTACAAAGTCCTATATAAGAGAAAATCCACAAGCACTAATGCCTCCCATGAACTAAAGCACTAGAAGGAGAACCTGACATCAGAACATGTCTACACAATATAAGCAACCTTTAAGAAGGTACCTATCTCAAAATTATAGAGGCCTCACGCAACCCCATGTTCCTCCTATAATATGGGACCTGATCACAACCTCAACTCTCAAGTCATTGCTCTACTTCATTAAAGAAGATGCAATGGCCTTTATAGAGCATCTACATCACATAGTAAGACTATGCATAATACTCAACATTTAAGAGAAAAATATAAATCTTATTGGAAATTTTTAGTATTTTGGTTGTCATTTATGTCAAAGGTAAAATGATTGAAAATCATCTTCTAGGTTGAAATATTAAAATTGCAAGGCAAATACCTCCATTAAAAAAAAGGCAGACAAAACTCTTTTAAAAAAGGTTCATTATTGGCAAGATGAGGAAGTTTCCAAGGCAAAGGAAAAAGGATTTAAAATATTAATTATAATATTTAAATTAAAAGTTTAAATATTATAATAATATTAATTAAATTTAATTATGAGTGCCAAAGCATAAGGTAAAACCCAAGCGCCGATGTCATGTCAAAGCACCAAAGCATGAGGGAAAATCCAAGAGCCAACGTCATGTTTTGAAGAGCCAAAATATATAAGGGATGATTAATTTTTACAAAAATTATGGTCTAAGTCGATGAAATAGTCTACTCAGTGTTTAAAACATAGAAGGAAGAGAAGATAGAGGAAGACGCACAATCATCCGATCGTTGTTTCAAATTTGGAAGGTGGAGAAGATAGAGGAAGGCACACATTCATCCTATCACTGTTTCGATCATAAGGGCAGAGAAGATAGAGTATAGCACACATTTCAAGGTAGTGATTTAGGTGTAAAAATAAGGTACAATGAAAGACGTATTCATCCAGGTAGTTATCCCAAGCGATAGGACCCCTTGCACAAAGGTGTGGTAGTAAGAAGGTCTCGAGTTTGAGATACGGTAAGGCAGAGCGATATAAATTATGTTTGTGGAAGTTTTAGCAACGAAAATTGAGCTTACGTCAAAGCATGTGAGCTTGGAGTTCTACATGGGTGATTAGCCCATGCGAAAGACTAGCTAGCGTTAGGGTGCAGGCAACCAACGACGTAGGTTCGAATCACGATGGCCCCAAAGTGGGCGTATTATTTTTAAAAATAATTAATTTGTCAAAGTTTAAGGTATACACTACTTAGGGAGTCATAAGGAGTTCTTTTTGTTTTGATTTTTCAAATAAAAATGGGATAGCATGGAGTTATATTTAAGAGCCTTGAGTAATGCAAAATCAAAATTATGTTATAATGTTCTTGTTGGATGTTTGAAGTGGATTGAAATATTTTTATTTCAAGTAGGAGGAATAAGGTGTATATGGAAAATTTGATGTGTGTAATTTGTGTCTTATTATGTTGATTAATATTTTGCAAGAATAGGAGTAATAAGATGTAGAAGTGGCTTGATACTTTTATTGTAATTCTTGCATGGTGAAAAGAAAATATAAGAGTGTTTGTTGAGTTTTAATGCTTCATCTTTGAGAATAAAAGAAGGGTCCTAGAACATCATTTTAAAATTTCATTGACCACATTTTTGAATGTGAAATTTCATATGGATGTTTTGAGAAAGTATATTGTAATCTAACCCTTGAAGTGGCACTAGAAAAATTAGTTGTTTGTGAGACAGGTTTTTGAAGACATATCTCCATAAGAGAAAATTAAGAGGTATGGGAACATCATTCCTTATTTAAGGTGTTTTGTTGAGTAAATATTTCTAAAACATAAGGTGGAGATAAAAGGGTTGTTTGGTAAGCATTGTTGAAAATATTTGAGTTAGGGTTTGAGACCTACATGTGCATAAATTGTTGAGAGAGAGTTGAAAATATAATTTTAGAGTTTGAAGATCTTTTTGTACTTCATCGTTGAATGGGTTTGGAAAAATTTGGAATAAAGTTTGAGAACAAGTGTGCTTCTATTGTTGAAAGAGATTGAGACATTTATGTTAGAAATTGTGAACTACTTGTGCTAGTTTTGAAGACAAGTTAGTGCATAATTGTGAAACCTTTTGAGCATTGGTTGAGAGATATTGAAAGCAATTGCAAAAGTGTTTGAGATAAATCTTGTGAGGGAAATTTATGCATTATTGAGGTTGACGTTTGAGAGAAAATTTATAATAAAAATAGATCACTTTTGTGAAGCAAGTTATACATTATTTTAATTTGATTTGAAAGGAATTTGCAAGAGATAGACATTGGATTAGTGGATGTGAAGAACATATTGGTATTTTGATAGTGCATATCATTCTCTATATGTTCTAGAGGTTAAAAAAATTCTAGGTAGAATATGTCTGAATTTCCTAGTTGAAGAAAGTATTTCTAAAAGAGATATAAGCATGTGTTTGTATGCAAGATTTAAAAATATTTGAGCAGGTTTTGTGAGCAACATTAAAGGTAGATTTGAGCAAGTATTTTAAGAAGTATTGAAGGAATATTCAAGCAAGTCTTGTAAATAATTGAAATATATTTGAGATAGATTTAAGATAGATTTGAAAGCAGGTTTGATTACCTGATTTGATCAATCTTTGTGTTAAGGCTTGGGGTAAATTTGAGCAGAGTTAGAGCATATTTGCGCTAGACTTGAAACAAGATTTGGTGCAGATTTGAGATAGAATTGAGAGCAAGTTTGGTTGTTGATTTAATCAAGCCTTGTGTTTAGGCTTGGGGTAGATTTAAGATAGAATTGACAGCAGGTTTGGTTGTTGATTTGATCGAGCTTTATGTTAAGACTTGGTATATATTTGAGCAGAGTTAGAGCAGATTTGTGCTAGACTTGTGATAGGGTTTGGTGTAGATTTGAGATAGAGTTGAGAGCATACTTTGGAGGTGACAAGAGCAAAGAGGATAGAGGTCTCAAGTGGATAGAGGTCCATCATCCAGTGTAGTGGGGACAAAGGTCTCCTATGGAGAGAGATCCACAAGCTAGAGCAGATGTTGGACATTTTGAGTCAAAGTTTTCATTGATGTCAAGGAATGAAGTTATCATTAATATCAAGGAATAAGCTACTATTGATGTCAAAGGTCAAAAGGAGCAATGCAAAAGGTTGATGGTAGAAGAGCTTCATAATATTTATTTTTAATATTATGTGAAGCATAAGTAAAAGGTTTTATTAAAAACCATGGGTGAGCAAAAATAAAAGGTTTTTTATAAAAACCCAAGGAGGATTTTAATTTCAAATTAGAAAGCCCAAGGAAGTTTTAATATTTAATTTATAAATATTTAAATTCAAATTGAATTTAAATTTTATAAATAAATATTATTTATTCGAAGTGATAAAACCTAAGGTGGCTCCAATATTTAACAAAGCCAAAAGATTTAAATATTAATTTATAATATTTAAATTCTAGTGAATTTAAATAATTATAAATTAATTATTTCGAAGTCAAAGTATAAGCGCCGACCCCCAATGAATTCATTTTTGTCGATGTGCATGGGAACTAGGGAAAAAGGTATTTATACCTTAGCCAAACATTAGCTTGGAGGCCTCGATTAATGCATCTACGATTTGTGAGAAAGAAAATGTGTGTTGTGTAAAACCAAATTTCTATGTGTTAAAAACATTGAGGAGTTTGGTTTCTAGCACCATACGGTGGCTAGCTCAGGTGGCATTGGCTTGGCGCTTGTGGCAGAGAGGTTACGGGTTTGAAACCTAACGACAACAAGGTAGGAAGTTTGTCTTTTATACTTCGATTTCATCGATAGCAGGGGAGAATTTAGAGTAAGTGGGCACTCTAGCTCCCACGTGAGAACCTAGATCATGTGGTAGCCAAGGTTATGGCTAGGGCGCTTGTGGAGGCAACGACGTGGGTTCAAAACCCACTAAGGGCAAAGGTACAATTTTTGAATTTAATTTTTATTTACCCTAAGGTTTGATGTGAGATAGTTGGGAGGCATAAGGATTAATTAAGGTTAATGTTTCTATGGTGATTTTTCATGGTAAAATTGTGAAGGGAGTTATAAGGATTTTGATTTTATTTTTAAAATAAAGTCTTAATTGTTATATTTGCATATTGGAGGAGTAAGACTTTTAGGGTGTTGATTTTATTTTAAAGGACTTTTGCCAAAGAGATTATTGTGAAAGTAATTGTACTAATCTTGTTAAGGTGTTTGATATTATTTTAAAGTTGGAGTGATAAGGTGTATTTTGTTTGATATTATTTTGTATTGTGATTCCTTGAGAGAAAAATTATTATCTTCTAACCTTCTTGAGATTGGCAAAGAAGTGTTTATGAGTGTGGCATATTTGTGTGGTCTACTCCTTATCAAGCAAAAAGGTATGGGAAAATTATTCCTTGGTTGAGTTGATTGGTTAGTTTTCTGAAAAACAACTTTGGAGTGAAAAGGACTTGATTAGGTTTCCTTATTGAGTTGTTGAGCTATATGTGAAGATTGTTTTATAAGTTTTGTTGAAGTGTGTTTTGAATTAATGCTTCAAGGTTTTATGGAATAAAGAGTTGTTGATAAAACCTTGTTTGATAAGCATTGTTGTTGAAGCCATTGGTTAAGTGAGGAACTTGAACTAGGGTTTGCAAAGATCATGAATATCATTGTTATGTGAGATTGGTTGATGAGTATTGTTGGAAATATTTGAGTGAGTGTTCATATGCTTGGACTAGGGTTTGTGAGTAAGGATTATTTCATTGAGTGATTGGTTGAGTAAGAGTTGGTTGAGCCTAGTCAAGTGGATGTGTGAAGTGATAGTCCTAGTTCTATGAAACAAATTGTTCTATATTCTGAATTGATTTGAGAAATAGGTTGAGTGTTGATGAGTGTGAAACATATTGAGTCTCTAACAATTCTTTGTATGTTTCTGTGGTAAAGAGAGTGATTGAAAGTGATTGAGTATTGTGGTGAAGCATATTGAGTCTCTAAAAATTCTCTGTATGTTTCCAAAAGAGTGATTGAAAGTGATTGAGCATTGAGGTGAATGTGAAGCATATTGAGTCTCTAAAAATTCTCTATATGTTTCTAAAAGGTGATTGAAAGTAATTAAGCATTGTGGTGAATAGGAAGTATTTTGAGTCTCTAACAATTCTCTTTATGTTTCTATGAGTTTGAACAAGTTCTAGTGAGGACTTGTTGAGCAGATTTTGGTAAGTCTTTGAGAAGACTTGTGGACTAATTTGTGTGAGATTTTGAAGAAGCTTACAATACAGATTGAGGTTAGATTTGGATAAGTTCTAGTGAGGACTTATTGATAAGATTTAGACAAGTTCTAGTGAGGACTTTTTGAGAGAATATTGGATAAGTTCTTGAGAGGACTTATGGGCAGATGAGTGTAAGCTTTTGTGGAAGCTTATAATGCAAATTTGAGATAATTCTTTGAGAAGACTTGAGATCTGATTTGATTGATTGATTTGTTCAAACCTTGAGTTAAGGTTTGTGGTAGATCTAGAAAAGTTTATTTGAGATTGATTCAAGCTTTGTGTAAAGGCTTGAGGATAGATATTGAGGACAAATTTGTGCTAGACCGAAGGACTGTATTTAGTGTAGATCAAATGATAGATATTGAGAATAAATTTGTGCTAGACCGAAGGACCGTGTTTAGTACAAATTCAAGGATAGAGTTTGGTACAGATTTGAGGATAGGTTTGTGCTAGACTAGAGACAGAGATTGAGTAGATTTGTACTAGACTAAAGGACTATGTTTAGTATAGATTTGAGACAAATATTTGAAGGTGACAGATTATAGAGGATGACAATATCTAGTGGATAGAGATCCATTAGCCAGGGCAGTGAGGATAGGTGTCTTTAGTGGATAGAGATCCATTAGCCAAAGCAGTGGGGGCAATAGTTCTTCTATAAGATCACCAATTAGAGCTAAGGAGAAAGGAGTTCTCCTGTGGATAGATATCCATGAAATTGATTAGGGGATTGGTGTTTCCTTTGGATAAAGATCCATAAACATTGTAATAGGGAAAGGATTCCCAAGATATTGATTGAGAAAATTTTAGTGAAATATTTTCTTTGTGGATCAGCCCATATTGGGTGAACCACGTTAAATTGGTGTCTCTATTGTGTATGGTGTTTTGTGCATTTCTTTGATTATTGCTATTGATAATGCTATATTTACATTGCATAATATTGATTGGGAAATAAAAATAAAAAGTGGTCTTATACTGTTCACCCCCCTCTCAGTATAAGCTTGTGTTCTTCAAGCCGTGGGGATAAAAGTCTTCTAGAAGTTCACCACTCAGAGTAGAGGGGTAAGAGTTCTCCTATGGAGATAGATCCATGAACTAGATCAAATGGGAAAGAGTTCTTCTATTGAGAGAGATCCATGAATCAGAGCAAAGGAAAAAGAGTTCTCTTGTGGAGAGAGATCCACAAACTAGAGCAAAGGGGAAAGAGTTATCCTATGGAGAGATATCCATGAACCAGAGCAAAGGGGATAGAGTTCTCCTATGGAGAGAGATCCACAAACTAGAGCAAAGGGGATAGATTTCTCCTATAGAGAGAGATACACAAACTAGATCAAAGGGGATAGAGTTCTCCTGTGGAGAGAGATCCACAAATCTAAGCATAGGGGATTGAGGTCTCATTTGGACAAAGATCCATAAAAATTGTAATAGGGAATTGATTCCCAAGATATTTGTTGAGAATATTTGGAAAAAATATTTTCTCTATGGATGTAACCCACATTGGGTGAACCACGTTAAATTTATGTCTCTCATGTGTGTGATGATTTGTGCATTGATTTGATTACTACTATTGATACTACCATTGATAATATTGGATAATATTGTTTGGGAAAGAAAAGTAAAAGTTGATATTATATTGTTCACCCACCCTCTCAGTATAGCTTGTGTTCTTCAAATATCATATTTCTAGTGGTGTATTTCATAGGGAAATCCCAAGAGTGTTATATAAACCTTACCTCACATTCGATCGAGATTTAGGACCAACTCATTGATATGTTGGTTGAAAGATTCAAAGAAAAGGTAGATGGAGTCACTCTCCTAGAATAGTTGATGACTATTAAAAGATCACCCATGGAGACCATGGATGATTTTAATACCCAATTTCACAAAACCTGGTATAGAATCCTTGATGAGATCCACCCACTCCCATGTATGACATTTATTTATTACTTGAAAGCTATTAACTCAAAGATAGATATAATTATCAAGTTTAGGGGAGGAAATTCTTTGCCAAAAACCTATGGAATAGCCATCCAAGTAAAAAATAATTTAATTTAGATAGAAATGCTAGATCCTAGACCCCCTATGCCATCATTACCAAGCATTCAACCTCCCTATTAGGCACCTATGGTAGTCCAACCTATAACTTTCTAGTCTACTCTAGATATAAACCTCACAAAGGCTTAGAATTCTCTCTCTACTTCTAAATACCCCTCTACAAGTCCTTATTCCTCTATTGAGCTAGATGATCTATACAAATTATTGAGGATAGTCTCCAATAAATTCATAGCCCTCAAGAGGTAACAAAACACCCAAAGATTTCAACATCAAAATAATTCAAGACCTCCCTTCCCAAAAAATAGCGAGGGATATAAACCTTCTCCAAATGGATATCAGGGTTGCAACTTCTACCCCAATAGGAATGTAGACCAACCCCAAAGATTCTATTAGCACATAGTTCCTGTATAGAACCCATTGTAGCAAATACCCCCTAACCCTATTAGGGATATATTTACCATGCAAAGCAATTTGTGAATGATATTAGTCTATGGTACTACCCTAACTTGGATGAGTATCACTTCAATACTTGTCTAGAAGGTAATCCTCAATAGATCATACTAATATCAAATGAAGTTATACATACCCATTCGTCTACTTATTACCCATGGATGAACACACAAATTCAAATCCAAACCCCTCATATCCAATTACAAAGCTCTCTTCCAAGGACAAATTATATCACTCTTGAGCAGACCTTGATAACTTAGGACAAGGAAGAAGTCTAAATTGTATCTAATGGAGAAAATACTTCAATAACTAGAAGGCCCCAATTCTAATTGGATTACATAGGATGAAGGTGATAAAGGAGTAGCGAAAAATACATTAAACTAGTCTCAATGCCCAAAGTAGGCAAGTTGATCCTAGAAAAGACATTTTCTCTATGGCCACATTAATATAGAGTGTGTAAAAAACCTCAATGACCATTAAGAGTAATTTACCTAAAGCCCTAAGGCAATGCACACTAGTTACAAAACCTACTAAAGTTCTCTAGCCTATTGTAGAGAGGCCCAGACCTCAATGGGTACCAGGTGCAATAGAGAGTCCATCCTCTTGGATCATTTAACATGGTAGAATTAAATAATTCTACTTTGGCCATGCTTGTATGGGATGTCTTATCATTTCCTAAGCAAATTAAATACTTTGAGGAAGCTCTAGAGAAGCAAAAGATATTGGGTAAGTAAAAGTCACCCATATTCCTACAAATATCAATTCTTAAAGTATACCATTTTATCTAACTCTAATATATGGTGATAAGTTGATTCATAATTGCATGGTAGATTTTGGGTTATGTACTTTGATCATGCTCAAAAAAGTAGCAGATGCACTAGCAATAGCTTATAAACATGTTGAAAAAGTGGTAGTTCAACTATATTGAACTCCTATTTAGATTTTTTTATAGTCAAGGAACCTTCCTCTCATGTTGCATTCTTGTTTGAACCTCGTAGTTCATTAGGATATAACAATAATTTAACTCCCAACCACTTTCGATATCTACTTTTCAAGGGATTTCAATGCCAAGATAGGAGGCTATATATTCCTATATTGGATGCACATGCTATTAAAAATTAGATATGGAACTAAGCTAAGTATTCTATTGGAACCCCTCCATATCCATCACATATAACATATGCCTTCGATCAAATTAAATGTTGATCATACCTATGTTGTATAAGGACAATTTGAAACAAACCTATCAGTCAATGACGTCTACTCTTTAATTTCAAATGATTAGATTGACTAGGGGGAAAATGAGATATAAGATTTAGATCCCTATGAAGTCTTTGAGCAAATAGACATGGGTTGAAGATCTATTCATGATATCTAGTTCAAAAAATAATTTCTAATATTATGTTTTAGTTAGTTTGTAACAAGTTTAGGTACTTGATCTACACAATGATAAAAAAATTCTTTGTTCATAGAATCATGGAGATTATAAGGAGCTATGGAGGTGTGAAATAACAAAGGTAATCGACACTATTATAAGAGATAAGTCGATCAAAATCATTAGGCCATATGAATCAAAATTAATAATAGCCATTGAATCGTAAAGGGAAGGACACTTAATAAGATTGCACTCAATCAAAAGTTGTGAAAAAAAATATTGAGTCTAAGTTAGTGTGGGTTGTTTGATCTAGTCATGAATTTTTAGTGCTACTTGATAAAACAATAACATGGACCAACCTCCCAGGGTGGTGACAGTAATTAGAATCATCAAGGGAAGAATATCATAAATTGTTCAATCCATGAAGCTCCCTCTTACATATATCTCACCAATGGTGTATTTAGAGGGATCATCTTGCATCATTAACAGTGACATATGGTGGGATTATGCTTAGTCTAGAGTAAACAAAGAAATGCTAGAGTCAATATAGCATGAGTTATCCAATCAAATCATCGATAGATAATATTTATTTCCAAGTTAAAAATATTAGGTTACTCATTAAAACAACACTAACCATCCAATTGGCTAATAAGGAATACTCATAGACCATCCAATTAGAAAAAGGGGTAGTGGTACTTTTTCCCACCAACAATGCATGTAAGGCAAAATTTATTCACATAACATGTTTAATTACAAAAAGGTAGCAATCTTCCCCCATAAAAATTGCATGAGGAAATAATAAATTCACATGGCATAAATTCAATGCCTTGGAAGATGTGATAGTGCCTTCCCATAATTCTTACAAAAATAAAGAGTAATCACATGCAACATGAATTTAACAATGACAAGATTGTGGATCGATCTCCAAAGTAGAAGCTCTGTATTTTGAAAAAGGTGGTAATATCTTCATACCAACTTTACAAGAAAGAGAAATAATTTCAAATAAGATGATTTTAATGCTGGTGAAGGTGAAAAATACTTCCCACCAACTTTGCAAAAGAAAAAAATGGATTCATATAACATTAATTAAACATAGTATGGTGCCCAATCCTTAGAAATAAAATCCATAAAAGGGTGTCTCACCTTCATATTTTCCTTATTAATTCTCAAGCATTCTAGTGCACAAGAGCCTAGATAGAACAAGAGAGAATAGTTACAGATCCAAACCATAAAAAGTAAATGTGTAGACATAAATATTTAGAAAAGACACCAACAACTATGGAGAAGAAAAAGACCACCACTTAACCACAAAATACCAAAGTAGACCTTCCATTGGATCTCCTATAAGGGTAGTTGCAACCTTTCCTACCTTGATTGAGAAGTACCGATTCAAGATCTCCAAGTCATGGCTCCAAATTTGGTGAAAGACCTAGTTGAGAGGGTCATGGACCCAAAACTGTTAAAGAAAGCCAAGAATTTTAGGGAGGAAGCATTACAAAATTTTAAGGTTAGCCCTAGAAATTTTGGAGTAAGAATATAGAGTAGCTTCATCATTCATTACATAGTACCTAGGGTCCATATCTATTATGAGTTGATGGTTGTAGTGTGAGATTATATGACACTTAGGATTTAGAGGTGAGGTGCCATGATGAAAGATTTGCAGTTACCATCACCTTACATGTCATCTAAAACACGCTGATAGTGGAGTCTAGGGGACATAAAGTAACTATGGAGAATACCACTAGATATTTTGATAATATTTAGAATAATCTAGGGTTCTTGAGTATTGAAGGTGATATTAGAGAGATCACACCACCATAGTTCCTTCTATATCAAAAATTTTAATGGAATTATGAGGGATTATCTAAGAATGCTGACATTTATTTTTCTCTTGAATGATGATAAGGGTGTGACTTAGTCCTAATTGGGCATCATTTACATGATAAGATGGACAACCAAAAATGAAAGGGTGATTTTTTATTTTAGCAAATTCATCGCTAATCAAATTCATAAGGGGTTTATCTAAATTTTTGGACATTCAATTTTTCAAAGATTCTTCATTTGTTTTCCATCAAATTTTATACCAAAAACCTAGGTAGATCCTAGATTTAAATTTGAAGTAGGTTGATGAGTTTGACCACAAGAAGCCTATTTCTTTTTGGACAGATATCCCTACCAAGGCCTCTTCTTACTACAATTTTATGGAGGATTTTTTGATGCAAACCCTAGTAGGCCTAAGAAAATTCAATCTAGAACATCTCTTAGAGGCTAGCCTCCAAAATTTGTAGATGAGCCATATAAGAGATTGGTATTTTTAGAATATGCCACCATTTTTAGGTTGTATGGTTTAAATAAATTTACCTATTAGCTACCTAAGTACATGCTACAAAGGATTTTTTCTGTAGAGATTTTGATAAATGGACATCATTGATGCATCATTCAAGAGTGTGAAAGGAAAAATAATATTTTACGAGCCTTCTCTCAATATTGATGGTGTAACTTTTTTTTGAAGTAGGGTTTTGCAAGTGTTTCCCTCACCCTTTTACATCAAGTTAGTCACATTGAGCTATTTTATACCATCTATATTTGAACCTTGGTGTGGGATATCTCAACTATTTATTCCACCATTGAACCAAAGACCCATTAGTATCAATGGTGTAGAATTAGTGAAGAGAAAATCCACCACACTTTTGGAAAATAAACATAAGGACCTGGGGTTATAGCTAATGAATGATTATTGGAGTATTGAATTTGAGGGGGTGTTCAATACCTATATAGAAACGTGCCAAGAGTTCAACAAAGTTTATGCATGAGCCTAGGCTAGATGTCAAAGCTAACAAGAACCTAGTGGACAAGGTAGGCACACAACCCAAGAAAATAATTATGAAGCAACCTCAAAAATTGAGGTCTTTTTTAGTTTACGATCCACCTAGTAGAGTGATATGCACCCTAGATTATGGAAAATATTGGATGGATAAAAAATATTTTTGATCCAACCTACAAATAATGTCAATTCCTTGTGCAAAGAAAAATAAAATAAATAAAAGAAGACTAAAAGAAAAAAATAAGGGTGAGAGATAAAATGGAGAGACATTGCAATTAAAATATGGATGGAATTTAACTAACAACATTGCCACATCCCATTTAAAAACACACTCTAAATTATCTACATACAGGGCCTAACATACCAGCTCCCAAGCAAAGCATTTGTAGACATGAAAAATTGACTCACTAAGATATGTAATTTTCCCTAGATCCCTTGTTTTCTCCTTGGAAAAGAAGGGTCATCTTTGACCTAAAATTTTCCCTACCAAACCTTCTTATTTTCCCTAAAATATTATACCGTTGGATCGATCTTCAAAAGATATTTCCAATGGTATATGATTTGTCCCATTTTGAATCCATTTGACCCTCCAAAATGCATGGGGGTCTAGCAGTTGTGAAATCATGGTCCACTTCTAAGGGCACGATTTCACATTGCGAAATCGTGGTTAGCATTTGCGGGGTGTGATTTCGCATCTTAGGATTTTCTCTTAAGGAAATCCTTTTTTTTGAAGTTGGCATGTTTTGGCATTCACTGATCATGTTTTTCCTACCATTTTTGCTTTCAAATCTGCTATAAAAGAAGGGTTTAATTTTTTTTAACACACATAGAAGTGATTATTCTCACAAAGTAGTTTTTACAGTTACAAGTGGTCTAATTGCGGAAAAGATCTAAAGGGATATCACATTTTTCTTCTTCTTATTTTTCAAGCAAGCTAACTCACAAGTGTTGAATATAATTTGTTGAAGCTCTGTTTTTCTACTACATTGATATGTTTGTCATAGATCTTGGTGGACAAGTGTTGAAGCCCTAAGGAGAGATGGACTATTTTGGAGGTCTCAACCCTTTTGCCTACTTTTACGCTATCTACCAGGTGTTTTCACTGCATTTTAAATTTTAATTTTCTTTATTGTGTCTTTATGTATCTTGTTGGTATTTTTCACTACACCTCTACAAAATCATGCCCAATCTCTACAGGGTGCAATTTTTCCAGTTTGCAAAATTGCAGTTGCTCCTTATGGGGTAAAATTTCACACATACCCTATTTGGGAGTAAATTGATACCCCCAAACCCTAGATCCATATTTTAGACTGCATATAGAGCATGTTGTTGTAATCTATGAGATATTTTACTATTATGCTCTACTGCATTCTGTTATGCTTGTTCATATTTCAAAGGTCAAATTTCGTTTCTATTTGCAAACGTTAGCTAAAAGGACCTAGGGGGATTGAATGTTGTGCCTCCAAGCATCGCTACATAGCGACCTAAGAAAAATTCCTAGTGCTAATCACATTCTCAAGTGTTTTCCAAGTTATTTTGTAAGAACAAGAATTAGTGGATATCACTTATAAAAGGATAAAAGCTTGGATCAACCACCAAAAAAATAAGTTCCGTAATTAGTTTTTAGGCTATTTGTTGAATTTTTGTTATTCCTGTTTGAGCCCTAGATCTAATATTAAAATAAAGATATTTTAATTTCTAGGCATTGAAAGGAAAACAACATATAGTGTGCACTTAGGGTTTAATATTGTTTATGCATCCTCTCTTGAGCCCTTGGTTTTCTATTTTTGAAACCCTGGGGTTAAAAATCATTCAAACAAAAATTGTTCTAGGGTTAGCTCTTGTCTTATTGCATTCTATATTTTTGCATTGTCCTTTATATTTCATAGCATAGATCTAGAAAGGCCAAACATAGGTGATTTTCTTGAATCAAATACATCAAATATTTTTGAAAACTCTTGAACTTGGAATGAGTCCTTAAAGTTATTCTTGGTGAAATCTTCCCCCCTTCTTTTACACTGAGTGTAGAAAACAACATACCCATTATTAATGAATTAGTTGTTGTTTGACCCTTGTCATTGATGTGTTACTAAATTATTTCATGTATACATGTTCTATAGTCTCTATATATTTCTATAAAATCTTTGTGGTTGGTCTATTCTATTAGGCCTAAGTTTCTATTTAGATTATCACTCTAGGCTATTGGATTAGGGATGCATAGCATTTTATTTTTGTAGTTCTATATTTTTTATAAACGTATGTCAATGGTTTGTTCTATTAGGCCATAGATATTATTTGCACTATCACTGTGGTTTATTGGAGTAATAGAGTGCATGATATAAGCTAAATTTACATGATATAATGTTGTAGACACAAAAAATTGACTCATTAAGGTAAGTAATTTTCCATAGATACCTTTTTTTATCCTTGGAAATGTGATTAGTGTTAGGGGGATTGACTACTCCACCTCCAAGTATTGCTACATAGCGGCCTAAGAAGGCTCCCTAATGCTAATCAAATTTTCAAGTGCTTGCCAAGTTATTTTGCAGGAACAAGAATTAGTGGATATCACTGAGCAAAGGATAAAATCTTGGATCAACTATCATATAAAATTATTTTATTTGAGGATGAGATACCATTATCTAGGAAATAACATTATGAGAATACTAAAACAAAGGATTTATGTGATTATTTGATTTGAGGATGAGATGTTCGAGCTTCTTTGAAGTGGGTGTCTCTATATGCAACTTCATTCAAGGCTTGCATGTTTTACCTAAAGAAATTCATGAAATGATTATATGATTTGAAGGTGATTTTTCTGTTAGAATCTTCAATAGGATCAAAGTCATCACCAATATATATGTCCTCTTCTTCTTCTTCTAGATTGGGATACTCCCTATCAACCTAATCATGCTCATGGCATAGAGGATCCTCTTCTAGCTCTATCATATTTTGCTTATTCCTAAGGTTTGGGACCATAGGATTTTAAGATAAAGAGGAAGGGAGAAATCTAATGCAACACACAAAGGACACAAAATAATTGATTAATTTTTTTTGTTTAATTTTTTCTAATCTACGCAAACATATTTAAATGGTCTTGCTTATAGTTTAAAACCAAAACAAAAGAAGACAAAGGGAAGAGGTTTCCTTTATTGGTTATTAAGGATGTGTTCAAATAGGGTTCACCAAATATGTAGAGGAAAAAAACTAACTGCTATGTATGATTCTCGATAGATCCGCTGGGAGCCAAGGTGACCACGGGACCGTTGTGTTTCCTCTACACTCGAGGACATGAGGGATTGAAGGGTTCATTGGGAATTGTTTAAGGACTTACTCCAAGTATAGGATGGAAATTTTAATGCATTTATTGAGAAAGCACCTAAGTTTGGTATTACTAAGATTTTAAAAAGAATTAAAGAACAAAAATGTAGGGCAAACAACAATGTAAGAAAACAAGGAACTATTCCTAGAATGATCCTTTATTTGAATGAGGATTATACCTAATTTAAAAAAAAAAAAAAAAATCCTTTCATGCAAGATACCAAGAGAATGCACAAACAAGATTATCCTAGATGAAAACTATATATTTTTCTCTTTCAATGCCTAGATGAATCACAAAGGACACCAAAAATAAGTAGAACATTGGGCATCAAATCTTGAAAACATCAATTGATAGCATATAGATCTAAGGTTATCTTTTTTACCTCAAAAATGGAGTCCAATCCTTATATTTATAGGAGGTTTGGGAGGTTTAGGTGGGAAAACAAAAATTAACCTTGAACAAGAGCCGGTGACACAAAGGTCAACCAAAAACTTGGGATTTTCAAGAGAAAAACCCTAAAATTGCTGAATTCACATTCCACCTTGGGATGATCCCAAAAATGACAAGGCTAGGAGAAAAAGTAAAGAAAAGGAGAGGAAAGAAGCCCAAATTTGTACTTAGAAAATTTGAGGGACTTCTTAGGGATTCTAATGGAAAAATTACTCATTTTGATGGGCCAATTTTCTATGTCTACATATACTATGTAATTTTACTATGCTTCTTAATGAATTAGTTATTGTTTGACCCTTGCCATTGATGTGTTACTAAATTCTTTCATGAATACATGTTCTATAGTCTCTATGTATTTATATAAAATTTTTGTGGTTGGTCTATTATATTAGGCTTGAGTTGCTATTTAGATTATCACTCTAGGCTATTAGAATATTAGGGATGCATATCATTTTATTGTTGTAGTTCTATTTTTTTCTTAAATGTATGTCAACGGTTTGTTCTATTAAGCCATAGATGTTATTTGCACTATCACTATAGGCTATTGTAGTAATATAATGAATGACCTAAGCTAAATTTTTATGATATAATATGGTAGACACACAAAATTGACTCACTAAGGTAAGTAATTTTCCCTAGATCCCTTGTTTTCTCCTTTGGAAAATAAGGGTCACCTTTGAAATAATTTTTTCCCTACAAAAAATTCTTATTTTTCCTCAAATATTATACCATTGGATCGAACTCAAAAATATATTTCCAAAAATATATTATTCGTCCCATTTTAACTCTATGTGACCCTTCAAAATGCATTAAACCTGCACATGGGTCTAGCAATTGTGAAGTTGCAGTCCAATTATGAGGGGTGTGATTTCACATTGCAAAATTTTGGTCGACCTTTGTAGGGTATGATTTGCATCTTAGGTTTTTCTCTTAAGGAAAATCTAATATTTGAAGTCAGTGTATTTTGGCATCGACTCACCGTGTTTTTCCCACCCATTCCACTTTCAAATCTGCTATTAAAGGAGGTAATTAATTTCTTCTTAACACACACATAAGTGATTATTCTCACAAGTAGTTTTTACAATTACAAGTGATCTAATTGCATAAAATCTCTAAAGTGATCTCGAATTCTTCTTCTTCTTCTACAAGTAAGCTAACTCACAAGTTTTGAATATAATCTATTGAATCTCTATTTTTCTTCTGCATTGATTTTTTTATCATGGATCTTGGTGGACAAGTATTGAATCCCTAAGGAGAGATAAACTATTTTAGAGGTCTCAACCCTTATGCCTACTTTTGCACTATCTACTAGATGTTTTCACAATATTTTAGATTTTAATTTTCTTTATTATGTCTTTCTGTATCTTGTTGGTATTTTTTGTTGTACCATTGCAAAATCATACCCGGTCTCTATGGGGCACAATTTTATCAGTCTACGAAATTGCAGTTGCCCCTTGCGGGGCACGATTTTGTACAAACCCTGTTTGGGGGCAATTGCTACCCCCAAACCCTAGATCTATATTTTATACTACATATAAGGCATGTTGTTGCACTTGGTGAGATATTTTACTATGTTGCTCTGCTGCATTCTGTTGTGCTTTTTTCATCTTTCAAAGGTCAATTTTTTCTTTTGTTTGCAAAGGTTAGCTACATAGCGGCCTAAAACAAGGCAACCATTCTTTTCCAAGGAGAAAACAAGGGATCTAGGGAAAATTACTTATCTTAGTGAGTCAATTTTACATGTCTACAATACTATTTCATAAAAATTTATCTTAGTTCATGCATTCTATTACTCCAATAGCCCACAGTGATAGTGCAAATAACATCTATGGCCTAGTAGAACAAACTGCTGATATATATTTATAGAAAAAAATAGAACTACAACAATAAAATGATATGCATCCCTAATATTCTAATAGCATAGAGTGATAATCTAAATAACAACTTAGGCCTAATAGAATAGACCAACCAAAAATATTTTATATACATATATAGAGACTATAGAACATGTATACATGAAATAATTTAGTAACACATCAATGACAAGGGTCAAACAACATCTAATTCATTAAGTAGAGTAAAATTGCATAGTATATGTAGACATAGAAAATTGACCCTTAAAATGAGTCATTTTTTCGTTAGAATCCCTAAGAAGTCCCTCAAAGTTGCTAAGTACAAATTTGGGCTTATTTCCTCTCCTTTTATTTACTTTTTCTCCTAGCTTTGCCAAATTTGTGATCATCCCAAGGTAGGACGCGAATTCAATAATTTTAGGATTTTCCTCTTGAAAATCCCAAGTTTTTGGTTGACCTTTGTGTCATCGGATCTTGGCTAAGGTTGAATTTTATTTTCCCACCTAACCCCTCTAACTTCTTATAAATAAAGTATTGGACTCCATTTTAGAGGTAAAAAAAATATAACCTTAGATCTTCCGCTATCAATTGATGTTTTCAAGATTTGATGCCTAATGCTTTACTTCCTTTTGGTGTCCTTTGTGATTTGTTGTTGTGGATGAGCAAGTGGAGAAGATTTTATGATAGATTGATAACATCATTTGTCTTCTAAGGAGAAAGGGTATTCCTCTTTGGTTTCTACCTCTACTCTTGCTTCTTCTACAAGCTTATTAGATTTTCTTCGTGTATTTATTAGCTCTTAGATCATTAGTTCTTAGTGTTAGTTTATATTTTGTATTTTTTAAATTAGCTCTTAAGCACTCTTGTGTGAATTCATGTCCCACCCTTATGGGGTACAAATTAAGTGAAACCATTGGTTTTTTTATCTTTTCTTTGTTTCCAAATTCTTGTTCACTAATTATGGGGTATGAATTCGATCACCTTGGGGTTACATTTTTGCTCCCAAAACTCTAGGCCATCATTTGCATACTTATTTTTCATTGGATCCATTCTGATCACACTCTGCTTTCACTATTTCATGGTGTTACATCTTGTTTTATTTATTTCTAGAGGGCGACAATCATTTTTATTTTTGAACAATTAACTAAAAGGACCAAGGGGGATTGATTGTTGTGCCTCCCAGCTAAGTCGCATAGCAGCCTAAGCAAGTCCCTAAGCACTAATCAAGTTTTTAGGGAATTTTAAGATTTTTTGTAGGTTTGAATGAATTCATAGTTAGGATTTACAAGGCATGAATTTGACTAGGATTAACCACCAGGTCAAGTAAGTTATTTGTTAGATATTTTAGGCTATTTGCTGAGTGTCTATGATCATTTTATTTTTTGTAGTCGAAGAGAATGACATAGATTTAATAGATTATAAAATCATATTTTGGTTTTCATTTCTAGGCATTTAAAGTCTAATCTTTTTTATGCATTCTCTTTGTATCTTGCTTGAAAAGAACAAATTACTTTTTTTACAAAAATTAGGTATAGTCCTCATTCAACCAAATGATCATTCTAGGAATAGCTCCTTGTTTGCTTGCATTCTTGTTTGCCCTACACTGTTGTTCTTTAATTCTTTGTATTTTAAATCTTAGCAAGATAAAAATTAGGTGCTTTCTCAATAAATGCATTAAACCTTCCATCCAAGACTTGGAGCAAGTTCTTAAACCATTCCCAATGAACCCTTAGATCCCTCATGTCCTCAAGTGTAGAGGAAACACAACAACCCCACGACCACCTTGGCTTCTAGTGGATCTGTTGAGAACCATACATAGCGGTTGGATTTTTTCCCTCTACATATTTGGTGAACCCTATGCGAACACATCCTTAATAGCCAAAAAAGGAAACCTCCTTCCTTTTTCTCCTTTTGTTTTGATTTTAAACTATAAGCAAGACCATTTAAATATATTTGCATAGATTAAAAAACTTAAATAAAAAAACTTAATCAATTATTTTGTATCCTTTGTGTTTTATGTTAGCATTTCTCCCTTCCTTTTTCTCTTAAAATTCTGTGGCCCACAAACTTTGGAATAAGCAAAAGATGATAGATTCAGAAAAGGATCCTCTATGCCATGAGGATGATCAAGTTGATAGGGAGTATCATAATATAGAAGAAGAAGATGACATAGATATTGGTGATTACTTTGATCCTATTGAAGGGTGTAATAAAAAAATCACCTTCAAATCATATTATCATTTCATGAATTTCTTTAGGTAAAACATGCAAGCCTTGAATGAAGCTACATATAAAGACACACACTTCAAAGAAGCTGGAACATTTCATCCTCAAATTAAATATTCTCAAAATATTCATATCAATCCTTTGTTTGAGTATTCACATAATGTTATTCTATCTCATAAACCTACATATGCTACTACAACAACCACCAACATTTGGGGAATCTCGTAACCTCCTCCAACTAGTGGCATTTCCCAAAGTAATGTTTAATTTCCTCCTCATAACATTTCTTCTTCTATTTGACCAAATGAAAATTTCATCCCATAGTAAGATTCTACACAAAACATCCCATTTCATAATCCACTCCTTAACAACTTTAATACCTCCAACATTAACAATGTTCCCTTTCAACAACCTACCTATAACCCACCTTTAGGGAATCTATGGGTATTGCACAACAACAATCCTGACATGAAAATTTTTACAAGTATAGTGAAATTATTGGGATTAATAATGTATAGACTTCAAGCTCTAAGTTTTACTTATGACTATAAGGAAATGCGCAATCAACCCCTAGATCCTATGGTCACTGCTAGGACCTATCCCAAGCATTTTTCAATGTCAATATTACCCATTTATAAGGGAATAAAGGACCTAATAGAACATTTAAGGATGCTTAGAACAAAATTCCATGATATTACATATGATGATATGTTGTTGCTAAAAATATTTTCTAGAAGACTTGGTGGTATGCCATTGAAATGGTATTATCAACTACCCCATCATTATTTGAGAATATTTGAAGAAACAACTGATTTATTTGTTCAATAATTTAGAGCTTATGTGGATAAATGAGTAACCATTGAAGAATTTATATCTCCTTAAACAAGGTAAAGATAATTTTTTCTCAAAATTCTTATCTCGGTGGAGAAATTTAGTTGGGCATTTAAGATACACCTTACCTCCTTGAGACATGTTAGAGATATTTATTGGAAATTTACAAGAACATATGTCATAAGAGTTGGAAAAAACAACCTGATCTCTTTTGAACAAGCAATAGATTTTGCAAGAAGAGTAGAGAAGGCTCTCATTATAATAGGTCAAATCAAGTTAAGGAAAGAGGATGAAAGGACCATGAAAATCCAATATAAGAACAAGCATGTAGTTGGTGATGTGGTGATAGATAAAAAGTAAACCAACAATGTAAATGCTGCTAGTACATTATAGAAGTTGGTACTTATCAAATCCCAAAAACCCCCACCAAGGAATTTTACTAGATTAAACCAACCTATTTTTTCGGTCCTTAAGAAAATTTTAGAAGCTAAGATGATCAAACTACCTCCCATAAGGTAATCTAACACCATGGTAGATTCGTATAAGCTTTGTAAGCATTATGAGTATCATAGAGAGGAGGGACATGTGACAAACTCATGTAAGAGGTTGAAACACATGGTTCAATATTTGATAGACGAGGGTTGTCTTATTGTGAATGGTTCTCAATCCACTCCTAACCACAAAAACCCAACTAATCAACCTCCTACTCAATCGACATGTACAACTAATCAAGATATGGGGATTTTTCAAAATACCCTACCTAATCATGCACAAAAAACAACTAATCAAGTGTCATATCATAATGTGACATCCCCTACATTAACATGGTTGGTATGATAGCAACTACTACAAGATAATAAGCTCAAGCTCAACTGACTCAACAATATCAACATGAAACAAGTTCTACATCAAACCAACCCTCTAGACCATCCTTAGTTCTTAATAGTACCAAAAAAAGGAGCACAAGTGTAGAAAAACCAACTTTTTTGTTAAATCCATAACCAAAAGTCTCCTTTGACCTCCAAAAATAGTTAAGTAACACACCAAAACTTTTACAAACTTTTCCTATTCATATGGAATCCTTGTTGAAGATTCTAAGTCAACAATCTATCCCACAAGACCTTTCCCCCTAGCAACCTAGCCAATGTTGCAGGTACTATTGGGATAAATCATATATAATTTTGTAATGATGATCTTCCTTCCTTGAATTTACAAGGGGATTACTCCCTTTACATCACTGGATATATTGGGGAGAATTTCATCAAGAGAATCTTGGTGGACAATGGTTCCTCTCTCAATATACACACTTATGAATTTTTCCAAAATTTTGGATTAAAGGAGGAAGATTTAACAAAATTTGATGTCGTCATAAAGGATTTCAAAAATGAGTCCCAAGAGGCCTATGATATTTTATCCCTTCCCATTAGGGTAGGACCCAAGATATTAGACACTTTGTTTTATGTGGTATCTTGACCAACATATTTTAATATTCTTCTCAGATGCCATTGGATTCATGCCATAAGGGTTGTCCCTTCTACTATTCATAAATATTTAAAATATTAATTTAAAAATCAACTTATGACCATATAGGGTGACCCTGATCCATTCCAATATTGTTTAATGGTTGAGCTAGCCCAATTTGCGATCAATTTTTATCTATATGTTTCTCTTCATAAAATTTCTTCTAATTCTCCTCTCATATCTTATCACCATTCTTATCATAATTCTAAAATCACCAAGAAGTTTGATAAATTCAAAATCAATGAGGAACCACCAATGATAATCTCATCACAAGATCAAACCAACCATTTTTTTGAAAGTCCTCTTCTAGATCTAGCCAAGCTACCACCTTCACCTTGAACTATGGGTTTACCTCATAAAAATGGTGAAGTAGTACACATCAACATGTGTACCTTTGTTTATGTGGAAGTGTCCCACAAAGAAAATATCCATGGTAGTAACCCCTTTCTAGTAGACAGAACCTTTACCCATTATTATCTATCTAATGATTACCCACTTTCTAAATAGGTCCTATCTAGTATGGGATATGGAGGTAAGGATTTGGGGTCACAATAGAAAGGCATTTTAAGATCATTTGGAAGATCTTATTTGGCCTAGGAGATGTGGCATAGGTTACATCCCCCAAAAAACCAACTCTTACCAACCTATGATGATATTGGCTTGGAATGGAGTAATGAGGATGAGTGACCACCTTCTCCATCAAACATATTATTTTGCAATGTGATAACTTTGGTGTACCCAAGTTAGTTGTGACCCCAGGGGATTATTTTAAAGGGGATACTCTTTGTAATATGGATCATGAATATATCATCTGAAATAGATTCTTATTTTATGGGTTAGTCCCTTGTGTCGCCCATGTTGAGTCTTCTAGTTCTCAAGTGGATCCCATTCCTATGTCTCCCAAAGAACTTGAGCAACTAGGAGTGATGCCTACACCTCCTCAATATGATGATGAATCCCACATTCTGATTTGGGAAACCCTCAATGTTAATATAGGTCTAAGGATAGCCCTAGAATCCTTAAGCTAGGAAAAGCCTTGTCCATGGATGAGCATGAGCAATTGACCAAGTTATTGATAAAATTTCAAGATATTTTTGCTTGGTCATATGTTGGCATGCTAGGGTTTGATCCCTCCCTAGTTTTACATCACCTAGTAGTTAGACCCAATTCCAAACCCATTAAATAGAATATTAGGAATATGCATCCTAAGGTCACCCTATTAGTCAAGGAAGAGCTCCAAAAACTTCTTGACACCAGTTTTATTAAGGCCATTGACCATGCTAATTGGATCTCCAACATTGTTCGTGTGGCTAAGAAGGAAGGAAAAATCCAAGTATGTATCAACTTTTGGGACATTAACTTAGCATGTCCCAAGGATGATTTTATTCTCCCCAACATAGATATGATCATAGATTGTATCATTGGATGTGGAATGTTATCTCTTATGGATGGTTTCTCAGGATACAATCACATTAGAATTGCCCTTGAGGACCAGTCCAAGAAAAATTTCATGACTTCGTGGGGTACCATCTATTATAAATGATTATTTTTAGCTTGAATAATACTGCTACCATATACCAAAGGGCCATGACATATTTTTCATGACATGATGCATGATATTATTGAGGACTATGTGGATGATCTTCTTAGTCACTCCATAAATCGAAAGAGTCATGCTTAAGATTGGATAAATATTTGATGCTTTACATAGGAGCCACAAACCATGATTTAGGGGCTATGCTTTATTAGCATGATGATTAGAACAAATGATGAGCTATCTACTATATCAGTAGATCCTTGGTTAACTGTGAAATCCAATACACTCCCTGAGAGACGCTTTGCCTTTTTGTAGTGTTTACTTCTCAATAGTTGAGACACTACATGCTTAGCCATAAGATATTAGTAGCCAAAAAAGTTTGGTCCTCTTCACTACTTAATGTTGAATCTGTTAGGATCCTAACCTAACTTTCATTATTAATAAATTTCATATAATAAATTTATATATTAAAGTTAGTATAGTAATAATATAATAATTAATTACTATATTATTATGATTAAGATTAGACATAATAATTAAATATATTTAATTATTATGAAAGGTTATTATGAAAGGTCATGATGTATTATTAGGGTTAGATAGATATAAAAAGTTGTACAATCAATAATTGGATATCATCGATGAAATATAAAAACATATATTATTTAGACCCATTGGAGGGATTTCCCAAACCAATGCAAAAGACGATTCGTATCTAAAAGTGATTCTATTTATTTTACTTATTTCTCATTTATTAAATTATTGTTCTAGGAACCCTTGTTTCCTACCATCTGGTATCAGATCATTATGGATCCAGACATATGGGACCAAAAATTTTAGGAAGAAGTTCTAAAAATAAAGGTAAAATTTCAGGAATTACCTCAACTAGATTGTAAACGTTTAGAAAATATTTTTAGTGTGCAACGTTTCAAAAACATTATTAATAAGTTTAGTGAGGATCTAATGGAAGTAGAAGCAGAGGAAAATAAAGAAATACCCATTGCACTTCCGAAGGAAGAAGATAATTCAAACCCTAAATTTTTATTATCGGAAGAGAAAAAAGAAGAAAATTTTTATGCAAACCCTAAAACTATATATGTGCAAAAAAGGACCGTCGTGAATAATGTGAAACACAGGAGCTCTCGAGGAAAACAAAGGAAAAATAAAGTGCTCACACAAAAATCAATAAAATTAAAGAAAATAAATTTGGAACATAACCAAGTTTTAAATCCGAATGACCAAAATCAATCTAGCATTCTATATACCACCTTTAAAAATAAAGCAGCCCTTGTCTACATTCAAGTTGTAAATAAGGGGTTTTTTGCTGTAATCAATGCATACTATTCTAATAAGCAAAAACCAGAATTGGATGGAAAAAGTGAACGTCCACCAAGAGCAAGACTCAAAAACCTAAAATAGGCAACATCCACACCCCTCTCCATTGGGTTCAAAACTCACAAAAAGGAGAGGAAGAAAATCTATTAGGAAGAAAATATGACCGTGAAAAGATCATTTATAAAACCACAACAGCTATGAATTTTTGGTAGTACACATTCAATGATTCTCTACCCTATTGCTTTCAAAATGTCGATGTCATAGATAGTAATGACTTGTATCAACTAAAGAAACTCCAATACATGCTTTGATATTTTCACGTGGAGCTAGCTGTTATTCTAAGTGAATTAGTCTTCAAAATAGATGCTGCCACTAGCAAAGTAATGCACACATTATTGGAGATTGATTTTAGTAGAAGGGGTGCAAATACCTTGTTCAAATGTCAATCCTAGGTGAATCATTGTTCTCCCACACCAGCGAGTTTGATTATAGCACATCACATCAATGTCTCAAAACAAAGAATATGTCTATCAAAATTTTAACTAAATCATTATTTTTACAAAATAATAGTCAGCAATTTCCATTTTGGATACAAGGTTGTGTGAAGGAAGGCACGTCAATGTCATAGTGTAGACACCTAAAACACGTCATGTTGAGGGCGACTCATATGGACATGCTACAAGATCATATGGAAGATCTTGGACAATCTCCAAGATAGAGAAATGGTTCTAACCACTCAATTTGGGTTCCTTGGCCTAACTAGTTTGAACCATAGCCCATACCTATGATTTGCAGCTGAACCATGGTTGAGACCTATGGTTCACATTCTAGACTGCAACTGTGACCTGTGGTCTTAAATGGAGTTTAGTTGACCTTCAATTCGAGCCAAATCGATTGGAAAAACCATTTGATCTAGAATAATGCAGTTAATAGATGGAAGATTCTAGAGGCTTCCATTCCAATTGTTCTAACCACCTCTTCTTGATCTTGGCTTCTCCAGGAAGCCACCCCAAGACCTAGGGCATCCTATAAATACCCCCTCAAAATGGGAAGATGATATAGATGATTTGTATAGCGAAGCACTGATGAATTATTAAGAGAGAGTGAGTTGATCAAGTGAGCAGCGAAGCCTTGTCGATTTGCATACTGAATTCATGCATTTGAATGCCACTTTTCTATTCACCCAATGATCAATTTGCCATGGAATTTCTAGGAGCCTAGGAGGATCAAGAAACACAAATCTAGGAAAATGAAGGCCCATCACAGTGATTCAACCACCAAACCTGTCAGAAGGACACCAAAGGTGACCCTTGAACATCAATTGGACAAGGAGTCAATCCCACTTCCCTTGGAATTGAGGGTAAGCCTATCAGAGTGCTAACTACACCTTTCAGCCACAATTTACAATGCAGACCATTCACCAGAACTGTGATTTGCAGTAGAGGTATAACCACCTTCCTATTTTAATTTTTGTATGGTTAACTAGCTTAGATTAATTGTTTTCACGGTTTAATTACATTTTAGAAGACTTATGACCGTAGACTTAGGTTAGTTTAGCTTCTTTCTATTTATGCTTAAATTATGACTTAAATAGTTTCTTTAAGTATGTTTATGCTTCATTTTATATATCTGATCCATGCATAGTGTAGCTGCTACTTTTATTTACGTTATTATATGAGTCTTGATTCGATTTGCATAACTTATAGGTAATTTTCATGTTTTCTTGATTATGCATGTTTAATGGTGTCATTATGCAATTTTACCTAAAAGGGCCTCATCATGAGAGGCTGCCTATATTTTTGACATTCTTGTGTTGTTTCTTGACCGTAGGGAATAGTTTCAAAGGAGAACCAACTATCAAGTTCCTTCCCCATCACGAAGAAGAAGGCAACTCCACCATAGATCAGTTCGTGTCATCCTGAAAGGCATTTGGAAATCACACCTCCCCTTAAGAAGGAAATAATTGTGCACTACTATTGTAATATTGTATCAAAATTATTATCCCTAAGAGGTATGTACTTTTAATTTGATTTTGAATTTGAATACAATGGAATAAAGTACATTTATTCTTGATTCATTGTTGTCAATTTATTTTTCTTGTATGCATGTCATATTTTTATCATTTGTTGTAATAGGATGCCATCGGGTGTGAGCCTTATTGGTGGTTACAGAAGGTGATCATTGTGGAACCTCATATTTATAAGATCTGAATGTGTTTTATTGGGTTTTGCACTTGTAGGTATAGACTGCAGCTATCAGCTATGCCCCAACAACTAAACCATAGGTACAGAGCATGGTTTACAGTCAAAATTGTAGGTCAGACCTACGGTTTCCTACTGACAACACAAACAGTCAAGTTCAAAGTATCAGCAAATGCAGGACTTGAGGTGGGTACTATTTTTAGACCTCTGTTACTTTTTGGCTCTTTGTGTTTTTACAATAAGGTTAATTCGAATGCAAATTAGGAAATTAATTAAGAAAATGGTAAATCAATTGTCCTAGTTTGCTTTCGTATTTTTCTTTCAATAGAAAGGCACTGCTGGGAATAGTGGACCTCTGATTGCAGTCCACCCTAGGATATAACATGCTTGATAGATATGTGTGGATGGTTTGAATGTGTGAGGCCCAATTAGTGGCCATTTAGCATCGTAATGTGCATAGACTTAAAGAGCATCTACAATAGCTTCCATTTTCTGAATTTGAAACGTCTTTCACTTGCATAGCATTTAGAAAATGAGCATATATGCTATATGATGCATTTATTTTATGTACATAAAAAAGAACCACAAGCACAACTTGGCACTTAAACGCTAGTGAGTTGGGATTGACATCCAACCACTAGTAGGGTTCAACGACGGTGGGTGTAACTTCCATCCGTTGGCCCAAATCCTATGAACCCTTGATATATAGACCAATATTGGATCCAAGAACCTTTCATACCCTGGAAAATTTGCATGTATTATCTTTGGAGGGTATAACATTGATTGGGAGAAAACAGGTGAGGATCTAGGAGGATCTGTGCTCCTTGTTCGGGTGTGGGCTTCATTACAACACACGAGGGATTTATGCGACTTAGAGTTCATAGCAAAGTTGTCGAGCTGTAAGCGTACAGGTGAAATTCTTTAAATTGAGAATAAAATATGACATGTTTTGCAAAACATGATAAGAGTTTCTAAACTGATACAACAAATCTTGAAAACACATTAAATAGTTTAGGACTCACTTTTAAAACTTAAAACGATATAATCATTATTGTATACCTTGTTTGCTTAATAATAATACATTTAGACTCTAGGTACAAAATGGTGGATACATAAGGTGGTCGGCAAAGGTCCAAATCCAATACCAATGACCAAACCCTAACCAATTCACAGTAATACGTGTCAATTCCTCAACCACATGAGAAAACCGAATGTCCTTTGACTAGCATTCGAGGAGATAACTTGACATGAGGGGAGTTAGTAGAGAAAACCCCAGATAGAGGAGCTTTAGTACACTCCTCTAGTCATAAAATAGAATAGGAAAACTTCAAGCATGAGGGTGTTCCACTTGAGAGCCATTATCAAGACCACAATGCATGCACGTCCACAGGATCAATCGAAGAGTTTGTTGTGCAGGGGACTAGGTTGGTGCCCCTACGTACTAATTCCACTGGAGGATCTATGGCTCCACCTTCTAAGTATAGAAGGACTAGAGACCCGCCCATTCAAGGACAGACAGACAGGCTCACTACCAAGCATAGGTCTAATAATACTCCCATGTGTGGTCCACCATGCAAGATCATCATTGACATATCAAAGGTGGGAGATAATGGCACACCTCCACATGAGTGATGGTGGTCTAGGTAGCTAGAGGGTCTAGGTAGTGTTCTAGAGTAGCTAGGCTGCAAGCCTTCCGCTCCACCCACTCGAGCCTTGAGTTAGCATAGCGTGTGTGATCCACACTACTAGAGAACATGGGGAGGATTTTAAGCACCCTCATGTCACACACCCACTATCTGTGCATGGTGATTCACAGTATAGGACACAGTAGGAGGCCAATTCCATATTTAAAAATAGAGGCAAAGGTACAACACATCAATTCGATGGGTACAAAATCCACAAGATTGCTTGTACAAAGTAAGGATACTAGAAGTTTCCCATGATCGACCAGATTGATAGGTCACATTTACTAACATCAGAGCATAAAAGCCAACTCCTCCAAGATCAATTGGAGGATGCTTGCCTAGAGAGATAGCATATTGAAGATGAGAATCTTCAAGCACAAATGCTCATGCAACAGAGGTTATATGAACAATGCATGCGTGAAGAGTGTATCCTTGCTCAGAAGGAACGCATAGAGCAGGAGGATCGGTTAGCTAGGGCTAGTCTATATCCTCAAGATGAGCATAGATAGTGTGTATATAGAAAGGCTTTATCTCAAGTCGACATGCATCAAGAGCATAGAGATGCTTGTACTCATGCTAGTGCTGAACAAAGGGAGCAGCCACTGTCACTCGATAATCAAATGCATAGGCATCATGAAGTAGCAGTGGGATATGGATACGAGCAAGAATATCCTAAGAGCTCCCAAGATGAAGAGGAGGAAGATAAAAGTCCTCCATCTCGCACAAGGAAGATAGTACCTCCTAAGCCACCTACACGTAAACTTAGGAAGGACTTTCTTTCTTTAGAGGCCTATAAGTCCTTAGCACATAAGATTAAAGCCATCGAGAGACAAGGCATGACTATTCAAAAGATGAATTTGAGGAAAATCCATAACGAGCCTTTGGATCCTTCGGTGCCTACTCCAGCTTACCCTAAGCATTTTGATATGCCCATGTTGGACAAGTTTAAGGGTGATGAAGATGCACAGGAACATGTCACGAGCTTTCTGGACACTTATTTTTAGATAGCAAGCAATGATGCATTATTGTTGCATACTTTTATCATGACATTTTTTGGGCCAGCCTAAGAGTGGTTTAATTAGCTAAAGAACCATATCATAACTAGTTTCAAGCAATTAGCTGATGCCTTTTTTGAATGCTATTCTTTTGGCATCAAGAAACAGACCAATATTTCTGATCTGGCTGTGCTAGCTCAGCGCGACGATGAGCCAATAGAGCAATATGAAAAGAGATGGAGGAGATTAATGGTGAAGTTGCCATTCCCTATTCCTACCATAGAGTTAACTTGAATGTTTATAAAGAGTTGTGCCAAGCACATATCATTACTGTTGTAGCTGCAATAGTATCCTACATTTGAAGAGGCTTTGGTACAAGCCAAGGTGATCAAGGAAATTAAGTTGTAGGAAGGCAACTTAAAGCTCAAAAATAGGAGAGAGGGATAAAAGAAGAGTGCCACAAACCAACAGGGCAAGTAGGCCCACGTAAATCAAGTGGTACTAAATCTTCAACGAGAGGACAAGGGGCAACATAAACAAAATTATCAAGCCTAACCTCCCCCTGTGCAATATGATGAGCGCAATAATAATTATAAGGGCAAGAATAAAGATCAACGCCCACCTCGCCAGTTCACACCATTGAAAAAATTATTGACGTAAATTTTCCATTAGTTATGCGAGGCCAAGGCAATCAGATTACCCAAAGTCAAGATGATAGACCCCAATCAACCGAAACCAAAGGGGTTCCAAGACGATCTATTTTGCATCTTTCATAGAAAAAAAGTCCATGACATCGAGGTGTGTTGTTATTTCAAAAATATAGTGCAAAATATGATTCACAAGGGTGAGCTTGTAGTGCCACACAACCCACAAGCGCCCGACAATCAGAATATGGGGATTTACAAGAACCCCTTGCCAAATAATGAGGCACCTCAGAACAACATTGGTCAAGTTAACTAGGTGCGATTTGAACCACCTACCCAGGGGTTTGTAGACATGGTCAACATTATCACTAGGCATGGGATATACAAAAAACCAAATCAACCTTGTGCTCCCATTCAAATACAAGTCATGCCTAATCAACAATCGACACAAAATATTCTAGGTCCACCAACAAGACCGGTGGTGACCATAAGAAGCAGGTTGGTCCAAAACCTGTAGACAACTCTTGCAAATTTGTCAATATATGAATTAATATATAGTCCCTGAGAAACAAGGAGACTCTTATGGACATTTTGAGGTCCATTGAAGTATAGGCCTAGGATGCACATGTATTTACTAACTTCGTGGGACATGTACAACAGTGTCAGGAATTAATGATCCAATTTTATGATCATGAGATAAGGATGGTTTATACAACTATGACCGACCCATCATTGCACATAATTATGTGTGTGAATCACATGCCATTTAAAATGGTCTTGATCGATACTAGCTCATCGATCAACATAATAATGACCAAGGTGCTGAGTCATTTGAAGCTACCTAAATCACACATTGTGCCAACTACATTTACATTAGGAGCATTTAATGACGCACTATGTTCTACTGTCGACACAATTATCCTACCCATGCAGATGGGTCTGAAGACCATTTCAATAATGTGTCACGTGATAGAAGGGGCCATGCAGTACAACATTTTACTCAGTAGGCCTTGGATTCGTGAAATGCATTGTGTCCCCTCGATACTGCATCAATGTGTGAAATATATTCATGAGGGACTGGTTCACGTAGTAGCTTCAGATGAGGAGCCATTTAAGTATGTGAACCTAGAATATTTTCTTGGGAGTTTTATACTCCCATCAATGCACCTGGATGTTTGACCATTGTCACCAATGAAGAAACCAAGAGGCAAACCGGTGGTGCATGCACAACCAATGCCATCTATGTCACACAGATCAGAGCATACACTTCCTTGAAGCTATGAACATTAGTCATGTGTCAGGATGATAGGAAGTTGAAGGTGAAAATGAGCGAGAAAGAGAAAGAGCATGAGATCAAGATAATTTTTGAGGACATTCCCATTCCCATGGAAGTTGAGGAACCCCAAGACAAAGATGAGGAGGCACCTCAGCCTTCCTCGCTTGCATCTTCAGTAGGGTCATCCGCACCAGGGGTGATGGTACATCTCGCTAATACCAGATTAGGTGAGTACATTCAAACCAATTATAAAGACTGCGTAATAGATGGGCAAACCATTCAGTCATCATTATTCAGTTGGATCGGTGGTTCCATTTGGAGAGCTGCCTAAGTAGACTAACTTCATATATGCGGGGCCAAATCAACTTCCAATGTGAGAGCCCATGGATGAAGATGACGAGGAATATTTTATAGTAAACATTCGTTATTTGTCTAATCTGGAGTATGCCATGCGTATTTTCAAGCTATATCATTGGCATGAAAATTAACTTGGTCTATTTGAATAAGGAAGGAGGACTCTACTGGAACCTCATTATCGGTTAGTTACTGATAGCTTCGATCTAGGGTTACAGATACGAGGGTAGGATGATTTGCTCGTAGTATCCCTAAATCATCTGTACCTCAGTATGGTGAACGATGTGGATTTTAATCCATATCATTTGGATCCTTCCAAATTATGGAGGAATCACCCTGTGATATCAGTCATCACCATTGAGCCACTCGAAGATCATCGAGAAGGGATCCTTGAGTAGGTTGAGATAGAAATGAACCCCAAAGATCAACTGGGACACCAAACCCGTGATTCAGTCGATGACACATGTAGGGGTGTAACCCCATTATTGTAGGTGATCTTGAGCTAGGAGATCTTTGTAATGAAGATGGAGTGGAGTCCACCTCTGATATGAGTGGACTAGACTATGATATAAATGAATAATCCTCAAACGATGATGAATATGAGGATGAAGTCAAAGGTGCTTATGTAGGCCCTTTATATGTGTGCCATCTATTGCCTAGTGAGTCGGTACAGGATATCGAAGAGATCCTTCCCAATGTTGATCATCCAGGGGAAGAGATCAAGCCAATTTTCTTGGTAGCATCGTACATGAGGTATAATTATCCAATTTTTTTGGATAGCGATGATAGCATGCAAGAAGTAAGATTCATGGGGACTCATTTGGAGGAGCACCCTTCAGGATTGGGGGTGAATAAAGGATTCTATTATGATAGTGACAAAGAAGATGAGCTACAGATGACCTACCTTGGCCCTCCTTATTTGCATTACTATCATCAATCCATCAACATCGATGAGGTCTACAGGAAACTACATGTTGGTTTACATCTGAGAGCAAGATGATTAAATTTGGATTAAATCAATCGGTTGGTTAATCCCCTTCTATCGACCTACATGCATCTCCATGAGCCAAATGATCCTATTTTGCATTCAGTGCATAGGGAGGATCCGGTTATTCATAGTCCTCATAGGGGAGACCCTTTTTTCTTGTGCCATTAGAGCCAGATCGTCGGTATGAGGACTGTGCAGATTTTATAGAGGTCAGTCCGTGTGGTCCTGGAGATCAATTCCATTCCATAAACATGGTCTCTATTGATTTGACCACTCCACTCCACAATCTAGTAGATCCATCTAAACTGTTATATATTAACAAAGATGCTATCGATTGGGATCATGTTGATTCACCCATTAAGCCTGAGGATTTCTTCCCCGACGAAGAAATGTTACAACCTTTCCGTTTTACACCAGGCTGTGCATATGATGTTTATCATACCGAAAATACTTCCAAAAAGGAACCAATCAACCCGGCTGATGACATCCATATGATTCCTATGCCTCACCATCTTAAGGAGGGATCACATATGTCAATAGAGGAAATATTTAAGGTGGATATCAGTGATGATCCCACCATAGCAAAGAAGGTTAATTTTGGAGAGAGTATTACTCCAGATGAGTGGGCTACCCTCATCCCTCTGCTAAAAGAGATACCAAATTTGTTTGCTTGGTCGTACAAGGATATGCCAGGTCTAGATTCAAAATTGGTTACGTATAACCTTTTGCTGAATTTGACAAAGAAGACAATCAAGAAAAAGCTTAGGAAAATGCACCCAACAATAGCCTTAATGATGAAAGATGAGCTACAAAAGGTGTTGGATGTGGAATTTATGGTTTCCATCGATTATCCAGAATGGGTGTCCAATATGGTACGCATGGGAAAACTTGATGGAAGAATCTGTATTTGCATAGATTTCAAAGACCTAAACAAGGCAACATCCAAATATTCATTTCTGTTGCCCAATATTAATGCTCTCGTAGATGCAACTACAGGTCATGAAATGCTCTCCTTAATGGACAATTTTTTTTTTACAATCAAAATCAGATAAAACCCAAAGATCAACACAAAACCATATTTATAACACCATGGGGAACATTTTGCTATAAAGTTATGCCATTCGGCCTCAAAAATGCTTGTTCCACGTAGGGCCATGATAAAATTTTTCATGACTATATGCACAAAATTTATTGAATATTATATCGATGACTTGCTATCCATGTCATTTCTATGAGAAGAGTATGCAGAGGTCTTAAAGAAATTCTTCGATCACCTAATAGATCACAATGTCAGGTTGAATCCTAAGAGGTACGTATTTGGCGTAACTTCTAGAAAATTACTAGGGTTCATCGTCTCCAAGAGAGGCATCGAAGTAGACCCAACAAAGGTCAAAGCCATTTTGGAAATGTATCCTCCCACCAATATTAAGGAATTAAGGAGCCTTCAAGGCAATGTAGCCTCGATAAAGTGATTTATCGCCCAACTATCAGATAAATGTTGACCCATGAATCAACTGCTACATAAGGGGGTCCCATTCAACTGGGATGAGGACTACAAGGTAGCCTTCACTGAGATAAAGTAATACTTGGTGATGCCTCCAGTGCTAACTCCACCAAGGCCAAAGGTGCCTTTTCTACTATATATATCGACAACTGAATTTGCATTGGGAACCATGTTAGCCCAAAAGAATGTGTAAGACAAATAATAGGTCATATATTATATTAGTCAAACCTTGGTGATCTATGAGCTCGAGTATGCATATGTGGAAAAATTGTGTTTAGCAATAGTGTTCGCTACAAAGAAATTGCAACACTATATGCTAAGTCATACGATGTATGTTATATCCAAACAAAATCCTTTGCAATACATGATGAGTAAGACTTATCACAATACATGTACTACAAAGTGGATCATGCTATTGATGAAATTTGATATAGAATTTATAAGCCATAAGTGCATTAAGGGATAGGTCATAGTAGATCAACTAGCTGAGGCACCACTGTCAAACAGTAGGTCTATAACACTTGAGCTTTCAGATGATGTAGTCTTCATCGTATCTGAAGCTCCTGAACCTAAATAACCAGAGAACAATGCTGATATGAATTTGTTCTTTGACGGTTCAAAGTGTGAACAAGGGGGTGGTGCCAGAATAGTGTTATTCACACCGCAAGGAGATCTAATGCCCTTGTCATTCAAGTTGGATTTTTTGTGCACTAACAACACCACTGAGTATGAAGCCCTACTGTTGGGCCTCCACACAACTGTCACCATGAATATTAAGAGATTGAACATCTTTGGTGACTCCTTGCTCATAGTAAATCAAGTCAAGGGGCTTTTTCAGTGTTGGTGTCTCGTATTGAAAGCCTATAAAGATCTAGTTGACACATATTTGGCCAAAATTTAATGGTATGACATTGAGGCAATCCATTGATCATCAAATAGGTTTGTAGATACCATGGTTTCTTTGGGATATTTAATACCTCAGAATCCATATGTTGATTTCACTACCATCCATGTCAAGATGCTCTCGCATCCAATAGGAGAGTGTGCAACCTATGATAACAAAGAATCATTTAACATGATCAGTGTAGAACCACAAGCTAAATGGTTCTGTAGAGATGAAGACTTTCTTAAGAAGGCACCCTGGGGGTTATGAACCTCTCAGAGTCCCATGGGGAGTGGAACTACCATTCACCATAGGGTCGTTTTCGATTCTACATTTTCAAAAGTAAATACGTAGGGAGAGCAAGCCATCTTAGTATTCGAAGCTGAGATTTATCAAAATTGGATGTCACAAATTAAAGACTTCCTAAAGCTTAGTATAATACCAAAGGGATTTTCGCATACCACAAAGCACACATTTAAAAAAAAGCGGTCAAATATATCTTAATAGGAGACATCTTGTACCGAAGAAGCTACGATGGAGTTCTCCTTTGTTTCTTAGAGCCCCAAGAGGCATCATGGGTAATTTCACAAGCCCATGATGGTACGTGCGGTGGTCATTTCAACGACATGGCCATTGTCAAGTGCATCCTTCGAATGGGTTACTATTGGCCCACTATGGAGAGGGAGTGCAATGTGTATATCAAGAAATGTGTTAAATGCCAGCATCATGGTAATATTATGCACTTTCCATTGTAGACATTACAACCCATGCAAGCGTCTTGGCCATTTGCTCAGTGGGGATTGGATATTATAGGCAAGATCTCTCCTCCATCAATGGGCTGACATACATTCATAATCATAGCTATTGAGTATTTTACAATGTGGGTGGTAGCAATACCCTTAACAATGACAACTGGAGCTCGTATAACAGAGTTTATACTGGAGCATATCATAAGTCATTTTGGGATTCCATCCAAAATAATATCGGATAATGGAACATATTTCAAGAACAAAATTATTAGAGCTTTGACATCTAAATATAGAATAAAACATAGTTTTGCGACTCCATACTATCCGCAAGAAAACATGCAGGCAGAAGCTTCAAATAAGACAGTGGTGGCCATCTTGAAAAAATGGTACAAGAAAACCATAAAGACTGGCACATCCAACTGCCCCTTGTGCTATGGGCTTACAGGACTAGTATTTGGATGCCCACTAGGGCAACACCGTTCTCACTAGTATATGGCACTAAGGCCATTATACCCTTGGAATTAGAAATTCCAACGTTGTGCATTGCATTGAAAGAGTTCATCAATGATGACACTACGTGACAAGCTCGATTGGATCAACTAACGCTACTTGATGAACATCACGTGAATGCCCTGGAGCATCTCCACATCTATCAGAAGTGACTAAAACAAGTTTACAATGTCAAAGTCCACTAGAGAGACTTTGAAGTTGGGGATCTTGTATTGAAATAAAACCAACAGAACTCTAATTTACCACCAGATATGCAAGACAAATTTGTAGCTAATTGGCTAGGACCCTACATCATATCTAAAAATATTGGTCCGGGTACCTATTGCCTAATGTCGCTAGGGGGTGTTGAAGAGCTTGAACCTATCAACATCATCCATATTAAGGCATTTTATGCTTAAAGTAGCATAGTAAAAGGCTCTGAGAGCTGCTTGTAACTGCTCGATCATTCTAAAAAGCTCCAAACACTCCCATAAGTGGTTTGGTTAATCAAAAAGCTCCAAAGGCATCTGTAAGACCTTTGGTCAACCTCAAAATCTCCAAGGGTTTGGTCAAAACTGGTCGGTCATCCCAAAAGGCTCCAAGGGTTCCTGAACTACTTGGTCATGTTAGTTAAAAGCCTTGAGGATTTGCTTATAATCGCTCGATCATCTTAAAAATATCCAAAGGCATCTGTTAGCCCTTTGGTAAAATACAAAAAACACCAAGAGTTTTTGAAAACTGCTTGGTCAACCCCAAAGGCTCTATGGATTCCTAAAATCACTTGGTCATCTCAAAACACCCCAAAGGTACCCATAATCCCTTTGGTGAATCCTAAAAGCTCCAAGGATTCCTAAAAATTTCTTGGTCAATCTAAAGGCTCCATAGTTATGTACTCGTCGTTTGGTCAATTATGAGGCTCAAAACCCATAAAAATTATAAAATCAATAAAATCCAAAAAAATTAGTAAAGCATAAAATCCAAAAACATTTGCATTTGCATTTGAATTTTGTATTTACACATGCATTCGCTGCATTATTGTATTGCATATAGGCATTCATTATCTATTGCATTTCATAATAGAAGTAATTGTGTTTGTCAGTCTGACAAACGACGCCATGTTTGTGTTTAAATCATGCATCTCTACATTTATCATGATCCATCATTCATGTGAGTAATTGTATTTTTCAACACAACCTATAATGTTGCTATGGAGATATACTAGGGTTTTTTGGTCACTCAGCCATACCTAGTGGTCTTATCAAGAGTTGGTAGAAAGCTTACTTTGCTTTTGTAGCTAAGTTTCAGTTAGTATAGTCCTTAGCATATTAGAAGCCTATCACTAATCAACAAAGTTAAACAATCCTAACAAGGACTAGGGGAATATGAAAGCCATGAATCAGGACCAGGTATCTTGAAGCGAAAAGAGTTATTCTTGCTTATCCCTCTACGTGAACGGTATGGGAAATATTGGTAGTTGGTAAAAGGACAAGTTAGTTCCCTATTCAGAATCCCTTGCTTACGATAAAATGAGTAATATCCCAAAGAAATATCCCACATCAATCCTCATGATTGATACCCTAGATCGATATCATAGATCGACTCCCTAGAGTGATATCCCATATTGATATCATAAGATCGATATTCTCAATGGATATACCAGAAACAAATTTTCCAAGTAAATCCCCCAAAGGAAAGTTTTCAAAGAAAAGTATCAAATGTAAATGCCAAAAAGTGAATATCAAGTGAAGATTAAAAAACAAGCTTAAATCAAAGTTCAAAGTGAAGTTCAAAAGTGAAGATCAAATGAAGATCATAAATCAAAAGTTTGAGCGGAGATCAAATGAAGATCCAAAATCCAGTTTGAATAGAGATCAAATGAAGATACAAAGACAATTTAAAAAGAATATGGAATCGAATCCCTTGCTTCACTACATATGAGCAAGAATCCCAAAAGTTGAAGGATAGAAAGGAACGAGCCTCAATCCCTGGAATTTTTAGCACTATTGTACCTTATGCATGATGATATGTCTGACGCATTAGCACCTTGCTTATGAACAAGACCAATGTTTGAATTTGGAAGAGCTAGCTTCAGGTGTCCTGCATTGCCTAGTGGCTTAGTCCAACTAAAATCTAAACTTGATATTGGATAAGACATTTGTGGAACCCCTATCTTAGCAATGGGCTAAAAGAATCTCGCCTGACATCGGGGAATGCTCATGTCTTATCTTAAAATAATCATTTGCACACATAGGGATAATGAATAGTTAGGGTCTATCCTAGCAAAAGACTTTTATCTCAAAAGTCTAGTGTGGTTAGTATGCAACTTTTGATAAATCTATTAGGGTGTTTGAGTCTCATGGAAAACCTCAAAAATTTCTCCCATAGCAACAAAATGTCAAAAATTGCAACCATATAAATCATAAAATTGCAAAGTATCGAATCCATGATACATAATTATATAAAGCACAATCAACATATAGGATAGATATCATATGGATATTAGAAATAATATTTAGATGGCCACTGACTATATCGTGCATTTTTTCAAATTTTGCAAAAAAAATTGAATGACACATTATATCATTCGCACCATAAACATCGCATACCATTGTATTTCATATATGGATGATTAATTTATTAAATTCCTATATTAAGGATTTTCAATTGCATTCATGATTTTTATACATTCTATGGTGTCATCCATTATATTGATAAACATAGCTACATTTATTCCTTATGTTTTAAGTGATTAAAGCATACAAGTTCATTTACATTATATTAGCATCGTGTAAATAAATAATTCAATACATTAATGCATGCAAAGAAAGCAATAACAAATATACGTTAAGAAAAGAACATCACATCCATATGCATCCATCACAAAAAGCACATCTAAGCATCTATATCATTGCATATCATAATCATAAATCAAATAGCTATCTAGTGCATGTCATCCATACATCAGATCATATAACATTAGCATAACATAAGCATTGCATCCATGTGCATCACATAAACATAAAATCAAAATAAATGAGTACACAATAATGAGCCATAAAATAATGATCAGTCATATCATATATAAATGTGTCTCAAAGTACATCGGGAGTACAAAAATACCTGCAGGCTACAAATGTGTAGGTCCTCGAACTTACACCAAAAATAATATGTATCAAAAATATATCCTGAAAACAATAGAGTTCTAGCTCTAATATGCTCCCCGTGTACTAGAGCTCTCACTGCCTCCCTCAATACTGTGCTCAGGAGCCTGCTCTGCCTGCTGCCCTACTATCTACTGTGGATCCTACTAAGAGCCCTGGGTATCGCCTAGTCTGAAGAGGCCTAGAACTCACCCAACTGCCACCTCTGCAATGGGCATATCTATGCACCATGACCTATGCCTGGATGTTGCAGTAGACTACCCTGCCTCCCTAGTCCTAGTATGACTACTACCACCATGTGTACTAGAGGACCTGTGTGTCCTCTCACTCTGATGGGTGTGATGGCTCGAGCTAGCAGTAGACCGTATGGTAGTCCTAGATCTAGTCCCCTGGGACTCTGGAGCATATGAATCCTTGAGAACCTTTTCACCTAGCATCTATATATATCCAACTAGCTGGTCAACCTGAGAAACCCTGGATGCATGCCTATCATTGGCATTCATTAGCAAACCCTGCAAGCGCTGGATCTTGTGGCATGGTAGTTAGGAGAAAAATAGAAATTATAAATATATTAATCAATCCACACCAATGTAAATTTTACAATGCTTAAATAGAAGGGAATTTAACAACCTTAGAAAACTTAGGGAATAGATAGGGAATGAAGGAAAATAGGGAGGAAAAGAGGAAGGGAAATTGATGTCAAACTTCCTGCCATCCATGCCGTCCAATATGCCCAATAAACTGCTGTCCAAGTCAACCTATCTGCCCAATCAGCTACCGTCCAAGGAGGTAAAAGGGTAAGGTCCAAAAATTACCATTGTAAACATTTTTTTACCCCTTTTTACTGCTTTAACTTTCAACATTATCCCCCTTAAAGTTGAGAGGACTAACTATACAGTCTCTCAGCTTTATATATTGAGCTTTAGCTATACCTTTGGTGAAAATATCTACAATATTATCCAAAGTGTTACAATATTGAAGCTCAACTATCTGTTGTTCCACCATATCTTGAATGAAGTGATACTTCATATCAAAATGCTTTGATTTTCTATGGTGGACTGGATTGTATTCCAACTGAATGACACTTATGTTATCACAATACAGTTGAGTTGGACCACTTTGAATTTCTCCAATCTCTTCAAGGACTTTTCTCAACCATAGGGCTTGAGTACTAGCATGTGTGATGGCTATATACTCAACCTCAGTCGATGACAATGCTACAACAATTTGTTTCTTGGAACTCCATGTAATTAATCCTGATACTAGACTAAAACATTCCCTAATGTAGATTTCCTATCATATATATTGCTGCCCCAATCACTGTCACTGAAGCCAACTAATTTCATAGAATTACATTTTTGGTAATGGATTGCAAAATCCAATGTACCTTTTACATATCTTAAGATTCTTTTAGTTTCTTGCAGATGCAACTCAAATGGACTAGCCATAAACCTTGAAACTAGAGAAACAACATATTGAATATCGGGCCTTGTGTTGGTGAGAAACATCAAACTCCCAACCATGCTCATGTAAGTGGTCATGTCAACCTTTGATGCTCCATCGTCCTTGCTCAATTGGATCCCATGTACAGTTGGAGTTGCAACTGATTTGCATTGCTCCATGGCAAATTTCTTGATCATGTCTCAAGCATACTTGTGTTGACATATGAAGATCTCTTTGTTTGATTGATGCACTTCCATTCCTAGGAAGTATCACATTAAACCAAGATCTTTCATCTCAAACTGCTTCATCATGGAGTTTTTGAAATCCATATTTATTTTAGTGTTACTACTCATAAATATTAGATCATCCACATACAAACAAACTATGAGAATGTCTACTCCATACTTTAGGTAGTACAAAGTTGGTTCACTTTTGCTTCTTGTGAATCCATACTCATTGAAATAGCCATCAATGTGTGAGTACCAAGCTCTTGGTGCTTGCTTGAGGCCATAAAGTGCTTTCTTCAATTTGTAAACAAGGTTCTCCTTTCCTTGTTCTTGAAAACCTTGAGGTTGTTGAATATAAACCCCTTCTAACAAGTATCCATTTAGAAAAGCACTTTTCACATCCATGTGTTGGATGTTCCATTCTTTATGGTCTGCTAAGGAAAGAACTGATCTGATTCTCTCTTGTCATGCAACAGGAGCAAAGGTTTCCTCATAGTCAATACCAAATTTTTGAGTAAAACCTTTTGCTACTAGTCTCACCTTATGCCTCTCAATGCTTCCATAAACATTGTACTTGGTCTTGTAGACCCATTTACACCCAACACATTTTTTCCCTTTGGGTAGCTTTACTATCTCCCATGTATCATTATTGTTTATATAGGTTATTTCCTCTTTCATGGATTTTTGCCATACATTTTGAGTACATGCCTTCTCATAGCTAGCTGGTTCTAGTTGTGTACTAGCCATTAAAGCATAATTGACTACATCTCCCCTAGGATCATGGTAGTTATCATCTCCATACAATTGCAAATTTTCAAGTTGCTGCAAAATTGTATTCATCTCACTAGCTTGGATTCTAGTGAATCTTCTTTGGAAATTCTGATCCAACATTTGAAAAGATGGATGATGTTGTAATGTTCTTTTGCCTCTCGATGGAGAGTCTCTGTCAATGTCCATCGATGAAGAACTTACTGATCTTTATGGAGAAGGACTTGGAGTGGCGGTTGAAGTACTGGATGTAGTACTCATGTATGGGCTTGGAGGGAGTGGTGTGCCTTTAATTTTCTTTGGAAACACCTGCTATATCTATGAAGAACTTACATCTTGGGACTCATCATCAACAAAAATTCTTTGATGACCCCATTCTCCCCCTTCATAAAAAATTACATCCCTGGAGAGTATAATTTTATGAGTCTTGGGATTGTAGAGTCTATATGCTTTTGTAGACTCACAATACCCTACAAATATACAAGCTTGAATTTTGGGATCAAGCTTCTTCCTTTTCTCATCAGGAATGTGCGCATATGCTAAAGAACCAAAAAATTTGAAATGCTTTACATTTGGTTTCTTTCCATACCACCCCTCATAAGAATTGACACCATCTAAACTAGAAGGTGGAATTCTATTTAGAATATATACACTGGTTCTTACAGCATCAACCCAGTACATATTAGTTAGATGCTTAGTATGAAGCATTATTATCACCATCTCAACGATGGTGCGGTTCTTTTTCTTTGCCACACCATTCTGTTGTGGTGTATAGGCAGTGGTGAATTACCTTTTGATCCCACTTGCTTTACAATATTTCAAGAATGCTTTTGAGGAGTACTCACCTCCTCGATCTATCCTAAGAAATTTTAGATAATTCCCACTTTGATTTTCTATATTGTTCCTAAAATCCATGAAGCAATCAAAAGCTTCATATTTATGTTTCAAAAAATAAATCCAACACATTCTAGAGAAGTCATCTATGAAAGTGAGAAAATAAGAATTATTTCTAAGACTCTGTGTTTGCATTGGTCCACAGATGTCTGAATTTACTAACTGAAGTGGATAGCTGGCTCTCCATGCTTGTCCTTTTGGAAACTTTGACCGTGAGTGCTTTCTCAAAGCACATCCTTCACAAACCTTTTTTTTTTCATTGATTTTGGGAAGTCCTGTCACCAGAGCTTGAGAAGTTAGGAGTTTCAAGCTAGCGAAATTAAGGTGACCATATCGCAAGTGCTAAAGCACACTTGGATTTGTTATAGCTACATTTGTAATTTGAGCTCCTCTTGGCTCATCAAATTTGAGAGGGAATAACCAATTATTGGTCATGGAGACCTATGTGATGACACGATTACAATTATTTTTATCAAAAATGATACATTGTCCTTCATCAAATACAAGTTTGTAATTGTTCTCCATCATTTTCCCAACACTTAGTAGATTTTGTTGGAGCTTTTAAGTGTAATAGATGTCATGCACTTTCTTTAGTCCTTCTTTGGTTGGAACCTCCATGGCTCCAATACCTTCTACTTGTAATGTTTTATCATCCCCTAATTTGATTTGGGATTTATAAGTGGAATCTAGAGTAGCAAATAAATTTTCTTTGCCACTCATATGGTTTGAACAACCAGTATCCACAATCCAAGTGTCATTTAGATGTTTTTTTTATTGTCCATATGAAAGAAAAATATTAGAGGTATCATCTTCTTCTCCATAATTGCCATATTGACTACTGTTGCCTTGTGAATATTTTGACCAGCAGTCGCGAGTAAAGTGACTTGGCTTGCCACAGTTGAAACAAGCTGATTTGGACTTGTCACTTCCTCACCCTTGATTTCCACTTTGGCCTGTATGTCCTCCTCAATTTTGGTTTCCACCTCTATTTTGATTGCATCTTCTGTATGAGTTGTCTCCTTTGTTGGAATTGCCTCCTCTGTTTTGGTTGCCTCCTCTATTTTGGTTGCCTCCTTTGTAGTTGCCTCTACCTATACCTCTTTGTTGTCCTCTGCCTTGACCTCTTCCACATCCTCTTCCATTGTTTTCATTGGAAGTGAAGGCCTTCTCATCACCCCCGTAGCTGGTTGAAGGAGTTTCAGGAAACCTCTCTTCATGTGACATTAAGGATCCGATTAATGCATCGAATGTTAAAGTGGAAAGATCTTTGGATTCTTCTATAGTTATGGCAATATGATTCCATCTCTATGGAAGTATTCACAATATTTTTTTTACAATTGTCTCAGGATTGATTTCCTCGCCAAGTGTAACCATTTTATCAACAATTGCTTTTAATCTAACATAATAATCACCAAAATTTTCATCATCTTTCATTATGAGATTTTCAAAATCTCTTTTTAGTGTTTGAAGCCTCACCTACTTCACTTGATCACTACCTTGGAATCCATATTTTAAAGCTTTCCATGCAGCTTGTGTAGTTGTACAAGCGGTGATTCTAGAGAATATGCTTTTCTCCAATGCAGCTTGGAGATGAGAAAGAGTAGAAGATTTTTTCTTTTGTCCTTATTTTCGTGTTTTCTTGTCTATGGCACTTAGTGTTGTCCAGTCTAAGGGTTTTGTGTAACCCTCTTCTATTAAGTTCCACAAACCTCTTTCTATGAGCAAGGTATTCATTTTTATAGACCAGTACTCGTAGTTGTAACCATTGAACTCTGTTATAGGTAAACTATTGTGTGAGGTCATATTTACTAAAAAACTCTCTTTATTTCACGGTTATAATAAAGCACTTTGTTGTTTTGAAAGAAGGAAATAATAAGAAGGAAGAAAGAAGAGATTACAAACTTAATTCAAATTTGACTTGTTCTACTCTATCATTGATTGCTTGTTCCTCTTGCTTTGGGGATGCTATCTGTTGATTCACGAAATTATCTACTACTTCTTCTTCATCGTCACTTATCAATATTATTTTTGGTGATTCTGGTTCTAAGATTTCCATTGAAATACTGTAGTGTGTATATTCTGATTCTTATGGTGTAGCTTGTGCGGATTTCGATTGTTCAAATTGACTCTTGAATGAGTTGTCTTCAAAATCTGCCTCGTACCCTAAGTCAGGATGCCTTTGATGTGCAATCACTACATTCTAAAGTTGGCTAAACACAATGTTGAGCCCATCACCTCTTACTTTTTCATCAAAACTCTCTGCTCCTTCTCTTTCTAAAATTGCACATAAGGCATGATAACAACCATTTGGTCTTATCATCAATGCCTCTTTACAATTTTACAATTTTGATCCTTGGTCTCTTTTAAAAAAAAACCTAAGCCTCTTAGGCTTATTACACAAGATTTGTGATTCCTTGAATCAAGTGGAAAAAAAATGAACCTTTCTATTACAATGAATTGTCTCCTAGACAATATTCTCCTAGACAATATTCTCCTTATTTTATAATATTAAAAAAAAATATATTACTATTTAATAAAAAATTAAAAAAAGCAATTATATTTAATTTATTAAATATAATATAAGTGTTTAATTTAATAATAAAAAGAAAAAATTAAAAAAACTTTTATATAAAAAAAAATTATCCTCTGTAGGAATCGAACCCGCAACCTCTTGTCTTCAAAAAATCGTGCTAACCAACTTGACCACCACCGTCGATGAGAACTAAGGACAACAATGCAATTTTTATAAAGTTTCGAATCCGCCTTCAATAAAAAATAAAAAATGACTTGTTACCGTCGGGTTTCGAACTTATGATCTGCAGGAGGGTGGGCACCTTAAGGCTGGCTCCTCGAGCCAGTCGAGCTGCATGGCTCGATGGGAAGGCAAGGGAGGCTTACCTCCTTTATTATTCTCATGGCCACACCAAAGGAAAAAAAAAATTAGGGACTTTAGTCCCACATCGGTCGTGCGAGCGCGTTTGAGGTGTTTAAAACCCTCAACGCTCACAACGTCACTTGATTGCCTTAGGGAAATTATTAACCACCCTTTTACCTCCTTCTCGAGCTATCACTCCTTGCCATATTGCTTGTTGCATGTCCTTTTTCTGCCACATTGTCGGTCCTCTGTCTGTTCTCTATCCTCTGGTCTACACCAGCCTCTTTCTCTCCTCACCACATGGTGTTTTTTGGTTGGTTTCTCCTATGGTTGCTCCTCCTCATGTGCTCTTTGTGCAGGTCTTCTCTAGACCTTACCTTGATTCATGATTCACGGGCCTTCATTGACCTCACCTCGATTCGCATGCTATGAGTCCCACTCAGCCTCACCTTGGTGCTCGTGCTACGTGGTTCCTCTGATCTTTATCTGTGGGCCCTTTATGACCTCTCTTTGATACCAAATGTGGCACGATAGTTAGGAGAAAAATAGAAATTAGAAATATATTAATCAATCCACACCAATGTAAATTTTACAATGCTTAAATAGAAGGGAATTTAACAACCTTAGAAAACTTAGGGAATAGATAGGGAATGAAGGAAAATAGGGAGGAAAGGAGGAAGGGAAATTGATGTCAAACTCCCTACCGTCCATGCCATCCAATATGCCTAGTCAGCTGCCATCGAATTCAACCTATCTGCCCAGTCAGCTGTCATCCAAGGAGGTAAAAGGGTAAGATCCAAAGCTTACCATTGTAAATAATTTTTTTACCCCTTTTTACTGCTTTAACTTCCAACAAATATTTGCCATAGGATCCTGAACACCTGGTAGTGCTACTTCTGGTGCCATCGGAGACCCCATAATCACCTAAGAGGATGAGGGATCCCCCCTCTATGCCCTGAGTAGATCCTACTCTACTACTATTGCATCCCTTTATGCCAGTGCCAAATCATGAGCACTAGTGATCTTGCCAACTTGGGTCTCTGCTGTTGTAGCCCATGCTATCAGGCTAGAATTTTTTTGCTCTTCTTGCATCGATCAGTGATCTCTATCAGTAAACTGTGCTTGCAAAGTAGCGATAATAGTGTCTCTCTCCCTCTGTTGCATCTAGAATCACCGAAGCTGACTCTACAAGTTAACCACCTGTGCCAAGAGTAGTCCCTCTGCACTATCAGGAGGGACCTCACCCTCCTTGGGAGCCTCCTCATCAGGGTCAACCTCAGGAGCCTCCTCAGTAGTAGCATTTGTTCCCCAGCCACCCTCTATCCACTGGAGCACATTACGCCCATCAGGATCCACCTCTACCCCTGCCTGATCTGTATCTTGGCCTAGAGGTCCCATCCCATACCAACAAAACATAGACCACCATCTATCATACTCTGGAGTGGTCGCAGTTCTGTCAACTCCAGTCTCCTAGAAGTCATCTAGAGCATCCCCTAGAGCCAGAGGATGGATCCATGATAGATCCCTCTCCAAATCCATGTGCCTATAGGCGAACGAGATCTCTAGGATGTCCTACACCATGTCGAACTACCATAGGATGTGAGAGAAAAAATAGGTACTCTTTGATCTTGGCCTTTCAACTGAGTAACCATATATCCCAGTGAGACTATCAAAGCCACTCTTTGGTCTTAGGTCAGTCAAGACACTCCATGTAGGGCCGCCACTCGACATCATCTAGCCCGAGTCCTACGAACCAGGTAATATAATGCTGGACATCACCAACATGGGTCCTACTCCGAAAGCCCTCCTCCTCTTGAGGCTAGCAAGCAGCATAGCACTGGTTGACATTGTCAATATCTTTGATATGCAAGGTTAGCTCCCCAAGATGCTCTATCCTGATGTGTAGCCAACCCAAAATATGTAGAAGTAGACTGCAACTAATCCCCTGATGACTTCGATCAGTGATCTGATATAGCTCTCGATACAGCTAAGCCAATAGAGTACTCCCCCAATCTAGGAGTAGCGATTGTTGGATAGAGCTCTAAACAACTCTACGCATAATTGGCTTAGAGGTTTCAACGAATCCTCATTCCTGAGGAGTCTGGAAGCACAACTTGCACCATTAGGTGCATGAAAATGACCTTGCACATGGAGAAGATGTTCTTCCCCTACCAATAGCTAATGTGGACCCCTCCATGGTCAATGGCACACTGAACCTCCTCGCTCTGGACATCGAAGATGGCATAGAAGATGAACTCCTTAGCGCTAGAAGTCAAAGAGATGATGGTGTCGCCATTAATGGGGATCCTAAATATCCTATAAGCATCCTCTAATGTAACCATCATTTCTCCTATAGGCAGGTGAAATATGTTGGTCCATGCATTTCAGCACCAGGCCAACGCAGTCAGATAGGATTGATCTACCTGGATAGTGGGTAGATCCAATACGTAGCTAAAGTTGACAGCTCTGAACCACTCTCACTCACCATTAGTGAGCTCTATGTGGAGAGTATTCAAAATACCAGGCTCTCGAGCTCTAGAGGTCAATCTCTGAAATAAACAACATGATATAAGAGAAAGTTAACTAAAATAAGCAAAAACATTTAAAAATGACCTAAAAATCATCAAAAATAGTTAAAAACTAATAAAATTGTAAAAACATGTCATCATGTAGGCCTGCAAATCAAATTTGTCAATAAGACAGGTCAGGAATACATTAAATGATATTAATTGCCTTAGAAAAATAAAAAAATTTACAATTTTTTTCTAAAGTTGGTGAATCGCGGGTCAACCCTGCGGTCCGCATGCGGTTAAAAATTGATCGTTGGGATTTTGAATGCTGACCACAACCGATGTTGGGATTTTGAATGCTGACCATAGGTGGCAGCTGTGGTCCCCAATTGACCAATTAGGAACCACATCTAGTACCTGCGGTCTCCAATCGAGATCCCGTCGGGTGCGATACCGTGGCCAAAAATGAAAAAAAAATCAAACCTAAGCTACCCTAGCCTAAGATGAGGTTCATTACCCATAATTTAGTGAAATTGATTTACCAATTAATTAATTGGGTTCATTTTTAGTGGAAATGGATGCGAGGTCTTGGTTTTTAATTTATCTTACCCTCGCCTCGTCTTCCATGGCTAGAAGATGTTTGCCCATGCCCTGCCATCGTGCTGTGAGTAGATGTGCAGGTAAAGTTTGGTAGGTTTCAGGTGAGTTCTCAGCTATCACTGTCAGAGCTATAGATTTGCAAGTCATTATCAGGGAATAATGAGAGACATTTGAAAATTGGAATTTTTATAGGCCTCCCATGTTTCGTGCGGACCGCAGGCCCTAGCCGTGGTTCCCAAATTTACAAATGAGAACAATAGACCCTAGCCACGGTTTGCAATTGGTAAGCAATTTAGAAAAATACCACCATGGGAAGGCCAAAAATGTAAATTAATACCTCTCATTGGTTCAAAAATCAATAAAAGCAAACTAATTTGGAAATTTGGTGATAAGCAAGCACCAGGATGCAATTAAAAATAAAAAATCTGGCTAAGATTATAAAATACATTCAACCTAGGTCGTCGCTATGAAAATTATTTTATGGAGCGACGCACCTCCTAGCCAAATAAATAAGCTCAATTCATAATTCAAAACATTCAAAAAAATCAAATAGTTCAAAACACCAAATGCGCCTCGTATTCAGTAATTTACCTTATACATTTTGTGGTTGTAGCGACTTGCGCTCCATGCAATCCGGCAAGATGAGTAAATTACCATAAGGAAATTTGGGGCAAAAATTGTTTTCATTGATCTGATATGCTTCTTTTCAATCCCTAAGAAGGCATTCATGGCCAGACTACTCCATGGGAACGAGGTGTTGCATGCCATTTCTTCTATGACATATTTTCAGCAAATCATCGACAATTTGATTCAACATAAATCTGATTGGATTTGTATCATTTAGATTTTCTAAGACATCTATTGTAGCCTGACTGCTCCATGGGATAGAAATGTGCAAATATTATTAACAGTTGGAATAAAAATTTGAACAAGGCCTAGCTAATGCATTAATTTGCTCGAATATAAATTTGTTCAGATCATCCATGGTGGTCAAGCGACATCGCCGCTTCATACATTGTCATTAACCTAATCAAATCATCACTTGAGGGGGTAGTCATAATATTGAATCATAATCAAAATCAACAGAAGATCCCTGAAATCGTAGATCCCTTGATCTTGTCAAAATTGTGTTCATCCTTGTGAATCATTGTCAATAGCTATCATAAGCTTACCCCTTTGCTTGGGAAAAATAACAAATATGATAATTTGTTTTTATCTCATCTTCTTTCAGTTATATAGGCCTAAATCCTATTTTAGCATCAAACGCTACCCGAATGACTGATGGCGAGTGTAATCTTTTCAAGTTTAAGCCTCTAAAGAGTTGGAAGCAATGATTCCAAGATTTGCATCCTTTTGTTGGACCTGGGGTATCTAATGCTTATATGACTAATGATCATCATAGAACCTTTGGTATCATTTTAGGAGGTATATTTTTTCTCAGTGCTATTTGATATCACAACGCATCTCAAAAGGGGCATCTATAGACACCTAAAATGCATCATGTCAAGGGTGACTACTCATATAGACATGCTACAAGACCATATGGAAGATCTTGGACAAACTCCAAGATAGATCAGTGGTTCTAACCACTCAATTTGGGCTCCTTGGCCTAACCAGTCTGAACCGCATCCCAAACCTGTGGTTTACAAATGAACTGCGGTTGAGACCTACGATTCAAATTCTAGACTGCAGTTGTGACTTGCAATCTTAACTGGAGTTCAGTTGGCCTTCAATTCGAGCCAAATCAATTGGAACAACCATTTGATCTAGAAGAATGTGGTTAATGGATGGAAGATTCTAGAGGCTTGCATTTCAATTGTCATAACCACCTCTTATTGATTTTGGCTTCTCTACGAAGCCACCCCAAGTCCTAGGGCATCTTATAAATACCCCCTCTAAATGAGGAGAGGATATAGATGATTTGTATAGCGAAGCGCTAACGAATTATTGAGAGAGAGTGAGTTGATAAAATGAGCAATGAAGCCTTGTCGACTTGCATATTGAATTCATGCATTCAAATGTCACTTTGCTATTCATCCAACGATCAATTTTCCATGGAAGTTCTAGGAGCCTAGGAGGATCAAGAAACACAAATCCAGGCAAATGAAGGCCTATCACAGTGATTCAACCACCAAACCTATTAGAAGGACACCGAAGGTGACCCTTGAACATCAATTGGACAAGGAGTCAAGCCCACTACCCTTGGAATTTAGGGTAAGCGTATCAGATTGCTAACTATGGCTTTTAGCCACAATTTACAATGTAGACCGTTCACTAGAGCTATGATTTGTAGTAGAGGTATAACCACCTTCCTATTTTCATTTTTGTATGGTTAACTAGCTTAGATTAATCGTTTTCATGGTTTAATTACATTTTAGTAGAATTATGACCATAGACTTAGGTTAGTTTAGCTTATTTATGTTTATGCTTAAATTATGACTTAAATAGTTTCTTTAAGTATGTTTATGCTTCATTTTATATATCTGATCAATGCATAGTGTAGCTGCTACTTTTATTTATGCTATTATATGAATCTTGATTTGATTTGCATAAATTAGAAGTACTTTTCATGTTTTCTTGATTATGCATGTTTAATGGTGTCATTATGCAATTTACCTAAAAGTCCCTCATCATGAGAGGCTGCCTATCTTTTTGACATTCTTGTGTTGTTTCTTGACCGCAGGGAACAGTTTCAAAGGATAACCAACTATCAAGTTCCTTCCCCATCGTGAAGAAGAGGGCACCTCCACACTAGAGCAGTTCGTGTCATCCTGAAAGGTATTTGGAAATCACACCTACCCTTAAGAGGGAAACAATTGTGCACTACTATTGTAATATTGTATCAAAATGACTATCCCTAGGAGGGATGTACTTGTAATTTGATGTTGACTTCGAATACAATGGAATAAAACACATTTCTTCTTGATTCATTGTTGTCAATTTCTTTTTCTTGTATGCATGTCATATATTATCATTTATTTCAATAGGATGCCATCGGGTGTGAGCCTTTTTGGTGGTTACACATAGGTATATTTAAATGTGAGTTTTTGCACCTGTTGGAGCTTATGGAAATCACCTATTGATGTTTAAGTTCGTTAGCACCAATTGACAATTAAAATTTTTACACACTTTCTTTCAAGGTGGTTGGTGTTATTTGTTTCTACAATGGAATTCCAATCCACTATTTATCTAAAGCCCTCAAATTTTGCCCCTTCAAATTCCAAAATAGACCCCTACTCCCGAGTAGAAGAACTACCCATGATCCACATACTGCTACAATATGGTGTTATTCTAGGTAAACTAAACTAGCCAGATTAAGAGTACAAGGTTTTATAAAGTAGATCAAGTAGTTAACTGCTAATATAGACCAAGTTTGAAATTAAAGTATTGGGCAGCCCACACGCGAGCATACACTGATTTCTGTAATTGAAAATCATAAAAAAAATTAAATTCATTACACAAGCTAAGTGATTGCTTTGCGTCTCGTGTCATTAAAAAAACCATTTCCAACATCAAGTTCCAAGATATATTATAACAAGTTGAGGAACTGGGAAGTAGCGTAGCCATTTCCAAGAAGTTGTCATCCATGAATAGTTGTTTATAACCATTTCTAACATGCCCTACAAAGTTTTTACCCTTCGTGATGAATTTTCATCACCATCTTTTCAGAGTGAACACTTCAAATATTTGAAGCTAAAGAAAGCATTTCACAATACACGACAAGGAAGGAAGACTCTTTGAATGGCATGTCATGTCGCCATACGTAATTATTTCCTTGTTACAATTATGATATAATACAGTGAGAGGCTCAAAGTATGTAATATGAACTAGTCATTGGGGGAATAAAAAATTCATATTTTAAACAATGCTCATAGGGCTTGTGAGGTGAACATAAATGGGAATGGGATAACTCTTACACGTGTTTGAATGGCTATAGAAATCGTAAACAATCGAATGTCTAGTTACCAAAATTATCTTTAGCTGTCTATCATATCCAACATAACGGTTTCAATCCAAGCGACGCCATCCCAGCAAATATGGGTAGTTCCCTTAATTTAAGATAATCATTTTGATTGAGAAGACAAGAAATAATGTACAAGACCATTTTTATTTTTAGAATGTCATCTCAAAAACTTGTAGTCTATTGTCTGATATACCTTCACTGAGGCTCTGTCTATTTCAAAGATCGAGAGAGAAGACATAAAGAATAATGAATATGCGCTGCTTACAATAATGGTTAGATAGCTATGTGGTCACAGGGCTATTATTTTTTGGTCTTATAGAAAGGAATATAATTATTATAATTTAAAGAAAACAATAAATATTACACCTAATATTCTATACCACTTATATTAGAAATATATAGCTTTTAGCTATAGTTATGAAGTGAAAAAACCATTACATATTAAATCAGAAGATTTTTCCAGGTTATAGCTTCACTATGACATGTTTACATGCTGATTTGTTTGGTAATCACAATACCACCGCCTTAATAGAAGCCAAAATGATTCATTTCGACGTCGATGCTGGAAAGACGTATGACATGACTAGTAGTGAGATGACTTTTGATTGCCTTCGGCAGCAATTCGAGGTCATTGAGAAAATTATTGAAGACCTAATCTTACCAAGTAATGAAAATCAAGTACCTAATATCCACTAAGCAATGGTAGTGTTTCTTCGTTTATCTCGAAGATGCCAAAGTTGGTGATTCAGAGCCATTAAATAATAATAATAATAAAAAAATAAAATAATGGGTTGTTGAATGAGAAATATTTAGTGCTAATGTAGTTAGTAGAGTACCATTTATTTTCATTCAAAATAATCTGACAATCGCATAGATGAAGATGCCCTTGAATAAAATTATTATTAAATATAAAGGTTGAGACAATAACCTGTAAGATGCTTTTTCATGGTGGTCTGACAAAATTGGTCCCAAAATTTTGATTATCCTGGAGTGGGGTCTGTTCCTAGGTTGAATTAGCATTGTTGACCTCGAGCTTATTTATTTACCTTGGTTTGCATAAAAGCACGATGATAAAGAATGCCAACCTGTAACCAAAATTGCCTTCACAACAGATACTATAAATTGTGTTGTTCTCAATAAATTTGAGCATCCATTTTCCTAACAGGGATTTCCTCCTTGCATTCGAGTTAACCAAGGCACTAATATTTTTTATCACAATCAAATTCTAATTTAAACAAAATCTTCTACCAAACATGGACCTCACTGTTAGAGCCAGTCCGTATTACACTCCCACGAGAGGAAATAGAAGACACTAGCACGACCTGTGGAAATTATTGACATCAATTATTGGGGAAATTACTCATAATTCCACCACTAATACCTCATAGGTATATTTTTGATTGCGGTTGGTCTCTATTGCTATCGTCATTGGCTATGAGACAAATGCCCAAACCAAATTTTGAAGGGAGGAACCACTCTACATTATCAGATTGAATTCCAGGACCTGTCGGAGAGGAGCTACCTCATGGAGACCCCCTATTAATTAAAGCCTTCTGCCCATAACTGCCATTGCTGAGTTTCCTAAGATTTCCAACGTAGTAAGGTAGAGCATCATGTAATCCATATTTTATGTACAAGGCATAAAAGATTCGCTGGTCTGGAGATGGTGTAAGACTGGCATAGACCAGATATGGAGATGAGATTATTGCTTGGAATCATATTCAAAGTTGAACCTGAGCCTCATCACAAGGAGAGAACAAAATATTTCAAATAACATGGAATTTTAGACTAAAGTGTTGGGCCCTTATATTAAGGGAAGGCAACAATACAATAGTTGTTTGAAGGACATTTTGGCTGCTGGTCGTTGCATGCAAAAAACATACTAAAACATCACCTCTATATTCGTGCGCACAGAAGGTGTGATCAAACAATGCTCGTGTAAATCAAAGAGACAACCAGTAAATTGGGCATTGTTGAGTGGTATTTTCACCCAGTCGTGAAAGTACACTCTCCTTTAGGATTTGGGTTCCAAATCCCCTCTTGCAAAGAAGTCAAACAAACAACTTCTCCAAGGTCTCCGTTGTATTAGCATTTGCATATGTGTATTAGTAATCTCAAATAAAGATAATCAATTTAAATGCTTGGAACACCTTAGTGATTGCAAGTAACTGTAAACAAGGGGCAATGTTGGTTTATTTCATCATGAAACTTTAGTGATTGTTCATTGTTTTTTTTTTTTTGGATTTTGGAATTTTTTAAATGTTTATTTTAATGCCTGAAAATAAGTTAAAATTTCTGGAAAAAATAAAATGCAGAAAATGAAAATGAAATGCAAAAAACTGAAGATAAAATGCACTCAGTATGATGCTATCTTGTTTCGACAAAACCGAAGATGTGAGGTCTCCATGCATGCAACCTAACCTATTGGACTTGCAAAACAAGCACAATCCCCATAGACTAAGTGCTGGTTCCTAGGGTACGAAATAAAATTCAGATTTCAAATATTCGCCTAATGTAACCCAAAAAAAATGGCATTAACATTATCTATAAATTCGAAATCTAAAAAAATGAAAGAATAAACATTAAATCCATAGCATGCAAAGAAAATCTCCTTCTTTCTTGCCCACAAGATGCAAATTTCTGAAAACTTCTGCATTAAAAATATGTCATTTTACAATAGCAGAATTTCTGGTTTTCCCAAACCAGTTTGTGGAAGAAAAACAACTCAAACAGGTCCAGAATGGCCTTCTCGCCTTCAAATCTGCAACTCTGTTTGCAGCGGTTTCCACCCCCTTTGGCCTCTTTGAATGGCGTATTTAAACTTCTAAAAAAATTGCTTCTCCTTCCATGATGGTTCGTTTCGTTTTTCGATGGCTGCTCATTTCACCTTCCCTGACTGTTCGTTTCACCTTCCCTTGTATGCGTGTGCTTTGGTTTCCATTTTGTGGCCCTTCGCTACGTTTTCTCCACATGGGCTTGCGTCCGTTTCCCTCCATGTGTAACGACCATCTTAAATGATTTCAAATCATTAAATATTCCTTATGTAACGCTTTGTCTTGTTCATTGGATTTTGTCCTTATATCCACATCACTATGCAGGTCCGTTACCTTGGCGAAAATGGAACATGTCACGATATCGCGACACATTTGCTTTTCTCCTTATCTCTCTTTTGTTGCTTTTAGCTATGAAAATGTAACATGTTGTGATATCGTGACAATTTTTCTTTCTCATTCTTCCTCTTCTTTTTTGGTCGTGAAAATGCAACATGTCACGATATCATGACACTTTTTCTTTAATGACTAATATCTTTTTAATGTGTTACACTTTTTCTCTTTTGGTCGTGAAAATGCAACATGTCACGATATCGCGACACTTTTTCTTGTTTGGCCGCGAAAACGCAACATGTCACGATATCGTGACACTTTTTCTTGTTTGGTCGCAAAAATGCAACATGTCGCGATATCACGACACTTTTCTTTCTTGTTCTTTCTTTTCTCGTTTGAATCATGAAAATGCAACATGTCGCGATATCACGACACTTTTCTTTCTTCTTCTTTCTTTTCTTTTGGTCATGAAAATGCAACATGTCATGATATCGCGACACTTTTTCTCTTTTGGTCATGAACGCAACATGTTGCGATATCGCGACACTTTTTCTCTTTTGTCCGTGATGGTGCAACATGTCACGATATCGCGACACCTTTTCTCCTTTGGCCGTGAAACTGCAACATGTCGCGATATCGCGACACTTTTTCTCTTTTGGCCGCGACGGTGCAACATGTCGCGATATCGCGACACCTTTTCTCTTTTGGCCACGACGGTGCAACATGTCGCGATATCGCGACACCTTTTCTCCTTTGGCCGCGAAACTGCAACATGTCGCGATATCGCGACACTTTTTCTCTTTTGGCCGCGAAACTACAACATGTCGCGATATCGCGACACTTTTTCTCCTTGTGGTGTTTTGCTTTTTTCCTTGATCTTTAGCCTATGGGCCACTTCGGTCTTCTTGGAACACATGCAAAAAAGGTGGGTCCCCAATTTTGGGGTACGTTGTGGAGCAGACCACAACAAATGGCGACTCTGCTGGGAAATGCTCCTGAGCATTTCGGTGAGAACTCAACCTAAAAACACAGACTCAAATACAAGCGTTAGCAAATATCCCAAGAATGAAACTAGATGAGAAATACATGAAGCATTAGAATTATTAAGCATCAGCTCGGTGTGTGCAATGTGCTTCATTCCCTATCGTTTGAAATTGATCAACATTCCATTGTCAGTTTCACTTATGATTCGTATGCAAGGCTATGAATGATTTGTGCAGGATTTGATGTATGACAACTATGTTAGAGATATAACAACCTGCTTTGCAAAGGCTCAAACCTTCTAGTATCATGAACAAACATATTAAAACTGTCAAACCCTCTTAGGACCAAATATATGTATACTTGAATTAATTTACTAGATCCCAAAGTTGGTTATGTGTCACTACCATCTTGAACCCATGTGCAAGTGTAAGTGAAATCAGAGCTTTGGGGAATAGGATTCCCAACCTAAGCGAGATGGGAATTTAACCCTATCCTTACTACTCTGATCTGGAGTTCATTACCTCATCTTGAACAAAATGATTTAACCTGTTATGGATGAAACTGTCAAGCTAGCCTATCCGTTTGAGCAGTCAGTGGTCTTGTTTTTAGACAAGACATGTTGCCACGCATGAGCATACTCCACTGCCAGCCAGGCGTCTATAGCCCCGGTGGAGATTAACCCCATAATCCATGATTTGGCTCTACTTTTGATTTCTTGGACCTTGGGGATGACTACCCATCCTTGCAAGGGACATGTAGTACGATCCTTCCAATCCAATATTAATAGAGAAATGAAAAAATATTTGCTTTGGAATAGTTCTGTGGGCAAAATAGAAGCTTTGGGGAATCGGATTCTCAACCTAAGCGAGATGAGAATTAGACCCTATCCTTACTACTCCATGAAGGTCAAATCGGAGCTTTGGGGAATTGGATCCTCAACCTAAGTGAGATGAGGATTTAACCCTATCCTTACTACTCCGATTTTAGGCTTTAAGCATTATGGGAGTGGTAAAAACCACTTGTTTAAGGATTATGTTGCATGATGGGACAGACACGAAATATTCCTTTCGCCTCACCGTTTCTTCCAAGTATGGTTTTGACCATTTTGCTCAAGATTCTCTTTAATATGCGTAGAACGTGCTTGGTTCAAGATAGTTCGGGCATCAGTTCCCAACCTTAGGATCCTTTTAATATATGTTATGTAATAACCCTAAGAGGATTCGACACCTTTTCAATGATTGTACATGAAATGAAGATGCAACTGAGATGAAATGTATATGCAATGTGGAATGTAATATGAGATATGAATGCATTGCTCCTTTTGAAATGCGGATGGAGTATATATCACCTACTTTACCATAATGTATAAAACTGACAACTTCATGCATCACAAGTTCCAAACGATATTCTTTAATGTGTTTGCGATACTCGTGGAGCTTTCTGCAATACAATTTCGATGTTTCATATTCTCCTAGTCTTAGTCAACATTCATAAGGACCAACACACAAAACTTAAAACCAAAATGAAATCCAATCCAAAACCAAAACACGAAAACCAAAAGTATATACAAATGTACAATATAATGCAAGATGGTGCAAAAGTTTGGATTATCATTTTCCCGGATCCCAAACCTGATTGGAATTCTTTAAAAGATGTATGACGTGATACACATACCAAGTTTTGTAGGAATCCAACAAAAACAAGATCAAACCAAACAAAGAAACAAACTTCCACTTGCCCCTCTCACCATACCAATTTGATTTAGTTTCATTAATAATCCTATGGTGGAGTTTCAAGTTTTCAAATTGATTAGACAATGATTGATATTCAATTCCTTTATGTCTATTCTTTAAGATGTCCATTCCGCACTTTGATTCATGGTGTAGAAATAAGCTTTCATTTTCATTCAATAAAGCCATAACATTAATAATATTTGAATCAAACCATTCATTAGGCAAACCTTCATTCGAATTTTGCATGGTGAAACCAAAAAGGTGAGATTTTACCTCTGGCATGTTTTCATTTGACCTTACTTGAAGCGGATTTGAAAATTCCTCTTTTCTCTCATGACATTCATCATCATGTAGCACTTGTTCTTTCTCCATGACTTGTTTATCAAAGGCACCAAACTTAGGTACCCAATTGAAAATATGTCCATCCCTTTCAAACCATAAGTCTTGTCTATCTAGGGGTGGGTTAACTAACACATTTCCGTGATCAATCACTTGGGTTGTTTTGGGTAACGTGAGATTTTCAATTGGATCATCAATAATATCAAACCCGAATGATTTAGGTTTTGTAATTTTCTCATTTTGATCAATCATTGTAGCACAAGTAAGTGGATCAAGATTTTCAATTTCTTTTCCTCCCAAGGAATCTAAAGCAAATGACTCTCCTTCTTGATTCATGGTTGTAGAATCCTTATCATGTTCCAAAATTTGATGAGATTCAAATTCCTCTTCCAAAACTTTCTCAAATTGTACAGGATTTATAGTATCCTCCAAGTTCAAATTGTGACGCTCAAGTACTTCTTCTTCATCTTCTGATTCATCAACATGTTTCTCATCCCATTCATCTTCACCTTCCTCATTCTCACTCTCTTGACGATATAGAGTTTCCACCACCAAAATGTTGTCCTCTCCTTGTTGATGTTGGGGTGGACCATTATTTGGCACAAGTTCCAAATCATCCACTTGAGCTTGGAGACAATGGGTATACCTAGCCATTTCGGGACAATTCCTTTCATTATGCTCCTTTGTATTATGCAATCTACACCCCTTTTCCCATGCAAAATCAGAAATATTAAGAATGGAACTAGAGTGACTTGGTCCTGCAAAGTATCTATCTGATTAGCAATAGGGGAAGGCACACCCCCATTGTTTGGCTTCGTATTCCACTGTCTCCCTCTATTGTTGAAATTTTGATTTGGGTGAGGGGCATGGGATTCATACTTCTATTTTTGAACCAAATCATTACTCAATTTGTGAATCATCCTTTTGAGTTCTTCAACCTCTGAATAAATCTCTTTTGGTTGAGCTATGTTATTGCTAGTTCCAATAGGATTTGCGTAATTGGTGAGATCTTGACTTAACATTTGAGTTGGATTTTGAGCCACTTGATTTGCATAGGGATTCACACTTTGAATCGAAATTGGATTGGGGAAAGGAACTATAGCCTGAGAATTAATCGGACTGGCTCCCTTCATAGTCTGTTGACTATTTTGCAAAAATGAAGGAATGGGGGGAATGGATGTGATTGGTTGAATTGGAATGGGTGCGTAAGCGGGTGTTGATGAATATGGGTGTTGATAAGGCAAAGCATTTATGCCTGATATTTGTGGTGCCATGATCTGATTCATCATAGGAGCTTGACCATATGGACCATATTGTCCTACCATAGGCATCTGGGAAAACCCATAACCCTGTGGTGTCATTTGTTGTTCAATGGTCATAGCTTCATTGTAGGCTAGAGCAAGCGTGGTAACTTGAGGATTTCACCTTGCAAACATTGTCGTCATAGGATCCAATGCCCCAAAATATATTTGCAAAGCTACTGCGGGATCAATGGCAAAATGCCGAATTGCTCTATTATAGCACTTCTGAAATCTCCCGATTAAAAGTTCGGATTGGCTCACCCCGGCCTCTTTTGCATGTAATGAACTGATTATAGAGGATTGTGGGATCTAATGGTGACCTGAATTGGTTGACAAAAGCATTCTCCATTTGCGTCCATGACGTAATGGAACCAGTAGGTAAGCAAATATACCATTCGTAAGCCACTTGGTCTAGGCTCATGGGGAAGAGTCTACAAGCCACATCTTCATGTTGGACTTGCAATCTTATCAAAACATCCCTATAGGCCTGAATATGTTCTTCTGCGGTCCTTGGGCCATCCGATTTGTATTTGGGCAAAAATCTATCTATATTCCTAGGGATCTCGTGAATATCCCCTGCAATATTCAAAGGAATGTTATGGGCTCCGTACCAAGGAGGTGGTGGAGGTTGGGCCATTTGATTCAAAATCGATGATGATAACCCCACAAGAACCTGACAAAACTCTCAGTACCCCAAAGAAAACTTGCGACACACTGAGAAAATCTTGCAATTAATGAAATTCAAAGAATAACTTCAAAATCAATTCATTAGTCATGAAAGAAGGAACCTTGACAAAGCAGTATTCTAAAAATGTAAGTTTCTGATTCACCAGATCGCATATGCGCAAGTGAAGAGCATACTCCTAGTGTTGTAGGCTTTCTGATTCACAAGATCGCATTACGCGCAGGTGAAGAGCATAATACCGACAACAAATACATTTTTAGACAAAATAATTCCTTACAAATTAGCATTAACCAAGAGGTGTATCCATTAAAATCGAATGAAAGTAATTGCATGGAGACAACCTCGTTAGTCAAGACCAATTTTTTTTTTTTTTAAATCAAATCAAAACACATTATTCCTGTATGAACAATCAAAAGCGTTAGAACAATGCATAGCAATTCATGTCCTCCTTTTAACACTACAAGGTTGTATTATTAAAAGAGGGCTAAAGATAATAATCAATAGGGCATGAAATATTCAAAATTTAAATCCCTATAGCATTTAAATCACACTAAAATAAACCAGTTCGGGCCCTCCTTCTAGCGCCAATCTGTTGAGTGGTATTTTCACCCAGTTGTGAAAGTACACTCTCCTTTAGGATTTGGGTTCCAAATCCCCTCTTGCAAAGAAGTCAAACAAACAACTTCTCCAAGGTCTCCGTTGTATTAGCATTTGCATATGTGTATTAGTAATCTCAAATAAAGATAATCAATTTAAATGCTTGGAACACCTTAGTGATTGCAAGTAACTCGTAAACAAGGGGCAATGTTGGTTTATTTCATCATGAAACTTTAGTGATTGTTCATTGTTTTTTTTTTTGGATTTTGGAATTTTTTAAATGTTTATTTTAATGCCTGAAAAAAATAAGTTAAAATTTTTGGGAAAAAATAAAATGCCAGAAAATGAAAATGAAATGCAAAAAATTGAAGATAAAATGCACTCAATATGATGCTATCCTGTTTCGACAAAACCGAAGATGTGAGGTCTCCATGCATGCAACCTAACCTATTGGACTTGCAAAACAAGCACAATCCCCATAGACTAAGTGTTGGTTCCTAGGGTACGAAATAAAATTCAGATTTCAAATATTCGCCTAATGTAACCCAAAAAAAATGGCATTAACATTATCTATAAATTCGAAATCTAAAAAATGAAAGAATAAACATTAAATCCATAGCATGCAAAGAAAATCTCCTTCTTTCTTGCCCACAAGATGCAAATTTTTGAAAACTTCTGCATTAAAAATATGTCATTTTACAATAGCAAAATTTTTGGTTTTCCCAAACCAGTCTGTGGAAGAAAAACAACTCAAACAGGTCCAGAATGGCCTTCTCGCCTTCAAATCTGCAACTCTGTTTGCAGCGGTTTCCGACCTCCCTTTGGCCTCTTTGAATGGCGTATTTAAACTTCTGAAAAAAATTGCTTCTCCTTCCATGACGGTTCGTTTCATTTTTCGATGGCTGCTCGTTTCACCTTCCCTGACTGTTCGTTTCACCTTCCCTTGTATGTGTGTGCTTTGGTTTCCATTTTGTGGCCCTTCGCTGCGTTTTCTCCACATGGGCTTGCGTCCGTTTCCCTCCGTGTGTAACGACCATCTTAAATGATTTCAAATCATTAAAGATTTCTTATGTAACGCTTTGTCTTGTTCATTGGATTTTGTCCTTATGTCCGCGTCACTATGCAGGTCCGTTACCTTGGCGAAAATGGAACATGTCGCGATATCGCGACACCTTTTCTTTCCTTTGAAAGCAACATGTCGCATATCGCACACTTTTCTCCTAGCTCACTTTCTCTTTGCTTTGAGCCACGAAAATGGAACATGTCGCGATATCGCGACACTTTTTCTTTAGTTCTTTCTTTTCTTATTTGATCGCGAAAATGCAACATGTCGCGATATCGCGACACTTTTTCTCTTTTGACCGCGACCATGCAACATGTCGCGATATCGCGACACTTTTTCTCTTTTGGCCCCAAAAGTGCAACATGTCGCGATATCGCGACACTTTTTCTCTTTTGCAAAAAATACACTTTTTCTTGTTTCAAATCACAACACTTTTTCTTGTTTGGCCATGAAAATGCAACATGTCGCGATATCGCGACACTTTTCTTTCTTGTTCTTTCTTTTCTCGTTTGGTCGCGAAAATGCAACATGTCGCGATATCGCGACACTTTTCTTTCTTCTTCTTTCTCTTCTCTTTGGATCGCGAAAATGCAACATGTCGCGATATCGCGACACTTTTTCTCTTTTGGCCGCGAAAGCGCAACATGTCGCGATATCGCGACACCTTTTCTCTTTTGGCCGCGACGGTGCAACATGTCGCGATATCGCGACACTTTTTCTCCTTTGGCCGCGAAACTGCAACATGTCGCGATATCGCGACACTTTTTCTCTTTTGGCCGCGACGGTGCAACATGTCGCGATATCGCGACACTTTTTCTCTTTTGGCCGTGATGGTGCAACATGTCACGATATCGCGACACTTTTTCTCCTTTTGCCATGAAACTGCAACATGTCGCGATATCGCGACACTTTTTCTCTTTTGGCCGTGAAACTGCAACATGTCGCGATATCGCGACACTTTTTCTCCTTGTGGTGTTTTGCTTTTTTCCTTGATCTTTAGCCTATGGGCCACTTCGGTCTTCTTGGAACACATGCAAAAAAGGTGGGTCCCCAATTTTGGGGTACCTTGTGGAGCAGCCACAACAGGCATGAAAACTGCACAGTAAGAAAGCTAGCCTTTGACATGTGATTGATAGCCAACAAACAACAATTTTTGCACAAGCAATTTTTTTCCCAACAAATTTTGTCAACTTTTGCGACAATTTTTGCAAGTTTTACCACAAATTTGATAACTTTCAGAAAAATTTTATTGCGATAAATTTTGCGATGATTTTTTACAACATTTCCTCCATTCTTGCTTTGAGGACAAAGTTGTTTTTAGGAGGGGTGGAATGTTAGGATCCTATCCTAACTTTCATTATTAATAATATTCATATAATAAATTTATATATTAAAGTTAGTATAGTAATAATATAATAATTAATTATTATATTATTAGGATTAGGGTTAGACATAATAATTAAATATATTTAATTATTATGAAAGGTCATGACGTATCATTAGGGTTAGATAGATATAAAACATTGTACAATAAATCATTGGAGATCATTGATGAAATATAAAAACATATATTATTTAGACCCATTGGAGGGATTTTCCAAACCAATGCAAAAGGTGATTCGTATCTAAAAGCGATTCTATTTATTTTAATTATTTCTCATTTATTAAATTATTATGCTAGGAACCCTTGGGTCCTACCAGAATCCCCACCTTTTCGATCGAGTTGTTAAGTGAATTCTATACCTTAGTGAAGTTGACTTAACCTTTATACGTCAAAAAGCTATAAATGGGTAGGTGATTGCTAACCGTCTAGCCACTACTCCCCTAGAATCTTCTCATCCCTTAGTCATCTAGTTTCCTAACAAGTGTTTTAGCTTAGAAGTAGAAGAGCCTAATTCTTGGACATTGTTTTTTGATGGAGTTCGATGCTTAAAGGGTGCTAGTGATAGAATAATTCTAATCACCCCACAAAAATAACTCATTCCTCTTTCCTTCAATCTTTGTTTCTCTTACACTAATAATACTATAGAGTATGAATCATCGATTCTAAGTCTTAGGGCCACTTTAGCCTTGAAAGGTAAAGTCCTCTCTATCTTTGGTGATCCTCAACTTGTGGTTAATCAGATCAACAACATTTATCAAACCCAAGATGATAAACTAAAATCTTACAAGGATATTGTCACCAAGCTTTTGTTAACCTTTGATAAGTTAACCATAGAGTTTTTCCCTAGATCCTCCAACCATCATGTGGATGCCATGGCCTTTGTTGCATACCTTATCCCATTGGAGTTAGAAGATGATCAAACAATGATTATTATTTTCCAACTCTAAGAGCCCATAATCGTTAGTTATAGCCTCATTCTATTATATGTTCTAAACATTGGACTTTTTCAATCTGAGCCTTGGTATAAAGACATATTTAACTTCCTTAAGGATGGCTCAATGCCTGATGGCTTAGATCACAACCAACAAAAGCTTTTACAAAAAAGAGCATGTTGATTTATGACAATTCACAATACTTTATATCAACGTTCTTTTGAGGATATCTTTTTAAAATTTCTTAACTTTGATGAAGCCTCACTAGACCTTAGTGAAGCTCATGAAGGATCATGTGTAGGCCATTTTAGCAGCAATGTTATATTCAAGAAGATCCTTTAGATTGGCTATAATTTACCTTCCATGAAGAAAATGCATGTGACTATGTTTGATGTAAGGACAAGTGTCAATGACAAGAAAACCTTATTCATGATCATTAAAAGCTTTAGGTTATTTCTTCCCCTTGACCATTCTCCATGGGAGGATTGAACATTATCGATAATATTAACCCCGCATTGTCTTATGGTCACAAGTTTATCATTACAACAATAGAGTACTTCACTAAGTAGGTAGAAGCCATGCCCCTGGCTATGGTGATTGGAGCTCAAGTATCCAAGTTCATCCTCAACCAGATCATTTGTACGTACAAGATTTCTTTAGTCATTGTAGACACCAAAAACTAGTCACTTATCCTCCATCCATGCTTTTCCACCATTTTTTCCCACTATTCATATATATTTTTATATATTTAAATATTAATATTTATATATGATATTTTATATATAAATTTAATAAATATATATTCATACAAGTGAATTAATCCCAGTAATTCAATTTCACTTAATCCTATCCGTTCATCCACATCAATCAATACCAAAACATAAATTTAATATCCACCCTTTGATGTGCTTTTATCTCATCCACATGATTAGTGTCTTTGAAACCCTAAGTATGCCCTAGGTTGGATTATTAATAAGAGACATTTTGATGGCTCAACCTCTAAGAAATCCCATAATCATAAGAATTTTCATGAAGTGTTTGCTGTTGAGTTCCCTAGAGTATCCAAGTGCTATTCCCTTCCATTCTCGCTCACCATATCCCTTGCATCCACTGTTGCCTCCCTCGCTTAGCCAAATATTCTTCTGTAGACTTCTCCCTAAGCCCCCAAATACCTTCAGGCGCTTCCTATCACTCCCAAGTGCCTTTGGGTGCCTCCTCCTCCACCACCAAGCACCTTTGGGCACCTTTTACCATCATCAAGCATCCACAGACATTTCCTATAGTCACCAAGAACTTACAAATGTTTTACGCCAAATATTCTGAAGTCTCCCTAGCCTCTGGGTGATGTTAGGGAATCACTACATTAATTCACTATAACAGAGTACATAAAAAAAAAAAAAAAAAAAGTATGTAAGATAAATCCATTGTTTATTATTTTATTACATGCATTTTTAGTTCTATTCATATTATTTACAACAAATAGTTAGGGTTTTGGTATTGATTATAAAGGGTCTCACATTGTGGAGCCCTCACAGTTGCTACTAACTCATTTGTTATTTTAGTGTGTGTAGATCTGGAAGTGTGATATCAACATTGGATAGCTGCTTAAGCTGGAGTGGACCAACATCGGATAACTAAAAGCCCACTCACTTCTATTGAGAGTTGTTGGCATTTTGCAACGTGCCATATTTTTTAATTGTAATCTAAGACATTTATGATCGAGTTTTTTTTAACTTAGTTATTTTTTTTATATAGTTTTTTTAATTCTCTGTAAACTTTCATTTTGCAAAATAAATTAACCCCAAATTGTGACTTGGAAATCCGATTTAGATTCAATTCATAAAATTATCTACAACAACAATCAAAAGATAAAAAATGATTTTGCTTCAGAGATGAAGTGGCAGTAAGAAATTGAAGGCAGTGAAATCAAAGAGAATAAAAAAAGAAAAAGAAAAAGAAAGACAAAATAAAATCGGCTAAGTGAAGAATGCAAACGTGTTCGCCTCATTGGAGGGGTGAACGTCATGTTCACCCATTGGAAAGGCAAATACCCCCCAAAAGATGAATGCACCAAACAAAAGGGAGAATAAAAAGAACGCATCGTGTTCGCCCCTTAAGTGGGGCGAATGTAGTGTTAGTCCCTCATTTGGGAGAACACGATTTCAATATGCATCATGGTCACTTTAAAGTATTCACGATGGATCCGTTCATTATTTTTAAAAGTGAATGACATGGAGAGATAAAGTTCGGGCGATGAAAATTTTTAAATGGTTTTCACCCTTACACTTAGGTAAAAGGGGCAAACATCATGATAGATGCGGCAAAGATATTTTGAAGGTGAATGTTGTTTGTTTTTTAGCACATGTGATTAAATTTCTCCATAGGCATGAGTAGAATTAAATGGGCTAAATTTTAATTATTAATTACCATCATCTTCAGAATTTTTAAATCTTGATTTTTCCAATTGAAGATTTGTTTCGGGTAACTACTGCAATTTAATATTGGTGACAAAGTAGAAGCATTTTTGTCATTTTCAAGAACATCTTCTTGAATTTTTTACTCCCTCTCCAAAGAAAATTTAATATGGAGTAAATTGTTGAAGCTCGTGGTTAATTTCTAAGAATATGGAGGTGACACGAATTTAATGATACTGTGCCTGAATGCTATCATCTCAAACCATTTTCAGGATAGTGTCTACCAAAAGAAGATTTCCAAGAAATGATGAATCATTTGATGTATTCAATGAAAGAGGCACAAACCTCTATAAATACTAAGAGAAATTTCATTGTAAGAGGTTGGAAAAAATAGATATATTGCAAGAAAACACTTCAAGTTCTTTGTAGTAATAGTGAATTCAGAATATTTGGATTTGTAAATGACTTGGTGCATTATCGTCTTCTACATTATGCATTTATTTTACACAAGTAGCTTTATTATTTGCTATTAAATTTAAATTTTGCAAGTTCAATTTAAATATTGCAAGTGAGAGAGTGAGTGCTGGAGTGTTGATCTGAAGATTACATGTGCGAAGTTGTACGAAAATTTTGTTGTTTGATCATCTATTTGCATGCTATTTTCATCTTGGTGTGGATTCCTACTATCAATCTATTCCCATCCTACACAGTCGACCTGTGGCCATATTTCCCATTTCTTTTCGTATTTTTTAATTTCTTTCCTGCATCCCTAGTCTTCAACCATTTTAGAATTAGTAAGGGAACCAACCCTCTCTGGAGATTGACATAGGGGACATCTATTTCCTCTGGTATTTCAATGTTGGTCATTTCTAGGGCGCACAAATGTAGTTTTGTATAATTAGGTAGATATTTGACCAATAGTTTTTGGCATGCCCAGTGGGACTCATGATTTTTGTATCGATAGTTCATGTATTTTAAATGAGCCTAAGTTTGGTGAATCTATGGCTTGCTTTTATTTGGTAAAATCATTTGACAACTTTGTTGAGATTAAGATCTAGATCTCTTGATCATGGACACCTTTTATACTAAAAGAAGACACCCCGAAGAAATCAAGATTTGGTGAGTAGCCTTTGACCTTAAAAGCAGAGAAAGAATGTTCACCTGGCGATTATGAATCAATGGTAAGGATAGTTATCTTTGAGGACCACTATTATAATGGCATAAATATGCTATCCTAGATGGGATGATCTTGGCCCCCCTGAATCTCCAAAGTTGACACAAGATTCCCAAAAGTGCCCTGAAGAACCTAACAAAATATAATGGCATTGAGGGAATGGCTCTAGAGCACCTTGAAGATGTTGTTTCTTTAGTGACCCTCCATGGCATAGCCCACGAGGATGTCATGATCAGACTTATGGTTCTATATCTAGAAGGGAGGGTGCTATAGTGGTACAAACTACTAGGACGTAAGAGAATCTTCTCATGGGATGACTTAGTGGGAGTGCTCATCGATACATTTGATGGCTCTAAATATCCCTTCCAACTCTTGATGCACATCACAAGAGCACCTCTAAAGAGTATCACAGACTTCAATGTCTAATTTTGGAGGAGTTGGAGGAGAATTATAGAGAAGATTCGATCTACACCCTCCTAGGCCCACTTCTTCTATGTTCGATATTTCCACCCGAATATAAGCCTCCTCCTACTGCAATCAAGGGAACAAATATTTCCTCAAATATTTTAGGAAGTAGTACAAGCAAAGCAACTCCTACTCCAATCAGGAAAAATACACTAGAGAAAAACCAACTTTCCTTCACTCTCTTCGATAGTTACTGCTCTTGTATGTCTTGCACAATATTCACAATGGAAGATCCCTAAAAATATGTAGAGACCTAGAACGTAGCTATGTGGAGCATAAGAGGTGAATCTCATCCAGGGCCAACGAACAATGAACAATCTGGTTGCTTGCAGATTCTATCAGAAGATGCAAATCTGGAAGTGTGACATCAACATTGGATAGCTACTTAAGCTGGAGTGGATCGACATCGCTAACTAAAAGCCCACTCACTTTTGTTGAGAGCAAGGACATGTTTTAAGACACCACCAACATTTTTTTTCTAGGGTTTTGGAGAACCCTAGCCATTGTAAAATTTGTATCAAAGGGATTCAAAGATCCTCATTGTAACAATGGATTTTTTAGGCTCCCCCCATTAATATAAGATCATTCATTGTGCAATTTTGTGTTCTTTGAGTTCTACTTTCTATTTCATATTTGGTGTTGCATTTTTTTCTCTTCAAATGGTGATCACGGTGGGAACCCCTAAGGATTTATTTTTATGATTTGTATTACTAATTTATTTTCTAGTTTATATCATCTTGTAGGATTTTTGGAAGTGCAGATTTTATATTTTTCACTGGATCTAGGGTTTTTGGAAGTTTGCATATGGTTTTAGAAGGTGTGTGAACACCCGATGGTGCTCGAGGGCTATCCAAAAAATCCTAGGTGCATTTCAAAAATACCTAGGGATATTTTATAGAGAGTTGGAGCAAAAGCGTAGGCTATTTTGTAAGTCTACAACCAAAACCCTAGCTTTTCTATTTATGTATTTTGGGTAATTTTACATCTTTTTAGATTTTTAAGCTAAAAAGAACATCATTAATTAATATAGAAAAACATTCATATTAGCTTGCAACTCAGGTTTCATATTACTCATTTGCATCCATCCACACTTTCTATTTGAAGTTTCTATTTTTTGTTGTATGTACAAATTGAAAATATATTGCATTCTGATTTCATGTGAATTGAAATTGCATAATTAGTTTGCATTATAGGGTTAGGGATTCCTATTTTTGCAGGTCTAACTAGGAACATTATTCATATGCCAAGAGTATCCCCATACTTGTATGATTCCATACTGAGGAGTAAATGAAACCCCTAGCCATTTAGAGTGGGTCTTAAGTGGTGTACTCTACATCCTTTGGAAAAATTGATGTGAGTAGTGGATTTTGATTTAGACCATCAAAAGTGGTTATCTTTCTAACATTATATGAACACCATATTAAATATTTTTTTAAAAAAAGAACCACACATTGCATGATTCACATTTAACAGTAGTGTCTAGATTTCATCACCAACAATTGCTTGAGATTTGGTGATGGTGGCTTTCATCTCCATCCACCAGTATCTACCCTTAGAAACCCTAGGTCACCCCAAGCAAACTTGCTAGATTTCATCACCAAAAAGAATCTCGTTGTCCTAGCTTAGCCATACTTTTTAACCTTCTTTGCATTAATTCAAATTAGCACATTTGAAACACACAAGATTGAAACTTAAGGAAAGGAACTCACATTAAAAGAATATAATCAATGAACAAGGTAAGACACATGTGTTAAACAAAATTAGCATTGATTGTTTATTTTTCTTGTGAAATTTAAAAAATTGAGTTTAATTTTACTGCATAATCTGTATTTTGGTTTATTTTATTTATAATATTAACAAGAAAACAAAAGAAAGCATTAAATAAAGATAATCCAATGGAACCCTCATCCACTATTCCCACCACTTATGTGGTAGATTCCTTGAATGTGACACAAACAATTTTTTCTACAGGTCCATCACATTCCTTGCCATACACAACCTTTCATATGGATATGCCCCAAGAAGATTCAACCTCCCCAACCATTGATCACCACATTACCCACATAGACATGGCATGAGTAGAATCTCTTATGAAGTCTTCTAACTATATCTTAGAGTTAATCCCCAACTCACCTAGACAATATCCTACTTTACAATAAGAACTTGTTTATTCCCAACCACCATCCAACTTTACCCAGGTGTACACTAACCCTATTTTTGAGGCATTAGTTGCACCTTCCTACAACATTTCCTTTCCCCAACCCTCATGTGCTCCTAGCACTTCATACACAACCACATATACCAACTCCTTATATGAAGCACATGTAAATGTTGCTTCACAAGTTTTAGCCTTACAAGTGACTATACCTAGTGTAACTTGTCCCCTAACCACATATTCCATATCATATACTTCCATACCCTCCATTTCTAATAGATATATTAATGAGGCATGGGAACACTTGAAAACATTTCTTAGAAAGCATCAAAATGCTCAACAACAAGTACAAATAAACCCTAAGCCTTTACCAAACTTGACTTAGACTACCCTTATTAACCAGGGTCCATCATGGAAACTACAATATTCTATGGTTTCTATCTCTGTTCCTCCACCAAGTCATACCACTACCCATACTATTCCCATTGGCCAACCCAGCCATAACTCTCATACATCAACCTCATTCCATAATTCCCCATATTTGCATTATCAGTTTCTCATTCATCAATTTCCATCAAATTCACCTAACCACCATTACTAATCTCATCATCACTTAGTCACTCCACAATATTTCTTCACTTCACCACAAAATCATCTAGTAATTAAGGGCTTCCACATTCTTTAAGGAGACCCTCTAATTAAGGCCATGCACAAATAGATAGATCAATTGATACAATATACTCCTTGTTTGAAAAATTAGAAACCAACCTTATACCAATTGATCAATCAACTCATTCATCCTTTGGTACCATCACCACCATATCCAATAAATTTCATGGTGCCTAACTTTGACAAATTTAATAGAATTGAGGATCCCAAAGAACATGTGAGCACGTTTGTACACACTTTTTTTATAATTCAAAATGATAATGATATCATGCTCTAAAAACTTCCTTAAACATTAGGAGGAGATGCCATAGAATGGTATAATAAATTACCCAACCATAGTATTTATACTTTTGAGCAATTTATTGATCAATTATTTGAGTGTTTCATCTTAAATATTAAAAATAAGATCTCATTGTCTGATGTCTATGCTTTAAGACAACATGATGATGATTCTATCTATGATTTTAGAAACCGTTGGAGGGTTGTCATCACTAAGTTGTCATTCACCTTGCCAATGGATGAGCTAATCAAGCTATTCATAAATAGTTGTTTAAAACCTATCTATTGGATGCTTCAACTACAAACTTATCATTCATTTGAAGAAGCTTTAGCTCAGGCTAGTGTCATCGGGGAAATAAAAACCCAAGAAGGCATACTTAAGCCTAAAAATAAGGAATGGAAAAATAAGGGCCAATACAAAAGCAACTATTCTGGATAACCAAAATCAACATAGGCTACACAATCCAATCAACCCAATCAAGTGGTCATGAGCCAGTCGGTACTGGCTCAACAACAATCAGTGCAACTAGTCACCACAATAAATTTTTTATCATGTGGTACCCTCAATAAATCTATCCATGAAAAATATTGTGGTAGTTGTAGATAACCATCCTCGATGATAGTCTCTCTGACAAAATCACCAATACACCCCCTTAGCCAAGTCATATGCTTCCCATTTTTGAAAGTTGTATGACATAAAAAAACTTGCTTTATCCAAAATTAGACCTGATGATCCCGTAAAACATAGTAAACACTATTAGGAGCATCTATTTTATCCTTATCATAGGCAAAATGGGCATGATATTAACAATTTCCATACATTTAAAGACATAGTACAAGACCTTATTGACTTGGGGGCAATCAAGCTTGACAACCCCCTTGCTCAAAAAAATCAAAACCTTGGCAATTTTCAAACAACACTTCCTCATCATGAGGAGGTGCAGCCAAATATAGGAGAGGCTAATACAAAAACTCTTCCTAATCAAGTTAATCATGTCCAAAAATACTAAGTGTTTATAAGGGCTATCCATGTGGTCACTAGAGGTCAAAGAAAAATCAACAAAATGTAAGGCAACCACCTCAAGCAAGTGTGTCGCAACCTCCCACATTTCCACCTATTCAAATTTCCCCCAATCCTTCATCACCTATCCATATCCCTATCCAATAAAATCCTTCAAATCCACCCATCAATCATCCACCACAACCAGTCATCTCATTGAGTAGCCGGTTAACCACAAGATTAAAGATGGCTTCTACAAAATTGTTAATTTATGAGTTAACTCAACAATGTACCCCACATCATGAGGTATTAATGGATATTATGAAATCCATTGAATTACAATCTCAAGATCCTAATGCCTTCAAAAACTTTGTGGCGAGCATCCAAAGATGCATGGATCCTTCCATCACATTCTATAAATTTAATATTAAACCAATCTCATCAGAATCAGTAGATCCTCCATTGCATATCATAGCTCTAATTGACAAGAAGCCTATTAAAAGAGTGTTAATTGACACCAATTCCTCTAGCAATATTATCACCACATCCTCCCTTCATCATTTGAACCTTCCTCCATCTCATATCACCAAGTCATAATTCACCTTAAAAGCATTAAATGATGCTTTGTGTTCCATAGGTGGAATTATTGTTTTACCTATTGGAGTAGGGGTTAAAATGTTGCACACCATGTTTCACATCTTGGAAGGATCCATGGCTTATAATGTAATCCTTAGAAGACATTGTACGAGGAAAATGAGATGTGTCTCTTCCATGTTACATCAATGCTTAAAATATGTTCATGAGGGACAAGTACATTGCATACCAACGGACATCGAGTTGTTTAAGTATTACAATTTCATTTCAAAATTTTATGAGTCCATGCTTCCTTATATTCACCTTTTCATTTCACCATAAGATAATCCATCTACCACTTCACCCATTCCTCCATAAAAAACTCCCATTCTTGAGGAGCTCCCTATCACGAATCCCAATCAAGTTTTTATGACCCCATCATCTTCATCATTGACTACATGCACATGTGGTCATAGACAGTCCACATCATCAACTTCATTGCCATCCATTTCATCATCATCATCCATTCAAGAGCCTCCCAAAAACAATCCATCACCATCACCTAATGTTTCACAAGTCAAGTTGACAGATTGTGAGGCATCCCCATCTTCACCACTTCTTGAGCCATCATCCAACCAAGGTCCTTCCAAATATTTTCAAGTTGAGGTCCACCTCATTAATCCTGGTATTGGTGAATATGTGGTCCAAGACATCATCGTAACGCCCCTCACCATTCCTAAGGCTAAGGATTTTGGTCACCCACATGACCCACCTTTAGCCATAGAAGCATTATATAACATGGATTCAACTCCAAATAACATAAATTTTGTGTATGGGGGGATTGATTCTTTATCAAGTCCAACTTCCCTAGAGGAACCCAAAGAACCAGCACTTGCCAACATCCCAAACATATAAGGATTTCCATCTCATTATTTTCACATAGTCAATTGGCAAGGTCATGGCCTAGGATTGCATGATCAGGGAGTGCATTAGCCTATTGATGTTACATATCAATAAGTGCACGACCATTCAAATATATGTTTCCACTCACTTTCCACCATATCTTCTCTTAAAAAATCCTTCCAAAGGCTTAATCTCAATTCAGGAGAAGAAATCCTCCATCCCGATAATTTTGATGTTGAAATCCATAAATAATTCAAACTTATGTCGATAATTTTGAATGAATCTGAAGAAGAATCGAACCCCATTATTCCCCATACCAAACAAGATGAATTTTATCTCAATATGTTTTCCATCCATGAGCCCATATTTCACTTGATTCTTCCACAAGAGTAAGCCGCCCCTACCGGTGATCCACTACCTCCATTCCATTAAGCCATTTCATAAGCCAACTTGTAATATATGTACATAACACACAAACAATAGTCTTCACCACTACCAAAAAAAACCAACAAAAACAAATTTTATTTTTCAACATTGCATGTACATATCATTTAGATAGATGTATTTATTTGTGTTGCTTACTGATGTTTAGGTTAACCAAGCTCCTAGCACTAGTTCTTAGGTCCCATTCATTCCATATAATTCTATTCACCTTGCCCATAAGTCAACATGAATCCTATTGATTTATTTACCCCACTTCGTAATCCATATGATTTGACTAAGCCAATTTCAATTGACATAAGTCTCATTGATATGGACCTGATTTTCTTACCTCCATCCTTTTTTGAATTTGTCTTATTCGAGGAATTGTTAAGGGCTTACACCAACTACATTCCTCCATATCCTCTACCTTCATCTTCACCTTCACCTTTAGATCCTAAGGTTTTCTAGGTAGAAATAGATGAGGATAAGCCATAATATTATGATGATATCTTAGATGACATTCATATGATTCCTACATCCCATCAAATTGAGGAAGGTTCCCACATATCTATTGAAGATACTATCAATATGGACCTTAGTTCAAACAAATACAATCCCCAAATCATCAAGCTTGGCAAAATTTTATCACTCGATGAACAAGAGCAATTAATTGCTCTCCTCAAGATGAAGAAGGGCATATTTGCATGGTCTTGTAAGGACATACCTAGTCTTAACCCTAGTTTGGTTATCCATAATCTCACCTTATAGCCTAATGCTAAGCTGATAAAATAAAAACTTAGGAGAATGCATCCTACCATGGCCCTCTTGGTAAAAATAGAGCTTCAAAAACTCTTAGACGTGAAATTCATAGTTCCTATAGACTATCCTGAGTGGATTTCAAACTTGGTACATGTTCACAAGCTTGACAGGGTGATACACGTTTGCATAGACTTTTGAGACCTTAACAAAGCGTGTCTTAAGGATAAATTCCTCTCACAAACATTGACACTCTTGTCGACACTTGTGTGGGCCATGAAATACTTAAAGTTATTTCATAAGCCAACTTGTAACATATGTACATAACACACAAACAATGGTCTTCACCACTACCAAAAAAAGTCAACAAAAACATATTTTATTTTTCAACATTGCATGTACATATCATTTAGATAGATGTATTTATTTGTGTTGCTTATTGATGTTCAGGTTAACCAAGCTCCTAGAACTAGTTCTTAGGTCCCATTCATTCCATCTAATATTATTCACCTTTCCCATAAGTCAACATGAATCCTATTGATTTATTTACCCCACTCCATAATCCATATGATTCGACTAAGCCAATTCCAATTGACATAAGTCTCATTGATATGGACCTGATTTTCTTACCTCCATAGTTTTCTTAATCTATCTTATTCAAGGAATTATTAAGGGCTTATGCCAACTACATTCCTCCATATCCTCTACCTTTGCCCTCACCTTCACCTTTGGATCCTGAGGTTTTCCAGGAAGAAATAGATAAGGATAAGCCATAAGTGTATGATGACATATTAGATGACATTCATCTGATTCCTAAACCCCATCAGCTTGAGGAAGGTTCCCACATATCTATTGAAGATACTATCAATGTGGATATTAGTTCAGATAAATACAATTCCTAAATTGTCAAGCTTGGTAAAATTTTATCACCCGATGAATAAGAGCAATTAATTGCTCTCCTCAAGATGAAGGACATATTTGCATGGTCCTATAAGGACATGCCTAGTCTTAACCCTAGTTTGGTTATCCATAGTCTCACCTTATAGCTTCATGCTAAGTTGATCAAATAAAAACTTAGGAGAATGCATCCTACCATGGCCCTCTTGGTAAAAATAGAGCTTAAAAAACTCTTAGACATGAACTTCATAGTTCCTGTCGACTATCCTAAGTGGATTTCAAACATGGTACATATTCACAAGCCTGACGGGGTGATACACGTTTGCACTGACTTTTGAGATCTTAACAAAGTGCGTCGTAAGGATTACTTTCCTCTCCCAAAAATTGACACTATTGTAGACACTTGTGTGGGCCATGAAATGCTTTCACTCATGGATGATTTTTTAGGAGACAACTAGATTTGAATGAATCTTGATGATCAACACAAAACAACATTCACTACACCTTGGAAAACTTTTTGTTAAAAGGTGATGCCCTTTGGCCTTAAAAATGTATATGCCACTTATCAACGTGCCATGACATGCATTTTCCATGACTACATGCATACGATTATCAAATATTATGTAGATGATATATTGGCTAAATCTAAAACTCGACAAGAACACATTGATGTATTGGAGGAAGTTTTTGATCGACTCTTAGAGCATAATGTAAGGTTGAATCCCAAGAAATGTGTCTTTGGTGTTACCTCGGGAAAAATTCTAAGATTCATTATCTCCAAAAGAGGCATTGAGGTGGGCCCTATCAAGGTCAAGGCCATCATGGAGATGCCTTCCCCAACTAACTTATACGAATTGCATAGTTTACAAGGAAATATCGAATCAATACATCATTTTATTGTGCAACTTTCTAAAAATGTAGGCCATTCAATCACCTACTACAAAAGGGGATGCCATTATATTGGATATATGAATGTCAAAAAGCCTTCAATGACATTATGCAATACCTAGCTTCTCCACCAGTCTTAGCTCCTCCTCGTTCGGGGTTCCATTTTATCTTTATATCTCAACAACGGACTTTGCATTAGGGACAATGGTTGCACAAAGAATGAACAAAATTGAGAGCAAGTTGTCTACTACATTAGTCAAAAATTGGTAAGCTATGAAACTAGATATGCTTATGTATAAAAACTATGCTTAGTAGTGGTTTTTACCACTAAGAAACTTTGACATTACATGCTTAGCCACACAACTTATGTCATAGCTAGAAAAAATACTCTACATTATATAATGTCCCGCACTTACAATAACACCCACACCGCTAAATAGATAATGCTCCTTACTGAATTTGACTTAGAATTCATTAGCCAAAAATCCATTAAAGGTCAAGTAATAGCTGATCAACTTGTGGAAACTCCACTACCTAATGATCATCCTTTTATTATTGAGCTCCCAGATGATTCGGTATTTATTGTCACTGAACAAGAATAAGATGTCATTCTAGAGGAAGACATTTATATCGCACTATTCTTTGATGGTTATAAGTGTGTGAAGGGTCAAGGTGCTAGAGTCATGTTTCATACACCCCAAGGAGTACCTATCCCCTTATCATTCAAACTTGATTTCCAATGCACAAACAACAATGCAAAGTATGAAGACTTAGTCCTAGGTCTTCAATCAGCCATAGCTATGAGCATTAAACATATTAAGATTTTTGGTGATTCTCAACTTGTCTTCAAGCAAATCAATGGAGAATACCAATGCAAAGAACCTACCATAAACCTTTATCACGATGTAGCAAAGAAATTGCTCTCTAAATTTGATTGGTATGAAATCAATAGTTTACCACATTTGACTAATATATTTGCAAATTCGATGGCCTCCCTTGGATCTCTGATTCCAAAGGACTCCTTTGGAGAGGTGCAACCCCTTATAATTTAAACAGTCTCTAAATCTACAATTGTCTATGCCAAGTCTAAATATGAAAATGATGTTTTCTTTATCAATTCAAATCCATATGAGCCTTGGTCAAGCCAAATAATAGCCTTTCTCAAGTTTGGAACACTCCCATATGACATGTCTAGAACTACCACATGCACATTCAAGTAGAAGGTATCTCGTTTCATCCTCTTGGGGGACATGTTGTATAAACATGGTTATGATGGAGTCCTCTTTCGTTGTCTCGAGTCTAGTGATGCACAAAGAGCCATAAATTAAGCTCATGATGGTACTTGTGATGGTCATTTTAGTGGAATAGCCATTGCAAAGCATATTTTACACATGGGTTATTATTGACCCACAATCGAACGTGATTGTTGAACATATGCTAAAAATTGCAAAATGTGTCAAGAACATGCTAATTTAACTCATGTACCATCACAAGCCTTACAACCTATTCAAAGCCTTTGGCCATTTTCACAATGGGGTTTAGATCTAATTGGTAAAATTTCACCTCTTTCCTCGGGATAACATACATTCATCATCACAACCATCGAATACTTCACAAAGTGGGTTGAGGTAATTCCTCTAACCAACATGATAGGACCTAGAATTGTGGAGTTTATACTTTATCACATCATTTTCATTTTGGTATTCCCTAAAAATTCATATCCAACAATGGAAAGTCTTTCAAGAACAAGGATGTTTGAGCACTTTGCGAGATATATAGCATTCAACATAGTTTCTCGACTCCTTATTACCCACAAGAAAATGGATAAGTTGAAGATTCAAACAAGACCTTAATTGTTATTCTCAAGAAACTTGTTAAATAAAATCATATATGAGGACACTTGGTCATTTTCATCATTCCATATCACGTTTTTCGAAATCACAATCATATTTGGTACTTCACATTTTGAGTGAAACCTTGACAAGAACAATTTGCACAAAAGATGTCATTGATGGCCTAGTTCATGGATAAAATTAAATTTCATCATTACATATTTTCTTGATAGTCATCAAGGCGATTGGCTTCAGCTAGGTTGTGTTGAGTGGTGTTTTAACCCGATTGTGAAAACACACTCTCCTGTAGGATCCGAGTCCTAAATCCTCTGCTTGCAAAGAAAAACGATTTCTCCAAGGTTCTTATTATGCTAATTATTGATTATCAAGGATGCTGTTTAAAATGAAATGCTAAGAACACCTTAGGGTTTGCAAGTGGATGTTAACAAGGGGCACTGTGGTTTATTTAATTCTGAAAGTGCAATGGACTCTAAAATGAATAAAATCTGTTTTAATCTTTAATTCCGATGGATTTTTAGTGATTTATTCAAACACAGTAATTAAACCGCTGAAAATAAAATATGGGTTTGAAAAGCAAAGACAAAAGTAAACAAAAGTAACAATAAGAATAGATTACAATCGAAAGTTGTCATTAATCCGATGAAACCGAAGATACTGAGGCTTTCTACATACAACCTAACCTAATGAACCCGCACTTTCACACAATCCAAATAGGCTAGGTGCGGGTCTCGAGGGTTTCTACTATAATTCCAGATTCAGGCATTCGCATGAAGCAACCAAGAGATCTTGCATTAAACTTCACCTAGAAACCTAAGAAATCAGGAAAGGAAAGATAGACATTAAATCATGCATGCAGAAGTAACTCCTTCTTTCTCATCCAAAAGATGCCAACTCTCCGTATTTTGTATTAAAGAATATTTCGATTACATTCAAAAATGTTCCAGGTATAAAATTCCAGAACAAAAAGAAGGAAATTGCCCAAGTACAGGCCCAGAATAGCACGAAGCTCTTGTCTCTGCAACTCTGTATTCGGCAATTTCCAACCCCTTCTTCAATTTGCATTTATGGTTTTATAGTACTGCTATGGCTCTTCGATTTCCTCCGTCGCTTCATTTCACCTTCCTGCAGGTGACCTTTCGAATTCATGCCATTTTCTCGCTTTTGATTCACGCTCAAATTTAAAACGTTCGAAATCCACCTATGTATCTAACGCCTCTGCAAGTTTGACACCTGTGCGCCACGTGCCCTGCCTTTTCTACGCCTGCTGTAACGCTTTTCTACAAAAACCCGACAAAACTGCAAGTCCGCCTGTTCACCTTCGCAGCCGCGAAATCGCGACATGTCGCGATATCGCGACGTCTTTCTCGTCCGTACGCGTCCAACGGCTTTTCGTAGCGATATCGCTACTGTTTTCAGCTTCGAGTCTTCTTTCCAAATATGGCAGCGATATCGCTACCGTTTCGGCCTTTAACTTTCTTTTAAAACATAGTAGCGATATCGCTACCACCTTCGGCCTTTGGTTTTCTTTTTTAAAACATGGTAGCGATATCGCTACCAACTTCCCGATCGTACATCCTTGGCAACCCTTGGTAGCGATATCGCTACCACTTTTGCTCTGTGCCTTCTATTTTATGAAGTGGTAGCGATATCGCTACCATTTTTGGCCTTGAGCTTCCTTTTCATGAAATGGTAGCGATATCGCTACCACTTTGACTTTGGGTTTTCTTTTCATGAAATGGTAGCGATATCGCTACCACTTTGACTTTGAGCCTGCCTTCACGAAATTTGTAGCGATATCGCTACCGTTTTGAACTTTGAGTCTTCTTTCCGCAAGGCGTAGCGAAATCGCTACCGTTTCTCCGTCGGGCCTCCTTGGCAACTTTACGTCGCGACATCGCGACCATTATCATTCTCTTGCCCTCTTTCGACAAACCGTCGCGATATCGCTACCGCTTTTATTTCCGAACCTGCTTGCCACAAACCGTCGCGATATCGCTACCGCTTTTATCTTCCGTACGCCTTGGCAAAACCTGTCGCGATATCGCGACGTTTTTCCCCCTCGGACCTTCATGCAGCTTTCTGTCGCGATATCGCTACCGCTTTTTCTTTTCGTACGCCTCCCCAAAACACGTCGCGAAATCGTGACCATTTTCTCCGTTCCGCACGCCTTGGTGCAATCGGTCGCGAAATCGCGCCTCTCTCTTCGAGTCCTTTAGTTTTCGTCGCGATATCGCGACGTTTTTCCCTTCCGTACACCTTTCCAAAACACGTCGCGAAATCGCGACACTTTTCATCACCCGTACGCTTCGGCAAAACACGTCGCGAAATCGCGACCATTCTCATCCTTTTCCAACGGCGTGTCGCGATTTCGCGACATCATTTATTTTCTTCTCAACAACATGTCGCGATTTCGTGACACCTTTTCTTTTCTCCTCAGCGACATGTCGCGATTTCGCGACAACTTTCAATTTTCTTTTCTCTCCTCTTTGGCAGCGATGGAGCTACATGTCGCGATTTCGCGACAACTTTCCTGTTTTCGGCAGCGATGGCGCGAGTCGCGATTTCGCGACACCTTTCAACACTTAGGCATTTTTTCCTCTTTTCTTCAATTTTAGCATCGGGTCACCGAGATTCTTCTCTGCAAGCCTCGCAAAAAGGTGGGTCCCCAATTTTGGGGTGTGTTGTGGATCAACCACAACAAATGGCGACTCTGCTGTCAAATGCTCTTGAGCATTTGAGTAAGAACCCAACCTGAAACATATCACAAACTCGCAAATACATGTTAGCACATAAGCAAAATAACAAATGCCCAAAGATCAAAAGTACATGAATCATCAGAATCATCAAGTATTAGCTCAGTGTGTGCAATGTGTTTTCATTCCCTATCGTTTGAAATTGATCAACATTCCATTATCAGTTTTGCATGAATGCATATATGGGATGGTGAATGATTTGTGTACCCTAATGAATGTGCAAGGAGATTTGCTTCCATAAAGGGCATGGTACTTCTTCTAATACTATGTACAAGCATTCAAGATTGCCAAACCCTCTTAGGATCCACTAGTTCATTATCTTATTGTATCCCAAAGTTGGTTATGAGTCCCTACTATCTAGAACCCATGTGCAAGTGAATGTGAAATCAGAACTTTGGGGAATCAGACTCCCAACCAACCGAGATGAGAGTTTAACCTTATCCTTACTATTCTGATTTAGAGTTCATTACCTCACTTTAAGCAAAATAATTAAACCAGTTATGGAAGAAATGGTCATGCTAGTCTAACCCTCTAGACAATCAGTGGTCTTGTTTTTTAGGCAAGACATGATGCCATGCATGGGCATATCTAACCCCACAATCCAAAACTTATCTCCATTTCTTTGGACCTTGGGGATGACTACCCATCCCTTGCAGAGGACAAGTAGTACGATCCTTACAATCCAAAATAAAGATGAGATGGGAAAAATTTATTTATTTATTTATTTTTATTTTTTTATTCTTAGACCTTGGGGATGACTACCCATCCTGGTTAGGGACATGTAGTACGATCCTTACAATCCAAACTTTAGATGTGAATGGAAAATATTAATTTTGTTACTTAGACCTTGGGGATGACTACCCATCCCTTGCAGAGGACAAATAGTACGATCCTTACAATCCAAGACCGATTATGAAATGAGACATAAGAGCTTTGGGGAATCAGATTCTCAACCAACCGAGATGAGAATTTATACCCTATCCTTACTACTCCATGTGGGTCAAATCAAAGCTTTGGGGAATTGGATCCTCAACCTAAGTTCGATGAGGATTTAACCCTATCCTTACTACTCTGATTTTAGGCTTTAAGCTTAATGGAAGTGGTCAAAACCACTGTTTTAAGGATCATGTTGCATAATAGGATAGACAGGAAATACTTCTTTCGCCCAACCTTTCCTTCCAAGTTAGGTTTTGATCATTTTGCTCAAGATCCTTTTTAATGCATGAGACGTGCTTGGTTCTAGATATCTCAAGACTCAGTTTCCAACCTTAGGAGCTACTTACATACATGTTATAACACAACCCTAAGAGGATTTGACATACTTTAATGGCTTGTACCTAAGATGCATATGTAACTAAGGTGAAATGTATGTAGGGTGAGATGGAACATGAATGCATTATTTTTTTGAATTGCAAATGAAATGATTTGTCATGCAAAACTGACTCTTTCATGTATCACAAAGTCAAACAATATAACTTAAAAATGTTTTATGCTATTTGTGGAGCTTTTACAAGACAATTCCAATATTTCATATTCTCCTAATCCTTAAGCATAAGTTGACATCTCAATTTTCTATTTTTTTTTTTATTTTTTAAATTAACACACATGTCAATTGAAATCAAATCCATAATCAAAATCCTAACTAAACTAACAATCCTAAACAATAAAAACAAAATCTGAAAATCCTTCACCAAAACCAAAAGAATAATATCAAAGTCTCACAACCTAAGGGCTAAAATAATGCTTTAAAATCTGCCCATTAACCGGTAGCATGAAATCTTCCCCTTCTAATGTTTTTAGCCTGAAGGTACTCTTCCCAAGAATCTCTGAAATCTGATATGGGCCCAACCAAAGACAATCAAACTTTTGATGATTCCCTTTTTCCTCATGTCTTTTGTCCCATAGTAATACCAAATCTGAAATTCTGAATGATTTAACTTTGGCCCTTCTGTCAAACCACCTTTTGACAACTGCCTGGTGTTTATTCATGTGATTCATGGCCTCTTCTCTCTTTTCATCAAGGTGCAACAACTGGCTCAACCTCGGCTTCAACTTGATCATCTGTCCCCAAGTACTCTTGTATGAAATGTAAGGTCTGCAACTTCAAATTTGTTGGAAATATCGGGTCTTGCCCATAGACCAAATGATAGGGAGTATTCCCTATGTATTCTTTCACTCGGTCCTATCTGCCCAAAGGGCAAACTTTAGTTGACTGTGCCAGTCCCGAGGGTTCTTTTCCAAGCAACTTCTTAATAGTATTCAACAAATTCTTATTTGAAGACTCGGCCAACCCATTTCCTTGAGGATAGTAATTGGATGCAAACTTTAAGCTCACTTTGTTATCATATGCCCAATCTGCAAATTGTGTAGAAATAAAAGCTTTACCATTGTCACAGACAATAGAGTCGGGCATCCCAAATCTTGTTATAATTTGATCCTCAAGAAATTTAATCACAACATCTGTGGTGGCATGTTTAGTAGGAATCGCCTCTGTCCACCTTGTACAATAGTCTGTAGCTATCAAAATGAATTTGTGAGAATCAGAAGAATTTGGGTTAATAACCCCAATAAAATCTAGTCCCCACTGCGCAAACGGTCTCATTTCGACTACAGGCTGCAACGGCATGGCTGCATTTCTTTCTCTATTTGCAGCCACTTGACAGATGTGACAAGATCGTACATGGGTATGCGCATCCTTGAAAATATGTGGCCAGTAGTATCCTGCTCTCAGGATTTGATGTGCTGTAGCATTGGCTGCACCATGACCAGTTCCATGTTTCCCGTGAAATTCCTGCAACACCCCGACAACTTCTTCTTTGTTCAAGCACCTCAGGTAGATGCCTTCATGATTCTTCCTGTAAAGCACACCAGATTTTATTAGATAGTTAACAGACTTAAGCCTTAAAGCTCTTCTCTGTGTTGAATTCAGATTAGAAGGATACTTACCAGTCAATAAAAAATGCACAATATCAACATACCAGTCGTCCTTAGCCATGTATTATGTATTTGAGCATTGACCTGTTATTTGCGGATCATTTTTTGCGATCGCCTTTGCCAGTCCTTGTCCTCGAACTAGTTTCATTGGTTGGATTTCGAGATCAAATTCTTGGATGGTCGAAATCCATTTTCCTCTCTTCTCACCTAGTTCATTCTGTAAAAACATGGTCTTGACAGCAGAATCGGGCACGATGGCGATAATTCTATTGTGCACGATGTAGTGCCTAAATTTTTTCACAGTTTTAAAAAGTGCGTACATTTGCTTATCAAGGATTGAATACCTTAATTGAGCGTCTTTCAGAGGGGCACTTAAAAATGCAATGGGCTTTTCGGCACTATCCTCACCTTTTTGGGTTAAGACACTCGCAAAGGAGTGTTCTGATGCAAAAGCGTAAATATAAAAAGGCTTGGAGTAATCTGGGCTTATAAGGACAGGGGCTCTGGAAATGGCATCTTTGATATTCTGGAAAGCCACTCTACTTTCCTCGTTCCATTTTACATCCACATCTTTCTTGAGCATCTGGTTCAGAGGTTTGGCTATCTCAGCAAAGCTAGAGATAAACTTCCTCACAAAATTGACTTGCCCAAAGAAAGATCTCAGTTCTTTTTTACTGCTCGGGAGAGGTAGGTTTTGGATAGCTTGTATCCTTTCTGGGTCGATGGATATGCCCTCTTTTGAAATGATGTGACCCAACAATTTCCCTTCCGTTACTCCGAAAATGCACTTTTTGGGATTTAAGGAAATTCCATGTTCTCTCGCATCTTTGAAGCACTTTCTTCAAATCTTTAACATGATCCTCTCTCTTCTTCGAGAAAACTGGGATATCATCCACATACACGATGATGCATTTGCCTATTAGTCCTTTGAATGCGTAATCCATGGCGCGTTGAAAAGTTGCACCAGCGTTTAACAGTCCGAACGACATTCTCTTATATGCAAATGTCCCCCACTTGGTAGTGAAGGCTGTTTTCATCCCGTCATCCGGATGTATAAGAACTTGGTTGTACCCAGAATATCCATCGAGAAAGGACATCATTTCAGATCCATTTACCATTTGGAGAATTTCATCGATTGATGGTAATGGATAATTATCTTTTTGAGAGGCTTTATTAAGATTTCGAAAATCTATGCACAGCCTAATCTCTCCACTCTTTTTTCTTACTGGAACGAGGTTGGCCACCCAGGTTGAGTGCCTAACAGGAAAAATGATTTTCGCTTCCAATAATCTTTTAACCTCCTTTTCGATCAAAGGCTCCAATAGCGGGTTAACAACTCGTTGTCTTTGCCTAAAAGGCTTGGAGTCTGGCTTCAAAGGGATGGTATGCGTGATAATGTTCTGGTTGTAAGTCTTCAGCTCATTGTAGTTCCAAGCAATACAATCTATGTAATGCTTCAAAGCCTGTATTATATTGCTCCTTTCTTCCTCTGTACATGCCTTTGCTATGTACACCTCCTTTGGATTGTCTGCACTCCCCAGATTAATTGAATCGCATGCATCTTTGGGGAGCGGGACTCTTTTTCTTTTCTTGTTCTTGCATTCCATGTCGAACATATTTTCTAATGAAACCACGTCTTTAGGAATTTTGTTGGATTGATACGCAGTTTCACTTTCTTCTGTTTCATCCTGCCACCTTTGTTCCTCATCGATCACCCGATTTTCAAAAATACCCGAGTTTGTGACAAACTTGAAGATGTGCCTGTCACACTCAAAAACCTGGAAATTCTTCACATTATCGGTATTGATGGACAAGGAACCAGCTCAATGGAAAACTTTTTACATCTTTTTATATCCACCGGGTTTAACATGCCCGCGGCGATCGCAAGAGAGTCTCGCTATTCGATTTCCTCTCCTAGAAATAAGGGCTATGTTGAATGCATCAAACTCCTCCATGAGGTCCATAACCCTAGTCCTATAAAGGCTCGGTCTTTTGTCGCGGCATGTATACTCGTCCTTTGATTTTCTTGACAACCAACTCATAATCTCCCAAAACCTTCAAGCATTTAACATGTTTGCTCAATGCTAGACTTAGACCGTAGATCAATGCTTCATATTCTGCCACATTGTTTGTGCAAGGAAATTGCAATCTGTAGGCAGCCAATAATGGTTTACCTCCTGGACCAGTGAGCTCGACTCCAGCTCCTGCTCCCTGTCTAGATTTTGATCCATCAAACTTGAGCAACCACGTGTAATCCTTTTCCTCAGAAGAACCACCATGACACACTTCTTCTTTAAGTTCATCAACAGCTTTCTCAACATCAAGAGCATAGACCCCTAGGTCTGGCTCAGAAAACCGAACCTCATTCGGCTTGTTAAAATCCGTTATAATCTCCTTAAGCCTCGGTTCGTTTTCCACTTGATTTGGTTAGCAATGCCCTTCCATGGCAGCCACATATGCGAGCAATCTGTTGCAAAATAGCCATTCAGCGTTTTCATCCAATCTCTCGCAAGTAACATTCCATACCTACTTGGGATGTTAACCACCAAAATGTCTACAACCTGCTTGGACCCCGGGTTCGGAATTTAATTGAATCTTGACATCATATAAGGTCCCTACTACATTTACCTCTGAACGGTCCAATTGCAAGACCGTGCATTTGGATGAAACCGGTTGTAGACCAAGCATTTGACATATCTCCGTAGGCATGAGGTTGCTCGTGGCTCCTGTGTCTACCAAACAGTTATGCAAGTTCTTACCCGCAATTCTCAGAGTTAATAAGAATGGCGGGACATCCCTTCTCTCCTTTCACAAAATCAGATGGGATTCAGCTCTTTTTTCCTTCCACATCGGATCAGGTGAGTTCAAAGCTCTTATCAACGCCTCCTTTTGACCAGGCAATTTAGTCGCGTCCGGGAATGAAAGGCTAGATTTGGACTTCTTCATATCCTCCACTACGTCATAATTTGGTTTTTCGAATTTTACCGTCTTCTGGACGTCATTAGACATTTCTCTTCTGAGTGGAGGGGGAGGGTTGTTACTTGCCTTTGTATCTGGAGGAAGAATAGAACTGTTTGGAGGTGTTGATGAGGTTTTAGGGGCTTTAGACTTACTCCTCAAATGGTACCCATGAGTCCCCTTTCTGAAATCTCGAAAAGCTTGCACCTCCTGTTCCAAAACTTTGTCTTCTTCCTCCTCGCTCTCACCCTCTTGGTGATATACTGTTTCCATCACCATAATATTTTCATCTTGCTGATACGATGGATCCTCATTTGATACCGGTTCCAAATCATCAACTTGTGCCTGAAGACAATGAGTGTATCTAGCAATCTCAGGACAATTCCTCTCATTGTGTTCTTTTGTGTTATGTAACCTGCACCCTCTTTCCCATGCCAAATCTGAAAGATTCAAAAGAGAATTGGATTGGCTAGGGCCTGTAGAAGCATCTAATTGATTAGCAATGGGAGCAGGAACTCCCCCATTGTTTGGCTTAGTGTTCCAGTGCCTCCCTCTATTGTTAAAATTCTGACTTGGGTGAGGGGCACGGGACTCATGCTTCTGCTGTTGAACCCTGTCATTACTTAGTTTATGCACTAGTTTCTTGAGCTCTTCGACTTCCGAAAAGACATCCTTCGGTGGAACCACATTGTTGTTAACCCCCATTGGATTTGCATAATTGATGGGGTCTTGATTCCACATTTGGGTGGGGTTCTGAGGAATTGGATTCCCATATGGATTGATACCTTGAATTGGGATTGGATTCGAAACAGGAACTATGGCTTGAGGATTGACTTGACTAGTTTCCTGCGTAGTTGATTGATTGTTCTGCAAAAATGCAGGAACAGGTGGAATGGCTGTGATTGGTTGGATTGGAATGGGTGCATATGCGGGTGCTGGTGGATACGGCTACTGATATGGGAAGGCGTTCATACTTGGCATTTGTGGTGCCATGAGTTGATTTTCCTGGGGAACTTGACCATATGGAGCACACTGTCCCAACATAGGCATCTGGGTAAACCCGTAGCCTTGCGGTGTCAATTGCTGCTCAATAGTCATGGCTTCATTATAGGCCAAAGCCAGCGTGGTGACCCGAGGATTACGCCTTGCAAACATGGCTGTCATGGGGTCCAATGCCCCAAAATATATCTCGCAAAGCTACTCGCAGGATCGATGGCAAAATGTCTAATTGCTCTGTTATAGTTCTTTTGGAATCTCTGATTAAACATTCGGATTGGTTCCCCTTGGCCTCGTTTGCATGTAATAAACTTGATTGTAAATAGTTGCGGGATCTAAGGGCGACCTAAATTGATTGACAAATGCATTTTCCATTTGTGTCCAAGAGGTGATTGAACCAGTTGGCAAGCATATATACCATTCATATGCTATTGGATCCAAGCTCATGGGGAAAAGTCTACAGGCTACATCTTCATGCTGAACTTGTAGCCTAATTAAAACATCTCTATAGGCTTGGATATGTTCTTCTGCTGTTCTTAGGCCATCTGGCTTGTATTTAGGCAGAAATATTTCAATGTTCTTGGGGATTTCATGGATATCCCCAACAATATTCAAAGGAGTATTGTTAGCTCCATACCAAGGAGCTATTGGAGCTTGAGCCATTTGACTCAGAATTGATGTAGACAGACCTACAATAGCAGAAGAAATATTACAAACTATAGGCACACTAGGGGCAACGGATATTACTGGCGTAGGTCCACTCGACGTTCTCGGAGAAAACAGGCCTTTTGCTACTGGAGTGCTTACGACTTGCTTGACTTTACCCTTGGGAGTACCAAGAAGGTCGTGAAAAATGGTTTCTCCGGTTGTTTGAGACCCGGTCGCAATATGGCGTGGTGGGTCCAGCTGCCTCGAGGAAACCCTCGGCTAGTTCGAAGAAAACCTGCAACAAACACAAAAACAATGTTGCAGTTTAGCCGTAAATAATTTCAGAATTAAATCAAAAACAAAATATTCAGATATAAAAATTGAAATAGATAAACCGATTCGGGCCCTCCTTCTAGCGCCAATCTGTTGAGTGGTGTTTTAACCCGATTGTGAAAACACACTCTCCCGTAGGATCCGAGTCCTAAATCCTCTGCTTGCAAAGAAAAATGATTTCTCCAAGGTTCTTATTATGCTAATTATTGATTATCAAGGATGTTGTTTAAAATGAAATGCTAAGAACACCTTAGGGTTTGCAAGTGGATGTTAACAAGGGGCACTGTGGTTTATTTAATTCTGAAAGTGCAATGGACTCTAAATGAATAAACCTGTTTAATCTCTAATTCTGATGGATTTTTAGTGGTTTATTCAAATACAATGAATTAAACTCGCTGAAAATAAAATATGGGTTTGAAAAGCAAAGACAAAAGTAAACAAAAGTAACAATAAGAATAGATTACGAAAGAAAGCTATCATTAATCCGATGAAACCGAAGATACCGAGGCTTTCTACATACAACCTAACCTAATGAACCTGCACTTTCACACAATCCAAATAGGCTAGGTGCGGGTCTCGAGGGTTTCTACTATAATTCCAGATTCAAGCATTCGCATGAAGCAACCAAGAGATCTTGCATTAAACTTCACCTAGAAACCTAAGAAATCTGGAAAGGAAAGATAGACATTAAATCATGCATGCAAAAGTAACTCCTTCTTTCTCATCCAAAAGATGCCAACTCTCTGTATTTTGTATTAAAGAATATTTCGATTACATTCAAAAATGTTCCGGTATAAAATTCCAGAACAAAAAGAAGGAAATTGCCCAAGTACGAGCCCAGAATAGCACGAAGCTCTTGTCTCTGCAACTCTGTATTCGGCAATTTCCAACCCCTTCTTCAATTTGCATTTATGGTTTTATAGTACTGCTATGGCTCTTCGATTTCCTCCGTCGCTTCATTTCACCTTCCTGCAGGTGACCTTTCGAATTCATGCCGTTTTCTCGCTTTTGATTCACGCTCAAATTTAAAACGTTCGAAATCCACCTATGTATCTAACGCCTCTACAAGTTTGACACCTGTGCGCCACGTGCCCTGCATTTTCTACGCCTGCTGTAACGCTTTTCTGCAAAAACCCGACAAAACTGCAAGTCCGCCTGTTCACCTTCGCAGCCGCGATAATCGCGACGTCTTTCTCGTCCGTACGCGTCCAACGGCTTTTCGTAGCGATATCGCTACTGTTTTCAGCTTCGAGTCTTCTTTCCAAATATGGCAGCGATATCGCTACCGTTTCGGCCTTTAACTTTCTTTTAAAACATAGTAGCGATATCGCTACCACCTTCGGCCTTTGGTTTTCTTTTTTAAAACATGGTAGCGATATCGCTACCAACTTCCCGGTCGTACATCCCTGGCAACCCTTGGTAGCGATATCGCTACCACTTTTGCTCTGTGCCTTCTATTTTATGAAGTGGTAGCGATATCGCTACCATTTTTGGCCTTGAGCTTCCTTTTCATGAAATGGTAGCGATATCGCTACCACTTTGACTTTGGGTTTTCTTTTCATGAAATGGTAGCGATATCGCTACCACTTTGACTTTGAGCTCGCCTTCACGAAATTTGTAGCGATATCGCTACCGTTTTGAACTTTGAGTCTTCTTTTCGCAAGGCGTAGCGAAATCGCTACCGTTTCTCCGTCGGGCCTCCTTGGCAACTTTACGTCGTGACATCGCGACCATTATCATTCTCTTGCCCTCTTTCGACAAACCGTCGCGATATCGCTACCGCTTTTATTTTTGAACCTGCTTGCCACAAACCGTCGCGATATCGCTACCGCTTTTATCTTCCGTACGCCTTGGCAAAACCTGTCGCGATATCGCGACGTTTTTCCCCCTCGGACCTTCATGCAGCTTTCTGTCGCGATATCGCTACCGCTTTTTCTTTTCGTACGCCTCCCCAAAACACGTCGCGAAATCGCGACCATTTTCTCTGTCCGCACACCTTTGCTGCAATCGATCGCGAAATCGCGACGTCTCTCCTTCGGTCCTTTGTTCCTGTCGCGATGTCGCGACGTTTTTCCTCCGTACACCTTTCCAAAACACGTCGCGAAATCGTGACACTTTTCATCACCCGTACGCTTCGGCAAAACACGTCGTGAAATCGCGACCATTCTCATCCTTTTCCAACGGCGTGTCGCGATTTCGCGACATCATTTATTTTCTTCTCAACAGCATGTCGCGATTTCGCGACACCTTTTCTTTTCTCCTCAGCGACATGTCGCGATTTCGCGACAACTTTCAATTTTCTTTTCTCTCCTCTTTGGCAGCGATGGAGCTACATGTCGCGATTTCGCGACAACTTTCCTGTTTCCGACAGCGATGGCGCAACCAGTCGCGATTTCGCGACATGTCGCGATTTCGCGACACCTTTCAACACTTAGGCATTTTTTCCTCTTTTCTTCAATTTTAGCATCTGGGTCACCGAGATTCTTCTCTGCAAGCCTGCAAAAAGGTGGGTCCCCAATTTTGGGGTGTGTTGTGGATCAACCACAACAGGTTGATTGGTTTCGATCATAGGAGTTATATAACAATCAATTTTTGGCCCTCCAAAGTTGACTATTATTTTTATTTTTATTTTTTCATTTTCATCTTTGCATGTCAATGATGTCGGAAGGCATATTCTTCTAAAGCATCGAATCACCCCAAATTTGCGGTAACCACATCTGGTTCTGAATTTTCCCACAATGGGATATGTCTTACATGATCATGGCATCCACACTTGGCAAAATCCCTTCATCTGTTGAGGCAGAAAACAAACACATTTTGCATCACATCTATCAAAAATCCCTTCATATGTTAGGGTAAAAATAGATACATTTTTCATCACACATTTTCACAAAACCCTTCATCTATTGGGGCAAAAACAGACGCATCATTTCACATTTTTCAACAATCCCCTTCGCACCATTAGGGAAAAAACGGTATCGCATATCACATCATCCATAATTCATTTGCATAGATTTTTCAATTGGCTTGTGAGATTCATCCGCAAACTCATTCATCAATTTAGGGGTAAGCTATGCAAAAATTTAAATTCTATCATTCTTTTATCTCCAAGATCATGTTTCACATCCCAAGAGAAAGTTGTTTCTGCATCTAGCCAAAATAGGTGTCTCATGTTTTTGGACTGCATTGTGTTTCATGAAACACATTATAAAAAGGGACATCTGTAGACACCAAAACCTAACCACTTGTCTTCTATCCGTGCTTTCCTACCATTTCTACTCACTATTCATATATATTTATTTTATATATATTTAAATATTAATATTTATATATTATATTTTATATATTTAATAAATATATATTCATATAAGTGAATTAATCCCAACCATCCAATTTCACTTAATCCTATCCGTTCATCCACATCAATCCATGCCACAACCTAAATTTAATATCCACCCTCCAATGTGCTTTTATCTCAACCACACGATTAATATCGTTGAAACCCTAAGTATACCCTAGGTTGTATTATTAATAGGAGTCATTTTGATGGCTCAACCCCTAAGCAATACTAGAATTATAAGCATTTTTGTGAAGTGTTTGTTGTCGAGTTTCCTAGAGTATCCAAGTGCTCTTCCCTTCCATACTCACTTGTCATAGACCCCACATTCACTGATGCCTCCCTCGCTCAGCCATATATGCTTTTGTAGACTTCCCCCTCAACCCCTGAATGCCTTCAAGCACTTCCTATCATTCCTAAGAACCTCTAGGCACCTCCTACTCTACCTCCAAGCACATCTGGATGTCTTCTACCATGACTAAGTTCCCATGAGAATTTCCTATAGTCACCATGCACCCACGGGTATTTTATGCCAAATATTCTAAAGTCCCCTAGCCTCTGGGTGATGCTAGGGCATTGTCACATCATTTCACTACAATAGAGTACATCAGATTAGAAAATAGTAAATACATAAGGTAAATCTATTATTTATTATTTTATTACATGCATTTTTAGTTTTGTTCATGTTATTTATAGAAAATAGTTAGGGTTTCAGTATTGATCATAGAGGGTCTCACATTGTGGAGCCCTCACAGTTGCTACTAACTCATTTTTTATTTCAGTGTGTGCAAATATGGAAGTGTGACATAAGCAATGGATAGCTACTTAAGGTGGAGTGGCTCAAAATAGGATAACTAAAAGCCCACTCACTTTTATTGGGAGCAAGGATGCATTTGAAGACACCACCATCATTGTTTTGCTAGGGTTTCGAAGAACCCTAGCCATTGTAAAATTTGTATCAAAGGGATTCAAATATCTTCATTGTAACAATGGAGTTTTTAGGATCCCCCCATTAATATAAGATCATTAATTATGCAATTCTATTTTCTTTGAGTTGTGCTTTTTATTTCATATTTGGTGTTGCATTTTTATCTCTTAAGTCATCATCTCTGAAAACAACACTCCTTTTAAGAACAAGTATGTCCATAAAATTTTTGCTAAGTACAATATTTAGCACAAATTGGCAACTCCATATTATCCTTAGGGTAATGGTAAAGCCAAAGCATCCAACAAGTCCTTAGTTGATATCCTTAAGGAGCTGGTAAGTAAGACCAGTCATGAATGGTATATCCAACTATACCCTACCTTGTGGGCCTATGGCACTAGAATGCAAAATTCTTTAGGTGCAACCTTGTATGTCTTGGTTTATGGCACTGAGGTAGTCTTTCTATTTGAGTTATAAGTCTTGTCCTTGTGTATCTTGTTGCAAGATGCCTCGGTTACTGGTGAATACTATTTAGATAATTTAAACTAATTAAAACTATTGGATGAGAAGCATATCCACAACTTAGAGAATCTTCAATATTATAAGAATAGGCTCAAGTGATATTACTCTAATAGAGTTCACACTCATTCTTAATAGGTTGGGGACCTTATCCTCAAGGAAAACCAGAAGAACATTAATGCTCACATAGATCATAAAGGTAATTTTTAGCCCAATAGGCTAGGTTCCTTTGTTAGAACAACCAAGTTTGGCTTAGAAGCCTATTGCTTGGCAACATTAGATGGTAAATAACTTAATGAATCAATAAACATAATGCATATAAAATGATATTATGTATGATTTCACATCTTTCTTCATCCTACATTTGGTTTACTTGCTCATACTACATGACTACTTGTCATACTTTGCATGAATTGCTTGACATTTTGTTCCATTCTACATCTTTGTTTGTCATATAGATACTTTGTTGCTTGATCATACTTGCATTATTTCTTGATCATATAGATTTTTAGAACTTTGCAATGCAGCAAGTGATGCAACCTAGTTAAGTTTTAGCTCACATGCATTTCACTCATACTAGGTCACTGATGCATAGTGAACCCCCAACCCAAGGCACATCTCCATATTTTTTCATTATTGCATCTGTTGTCATCATTCATTATTTTTTTCATTCCTTGATCTTGAAAGTTTTAATAGTCATAAAAAATATTCTCCAAATCAAGGGATATAGTTCTTCATCTCTTGTATATCTTTTGTCCTTTGAAAGTTTTCAATCATTTCCATTCTCTGAGACAAAGGATATGCGTTCATTCTTTTATTTGTGCATATTGTTTTGCTCACACTTTTCCTTATTGATATTTCAATTGTTAAGGGATACTCATGGGATGGGGTAGATATCACATTAATATCATTTATGGTGTTTATACAACCACTGAATCTCTTATGCACATCTCTTAGCTATTGAAATTTCAAAAAGGACACACACGCACACACTACTGTTTACTTCTTGTTTATCTCATTATTTTATCTAACACATGCACACACACATTTTTTTTTGCTATGCTTTGCTTTTCTCACCCATATTATGCACACACCACAACCCTATCAGGTTACACTCCTTTTGGTAAATAATTCAAATATTACACCCCATACGAGATGGATTTATGGTTGCCATTGAGAACCAACATTCACATAAAGCCATTTGTGAGCATACATCCTAGTAGGTATCTCTTAACATGCAGTTCTTAATGAAAATCACACCCATAATGGGTATCACTCCACACTTATTATTTTTAGAAAGCATAACACATTTGTAGGATAACTTCATGGTCACTCATGAGCACTACACCCATAGCAGGTTTTGCTCCATCCTCAACCATTTATGAGCATACATCCTCACAAGGTTTCACTCCATATTTTATTTTATTTTTTGCTTATATTATGATCATTTGATCACAATAAACCCTTGCAGTCTACACTGATTCAAATGTCTTGATCTAAGCATCTTTTTATTTTCTTTATCCTTTTGTTGACCTTTTTCTTAATCGTTTATTTATTTTTATCTTTATTTTTCTTACTTTTTCTCTTTTGTTGAATTCTTACCCTACCTTATGGGGCATGAATTATTTTTAAGATGAATTTGATGTCCATTTTTATGAGGCACATATTTGGCTATAGTGTAATTTTGTTTTTCCTTCTTGTGTTTTTTTTCCTTTTCTTTCTTCCATCCCTTTTTATTGTCTTCATTTTGCTTCTCTGATAAATTTTTCATGCATTTCATTTAGTTAGATGTATTCATTAGATAATTTTCTTTTTGTTTTATTTAATTAAAGTTAATTCATCATGCATTTGCATTCATTCATCATGTTTGTGGACAATCATGCATAAACAAAAAATAACAATGCATAATCAAACACACATTAAATAACAAACAACATGATATATTACTCAAAAGTGGTGGGTACATGTCAAATGGATCAATGTGACACAATTCAATCCTAACACACTTGATCCTCCATAGGGATGCATGCCACACTCAAAATTTGCATGTCACCTTGATCTCTGCCCTAAGCCTATGAGCTAGACTCCCTTGCACTACCTGTTTAGAGGTGGTCTTAGTGGAGGTATGTTCATAGACCATAATATATAATGTGTTTATGAAATACTTCATAATCATAAGAATGATAGTGGAAGAACCCTCTACTTTGGGGGTACTTCCTGGTAGTACATCATATGGTAGTGGTTCTCCCTCTACGTTAGTGCCTATGAGTCCTCCCTCACCATTTGTAGCACCTATAGTAGTTGAATCCTATCTTCCTATTGGATTATAGTGATGAAAACCATACCATTTGCCTAAGATATTTGTTTCTTCTACTCAAATTAGTCCATCTCACCTCTAAGGTGGTCTACCTTTGTCTTCATCATGTCCCTATATGATGCTATCATGGCCTGTGTAGCAAGGACTTGATCTTACTATGAGAGTTACATGTTTAGGGTACCCCACATCCCCTCTAGCCTCTTGGCCATATCCTCTCAAAGTAGGTCCATATTCCTCTACATGACCACCATCCTAGCCTATAGTACCTCTACCTCCCTTGCTAGGTCATATTGAATCATAGTCTCACTAGGTCTTGTCACCATCATTGTAGGGGTATATCTTGCTGCCCTACTTGACTTAACCTGTGTAGTTATAGGGGAACCTCCAAACCCTCTCCTCCTAATCTAAAGAGAGTGATAGTGGTCCTTATGGATGTCATCATCTCTATTCAAACCTACAATTGTGTCTAACTAGGTGGGTCTATTCTCCTCTATAATTTCTTAGTAGTGAATTAGGTGGCATCTCAAAGTGCCAACTGCTTTCGTTGGGTCATGATCTATTACCTCTACACTGGCATCAATGGGGAGATCCTTGAGGGTAAGATACTATTATACCATATTTGATACCCAAGTGCTATCTTGACATCCTATAGTATTTGATCCATGCAAAGTGGGTTATCAAGGTCCTCCTCTATGAACCTCCCCACATTAAGGTCCACTTTAAACCTTGATGGGTCTTTTAACACCCACCTAAACCAATAGTCTTCCGAGTTTGGTCTCTTCTTGATGATGCTAAATTATTGTTGGACTAAATTTAACTTGTAGAGTTCCAGCTCCTCCCTCTCCATAAACACCCACCTGATCCTTCCTACCCTCACCATCTCATCCCCATCCTTAGCCCATATAGGGTGTAGATACCATGATTACCATAAAATTTGGTGCTCCCATAACTCATTTACCACCTGCCCACATAGTGATAGGATTTGTATGTCCTCTAGATTCACTCATAGTATCAAGTCCACCTATATGTTGTTGCCCACTCTTGGTTGGGTAGTGGTCCTAGTAGGGCATGCATTCTTCAGATGGTTATGTGCTTCCAACACCACACCTGAAGCAACATAACATAGGCTAGCTTTGTTTATCATTTATACATGACATTGTATAAAGTCCTATACAAGTGGGCCAACACATATGGTCCTCATGTGAACCTAACCTATTGGATTGCATGTCTTCCACTACCCCTACTAATACCAATAGCAAGTATTGCTTGCTCATGTGGCACACTAAGAACCCAATCACTATCCCACAAAGCACCATCATGAATTCATCGACTCCATATCATGTGGGCATATCATATACATGGATTTTAGTCTGCCAGATCTCACAAGTTAGATCCACCAATAATTTTTGTAAAGCTACTGATGCCTTTATGCTTTGTAAACTACTCTTATCTTGATGGGGATGTGCAATATCCACCACATATCCTCTAGTGTGATGATCATCTCTCTCATCAGTAACCAAAAGGTAGACAACTCTGGGTATCATCTCTCTACCAGTGTCATTAGTAGCACTTTGTTAGCTTAATCTGGGGTATCTTTGCAAGATGTAATAGCCCCACTACCCGTATAATATCCCTTTATGCTGCTATGAGATATCATAATACCCCCTCTAAGGATATCAACCACCACTCTCTACTATTGAGTACATCATGCTACAAAATAATAATATCAAAAAATTTCATTAGTTTTATTATTATAATAATAATAAAAATAAAATAAAAGAAAATATCAGAGGTGCATCTAGCTCTTTCTTCTTCACTTTTATTTCTTTCTCTCTATGTCTATATATTCTTTCACTTCTTTTGTGAATTCATGCCCTAGAATTCTAGGGCACAAAATCGATTGTTGTTGGGTGTACGACTGAATTTACAACCGACCCTTGAATTCGTGTTGGGCACCCATGTGAGGATTTCCTCCTAAAATGCATAATAAATTAAATAAATACTCAAAAATATAATCTAGCCTAGTTTAGAAGTTGGATTTTAGTCCTTACCCATGCTCAATCTACTATTTAGCTAGCTTCACCCCTCGTAATAGTTGAATGATGTGTGGGAAGTGCCATTTTTCTTTTTCTCTAGAGCTCTTTTCTTTTATTTGCATAGTGAAAATGAATTCATTTTCAATCTCCCTCCCCTTGTATTCCTCCTTTTCTCTTTTCTTTTTTTCTTCTTCTATTTTCTTCTTTGTTATTCCACGTATGCTATTTTGAGTTTCTTCAATAATTTTGGCATTCCTTCTAAAACTCGAGGGGGCACCTCATTCTCGGGGGTATAATTTTCATTAATACCTCAAGAAGCATGTAAAATTTTAAAGTGTCTAAAATGACACCATTTTTGCATCATCCCTTCATCTAAACCAACCACCTTTTTTTGTGTTCATTGTTTTTTTCTTGTAGGATTTACATCTTTCTTCGATGCATTTATTAGGTCATAAATGCATCAAAGAGGGGGCAACATGTAGAAAAAGAAATTTGACCCATAAAAATGAATCATTTTCCCTTATAATCCCTAAGAAGTCCCTCAAGTTGCTAAGTACAAATTTGGGTTTCTTTCCCCTCATTTTATTTGCTTTTTCTCCCAGCCTTGCTAAATTTATGGTGGTCCCAAGGTGGGATGCAGATTTGGTAATTTTATTTTTTTCTCTTCAAAAGCTCAATTTTTTGGTCAAACTTTGTGGTGTCGGATCTTGGCCAAGGTTGTTTTTCATTTTCCTACCTAAAAATCTCCAAACCTCCTACAAATAGAAGAGTTAGACTCCCTTTTCAAGATTTTATGCCTATTGGTCTACTTACTTTTGGTGTCCTTTATGATTTGTTTCTATGGATGAGCAAGTGGAGAAGCTTGATGATAGATTGATCACATAATTTTTCTTCTAAGGATAAAGGGTCTTCTACTTTGGTTGTGACCTCTATGCCTACTTCTTCTACAGGCTTATCATATTTTTCTTGTGCATTTATTAGCTCTTAGATAATTAGTTCTTAGTGTTAGATTGTGAATTGATGAAAAAATTGCTATTTGCAATTGATAATTTAAGGGGTTACAAGAGTTTCCCATTTTGCATATTTACCTTTTGAGAGGCTACAAAATGGATTTTTGGAGGTGAAAACCCTCCTCCAATGAATGGTTCAAAAACACCAAATGTCTTCCAAGAGGTCATCAAAAGGAGTGGGCTTCTTACTTGTGGGCCACTATTAGTCACACTGATCCTCTAAACCTGCATGACCCTACAATTTTTTTTAGAGCATTTGGGGGCCTATATCAATCAAAACCCTCATGATTATAGATAAAAAACACTAAATAAATGAAGCTAATTCATTACAAAAGCATTTAAACAAGTTACAAAACTGGTTTGGATAGTAATACTTGCATATTTGGAATGTTTTCTATCTTTTTTATATCTAAAAATGACCTTTAAAAAGGGTTGCACCTTAAGGTACGACTATTTGGGTCACAAATTACCTTGCGAATAGGAATATGATATCTAGATAAAATATTGGGTTGTCAAAAGGGATATTCTACTACTGTTGGAGATCCTATCCTCGTTGGGTCACCTTTAGAACTTGCAATAAATAATATTTTGTAATACAAAAAGGATGGAAAAAGATGATTTATATGGTGATTGATAGAAAAATAAATGTTTGAGTATAGTGTAGTCTAGATGGATTTTGGTAGAGTCTAGGTATGCAAATGGTGGATGGATACAAATTGAGGAATGAGCCTCTATTTATAGAATTTGGTAAGGTTAGAGGGGGGGTTGAGATGTCCCACAAGGTGTATTGCAAGGTGTCCCATACAAGGTGTCCCCTGAGGTGGCATGGGTTCCATACCTCATAAGTGACTTTGGGTGAGAGAAGTCCTCACCCATCTACATGCAATAAATGGGCATGGGTGAGCCATCCCATATAAATGCATGGGTGGAGGAAAGTCTTCAAATATCATTTATGGCATGTTAATGTGGACAACACTTTTAAATGTGAAAAGTATTCAAATGTTATTGAATACATAGGAGGGTGTGAAGTGGAGCAAGAGTCAAGGTCTAATCATAGTTGAGTTAACTATGGGTTAAGGGTTGACTAATGTGAGGTGGAAGGTGACTCATCCTTACCCCATGTTTTAGAAGCCAAAATGTCTTCATTTATCATTTATAACTCTAAATGCACATGGGGATTTGTGGGAGAAAGGGTTAAAGGTAACCATGATTAGATTGACCATAAGTTTAGTTGAGGTCAAGTGGGTGAGGTGGAGGCTAGGCTAGTCAAAGGGTAGACTAGGTGAGGTGGCTATGAGTTAGGTCAACCAAGGTTGGATTAACCATGGGTTTGACTATTTTGTAAGGTTTAACCAAGATTAAGAGTTAGTGGAGGTATGTTCATAGACCAAAAGATATAATATGTTTATGAAAGGGTTCATGATCATAACAAGGATAGTGGAATAAACCTATGCGTTGGGGGTAATTCTTGGTAATACATCATATGGTAGTGGTTCTCCCTCTATGTTAGTGCATATGAGTCCTTCCTCACCATTTGTAGCTCATATAGTAGTTGAATCCCCTCTCCCTATTGGATTATAGTGATGATAACCATCCCTTTTTCCTAAGCTTGTTGTTGCTTCTGCTCCAATTTGCCCATATATCCCCTAAGGTGGTCTGCCTTTGCTCTCATCATGTCCCTTTTTGATTCCTTCATGGCATCTGTAGTAAGGACTTGATATTACTATGAGAGTTCCATGTGCAGGGTACCCCACATCCCCTATAGTCTATTGGCCCTATCCTCTCAAATTAGATCAATATCCCTCTACATGACCACCATCCTAGCCTATAGTGCATCTACCTCCATTGCTAGGCCATATTGACTCATAGTATCACTAGGTCTTATCACCATCACTGTAGGGGTATCCCTTTCTAACCTGCTTGACTAAACCTATGTAGTTATAGGGGCACCTCCAAATGTTCCCTCTCCACATGATCCAAAGAGAGCGATAGTTGTCCTCATGTATGACATCATATCTATTCAAACCTACACCTATGTCTACCTAGGTGGGTTTTTTCTCCTCTATCATTGCTTAACAGTGCATCATGTGGCATCTCAAAGTGCCAACTACACCCGTCGAGTCATGATCTAGTGCCTCTATACTAGCATCGATTATGGGTAGATCCTCGAGGGTAAGATACTCTTATACCATCTTTGATATCCAAGTGCTACCATAACATCATCTAGTGTTCGGTCCATGAAGAGTGCGTCATCAAGGTCCTTCTCCATGAACCTCCCCACATTAGGGTCCACTTTGACCCTTGATGGATCGTATCACACCCACCTAAAGCAATAGTCTTCCAAGTTTGGTATATTCTTGAGGATGCTAAACTATTATTGGACTAAATTTAACCTATAGAGCTCCAACTCCTTCCTATCCATAAACACCCACCTGATCCTTCCTACCCTCACCAACTCCTCCCCATCCTTAGCCCATATAGTGTGTAGATACCATAATTACCATAAAATTTGGTGCTCCCATAACTCATCTACCACCTTCCCCCATAGTGATAGGATATTGTTGTATGTCCTCTAGATTCACTCATAGTCTCAATCCCATATATATGTTGTTGGCCACTCTTGGTTGAATAGTGGTCCTGGTAGTGTATGCAGTCTTCAGATGGTTATGTGCTTCCAACACCAAACCTGGAGCAACATAACATATGCTAGCCTTGTTTATCACTTATACACAACATTGTATACTAATCTATACAAGTGGGTCAACACATATGGTTCCCATGTGAACCTAACCTACTGGTCTTGCAGATCTGCCACTACCCCTACTAATATCTATAGCAAGTGTTGCTTGTTCATTTGACACACTAATAACCCAACCACTATCCCATAAAGCACCATCGTGAATGCATCGATCCTATATCATGTAGGCATATCATATACATTGAGTTTAGTCTTAACCCATGATCACTCTACTATTAAGCTAGATTCACCCCTCACAATAGCTGAATGGTGTGTGGGAAGTGCCATTTTGATTCTTCTCTAGAGCTCTTTTCTTTTCTTTGCATAGTGAAAATGAATTCATTTTCACTCTCCCTCCCCTTGTATTCCTCCTTTTCTCTTTCCTTTTTTCTTCTTCTATTTGCTTCTTTGTTCTTCCACGTATGCCATTTTGAGTTTCTTCAAGAATTTGGCATTCCTTCTAAAACTCGAGGGGACACCTCATTCTCGGGGGAATAAATTTCATTAATGCCTCAAGAAGCATGCAAATTTTTAAAGTGTCTAAAATGACACCATTTTTACATCATCCCTTTATCTAAACCAACCACCCCTTTTGTGTTTTTTTTTTTCCCGTAGGATTTACATCTTTCTTCGACGTATTTATTAGGTCATAAATGTATCAAAGAGGGAGAAAAATGTAGACAAAGAAATTTGACCCATAAAAATGAGTCATTTTTCCCTTACAATCCCTAAGAAGTCCCTCAAAGTTGCTAAGTACAAATTTGGGCTTCTTTCCCTCATTTTCTTTGCTTTTTCTCCCAGCCTTGTTGAATTCATGGTGGTCCCAAGGTGGGATGCGGATTTGGAAATTTTATTGTTTTTCTCTTCAAAATCCTAAGTTTTTTGTTAAACTTTGTGGTTTCGGATCTTGGCCAAGGTTGTTTCATATTTTCCTGCCTAAACCCCTCAAAAACTCCTAAAAATAGAAGGATTAGACTCCCTTTTTAAGGTAAAAAAGGATAACCTCATATCTATCCACTATTAATTGATGTTTTCAAGATTTGATACCTACTGGTCTACTTACTTTTGGTGTCCTTTATGATTTATTTCTATGGATGATCAAGTGTAGAAGCTCGATGATATATTGATCATATTATTTGTCTATATTTGTCTTCTAAGGAGAAAGTCTTCTACTTTGGTTGTGAACTCTATGCCTACTTCTATAGGCTTATCAGGTTTTCCTTGTGCATTTATTAGCTCTTAGATAATTAGTTCTTAGTGTTATATTGTGAACTAATGAAAACTTGCTATTTGCAATTGATAATTTAAAGGACTACAAGAGTTACCCATTTTTCAAATTTACCTTTTGGGAGGCTACAAAATGAGTTTTTGGAGGTGAAAACCCTCCTCCAATGAATGGTTCAACAATACCAAATGCATTCCATGAGGTCCTCAAAAGGAGTGGGCTTATTGCTTGTGGGCCACTATTAGTCACACCGATCCTCTAAACCTGCATGAACCTACAATTTTTTTTTAGAACATTTGGGGGCCTATCTCAATCAAACCCCTCATGATTATATATAAAATACGCTAAATAAATAAAGCTAATTCATTACAAAAACATTAAAAAAAGTTATAAAACTAATTTTAGTAGTAATACTTACATATTAAATTTTTTTTCTATCTTTTGATGTCTAAAATTGAACTTTGAAAAGGGTTGCACCTTACGGTACAACTATTTGGGTCACAACTTACCTTGCGACTAGGAATATGATATCTAAATAAAATATTGAGTTGTCAAAAAGGATATTCTACTACTATTGGATATCCTATCCTCATTGGGTCACCTTCAGAACTTGCAATAAATTATAGTTTGTAACACAAAAAGGGTGGAAAAAAATGATTTATATGGTGATTAATGGGGATTGATAGCAAAATGTGTTTTTGAGTGTAGTGTAGTCTAGATGGATTTTGTTAGAGTCTAGTTATGCAAATGGTGGATGGATCAAAGTGGAGGAATGATCCTCTATTTATAGAATTTGGTAAGGTTAGAGGGGGGGGTTTGAGGTGTCCCACAAGGTGTCCTACAAGGTGTCCCCTGAGGTGGCATGGGTTACATACCTTATAAGTGAATTTGGGTGAGAAAAGTCCTCACCCATCCACATGCAATAAATGGGCATGGGTGAGCCATACCATATAAATGCATGGGTGGAGGAAAGTCTTCAAATATCATTTATGGCATGTTAAGGTGGAAAGTGTTTTTTTTTAAATGCTTTTAATTGTGCAAAAGTCTTCAAATATTATTGAATGCATAGGAGGGTGTGAAGTGGAGCAAGGGTCAAGGTCTAACCATAGTTGAGTTAACTATGGGTTAAGGGTTGACTAAGATGAGGTCGAATGTGACTCATCCTTGCCCCATGTTTTAGAAGCCAAAATGTCTTCATTTGTGATTTATGACTATAAATGCACATGGGGATTTTTGGGGAGCAAGGGTTAAAGGTAACCATGATTATATTGATCCTAAGTTTAGTTGAGGTTAAGTGGGTGAGGTGGAAGCTAGGCTAGTCAAAGAGTAGACTAGGTGAGGTGGCCATGAGTTAGGTTGACCATGGTTGGATTAACCATGGGTTTGACTATGTTGTGAGGTTTGACCAAGGTTAAGAGTTAACCAAGGTTAGGCTAGGGTGAACTAGACCTAGGTGGCATGTGGACTAGTCAAAGGGTAGACTAAGGTGAGGTGTCCCTAGTTTAAGCTAAATGGGTGGTCATGTGGATACCAGGGACTTAGAGTAGGAAAGGGCTTAAGTGGCCAAGAGGGCTAAAATTGGTGAATAGTATTTTTGGTAAATAATGTAAAATTAGTGAAAATTTGTAAATTAATTAGTTGTTATGATGGGATGAAGGAAAATGTGTGATTTTTAGGTATCTATATTTATCCCTTTTTGTATTTCATTGTGTAAAGACACAATGTAGTACAAAAATTTATGACACCAAGTTGATAATTTTATTTTGAAGAAGAAGAATTTGTAATGGATGATTGTGGGTGGTTACGAATTTTGTAATGTCACAATGGTTGTTTTCATAGAGAATATGTAAGATCGTCTTGCTTGATGGTCAATGTACGATGCCCCAAATGTGGAAAGAATAGATATCTTTGAAACTTTATCTTTAACAAATTATTGAGTTTGATTTAATGTGATAAGTTGACTAGCCAAAGGTAGGTATCCTGATGAAGATTTTACTGATTGTAAGTGGACTTAACTTGCCACCTTGATGAAGGAAATTTGTGAGTAACCATACAAACACTAGAATGACTCATATCAAATTGAAAATTTATTTTTTGTTTACACCAAAAAATAAAAATTTCAAGATAGTTTATGGTAAAATTTCTTGGACAATCATACTTTCTAAGAAAGAGGGTTTGTTTATTAATCATGTGTAAGGTAACTTTTGTATGATGTCTACCCCCTCAAGCAATGAGTCAGTGGGAGAATAAATTTTGAAGCAACATGCTTGACAAAATGGTCATTGACATAATAAAATGCGTAGGTAGTATGAGAATTTAATGATAATGAAGAAGCTACTTGAAAAAGATGCAAAAAGCATCATGTTGTGATTAGTGGTAAATTTAGAAAAAGTTTAGCTTTGATCGCAAGGTAACCTGTGACCTAAATACTTGCAAGGTACCTTGAAACCGTATGGCCATAAGCTAGATTATGACCCTAATGTGTGTTTCTATAAAGGCACAATCACAAGGTGCATGATTCATTTTACAACTTGTGAAGGATGAGAGTCACACTGTGAGGAGAGTGTGAGTGAAATTTCAAAGCAAAGCATTATCGGATTAGAGATCAATGAGGAAGAGATCGACAAGGATGCAGTGCAAGTGGGTATTGGAGGGTGTGCATTTATAGTAAGTTGACCATGTATCCTACCTTTGTGGAATTTGAGGAATAAAAGGAACCATAGGGCTCCTTTTCGTGAAATGAAATCGTAGTTTAGATAATGTTTGGGTAAAAGGAAAAAAGAAAGTGGGGGGGTTGCAGGTATGCATGTGTTTATATTTTTATTTGTTTATGTTTTATTTTGGCATAGGTTTTGATGTACATGTATGTGTTTGTGTTTTTTGTATTTTTGCAAAGTGTTGCATGAAATTTTGATTTTTTAAAAAAAGGTGGGGAAATGAGGTAAATGGGTAGTCAACTCTACCACCGCCTGTATGGTCGTAGGGTAACTTGTGATTGCATGAATGTATAGATTTTTTTGAACATACATACGTATATGGATGTATGGATTTTTTTTTAAATTTTTATTTTTATTTTATGATGTAATTTTTATTTTGAATAGGTCAAGAATGTAAATTCGAGGCATCAATTTTTTCCATTGTTTGAGGATTTGAAGAAGATTTGGGGGATAGATGATAAGCACTAGCTGAGGGACATAGGGTTATATGGAGTGGTAGAGATGGTTATGATTCTTGTAACACCCTAAAAATGACAGTCAATTTACCATAAGGTTAAAAATCCAAAAATTCACCTTAAAACCATATTTTAAATAGCCTACCTCAATTTTCATACCACAAATAGGCTTTGTTTTGACTGTTGGATGATATCGTCCTCAATTTGATGATATCATCCCTAATTGAATGAAATCATCTGGAGCCGAACGTCCAGACGATTTCGTCCAAAATAGAAATTTGCAAGAATAGAAGTACAATCAAATTAGTTCCAACCTCCTGGCTTATCTAGGCATAAACGTGTTCAACTATTAACTATCCTCTTGTTGGATATCTCCCATATTAGGATGGATCCCAACCCTCTAACCTCCTCCTATCCCTATAAAACTCATGATTTTCTAATGAAATCCCCCTGGATGATCAAGTACCTGCAACCCAAATCCTACTAGTTTCAAGAGCATCCCAGGCACTGTCATTTTCATAGTTTTTATCAACTCACTTGCAAGTTTTTTCACTGTGCATCAGTTAGAAGAAGCTCGGATCGTCTTAGATGATCTTGTCCCGATTGCAGACAATCCTGTGCTAATTGGAGGCGATCTTGCTAGATTAGATACGGTCTTGTTTACAACCCTCTTAGGGTTAATTACGATCTACAATTTGTATTTTCTCCCCTTTTCTTCAGTTAAATTGCATTAGATTAGTTTATTATTTATAATGCATATGGTGTTCACCTCATGTTGTCAATAGGTAACAATTTGTTATCCTTTTTCCTGTTTGTATAAGCCATTATTATCGATTAAATCTGAAAATCCGTTTCTAAGTCATCAAAAATGTTCATTTACATATAGTTAAATAGATTCTACTGCATTTTATGATGTCTCTGTGTTTTAGCATCAACTTGTGCAGTTGTAGGTTTCAGACGAAATTTTTAGACGATTTCACCTGATTTTAGACGATATCATCCGATTTCGGATGATCCTACATAATTGCAGATGATTTTGTCGAATTGCAGGTGATTACAACAAATTGTAGACATTTTGAAATGCTTCAAAAGTAGAACCTTCATCAGATATCCAGAACTGAGTAAGTCATTTCCAATTTCTTTAAAATACTCTGTTACTTGCATTTAATTATCTCTTTGTTTGTTGTCTTCATATAAATTGCAAAAATCGCATATAGAATAGTTTAGTTTCATTCTGGCCAACCTAGGTGATTAAAATTAAAATGAATTCATCAAACACATCTTCAACCTAGGCTCGGAAGCTACCATAAAACACTTCCTGGTGAACCTACCATCTGTCGACAAATCACCAAAGAGGACACGACTCAAGTGTCTCTCTTGTACGAGGTGTAGCTTTACCATTTTCCCATTTCCCTCTGAGGCACGGATCCATTAGCCTAGAGGAAAGGAGTGCAAAAATTTTAAGCCTACATATTCACTGTGATAATTCATATTTTTCTACTCTATATGAATGGTGGGATCCTAACCATAACACCTTTCATTTTTCAATAGGGGCAATGACGTTTACACTAGATGATATATTCTACATATATCAACTACCGATGGATGGATTGATGGTGATAGCCACAGGGAGAGGGAATATGAGTGCAATATTATAGTGGAATTTTGGGATAGGTGGGTTGGAGTGAAGGTGAGTAGCAGGGGTATATCATATGAGGAATGTTGAAATAACAAGGAGTTATTTTTGAGGTATTATCTAGTGATGATCCTCATTTATAGTTATATTTTATGTTATATTTCTGGGTGTATATTTCCATGGAGGATGATGGGGGTTGTATGTGATATGATTAAGTGAGAATACCAATTTACATGGGAATCAATACTATTAGTACAAACATTCAATGAGCTACATGCCATGCAAATGATATAATGGATGGGGTTGAGTTGTAGTTTATTGCTATATATTTGGCGATGGGAGCATATAGTGATGTTGAGGCTACAGGGACTGCCTTAAAAATCTCATGAGCTAATGGAGATGGATCTACCATATGCATTTATATGGTGGATCAACATGGAGGTACATTTGAGGAGATTGCATGATGGAAAATCACTCTATTACAAAGGAGTATTTGATAGCCTAAGACCACCAAATATTATTTGGCATCCCTAAAGAGGACCATTATGGGGTGAGGCTAGAGCAGAGTTATGTCAAGTGAAGCATGGGTGATGGGTGATTGGACAAGAGGTAGCATAGAAATAATATTTTATATTTTCTTGGGTGCTATGATATTTTGTATTGTCGTAGAGATTACCTAATCCTCTAGTTGTGATCTAGAGGGTCAAGGGAGACCATGGGAATCAACCATAGGTGGAGCCTTTGGATATAACATTGGACAAGGATATAGTTATTCTTGATATAGATGATGTGGGTACGATTCTAGAGTATAATGCCTAGTGGACTACATAGAGTCAGGAGTCTAGGAGAGGAGTGGTGGATAGATCAGGAGAGGTAATAACAACAATAATTAGGGATTTAGAGTTAGCAATGATAGACATGATAGGAGAAACTAGTAACTTAAGAGGAGGATTAGGCATAGGGGCTAGTAGCCAGAGGGTATTAGCAAGAGGGATCTATGTTAGTCCTAATAAGGATAGTGAGGAGGAGTTAAATGCATTAATTGTACGATGTGTGAGACAACATCTAGATAGTGGATCAAGTTAAATCTAAGGTAGGTATAGGAGATGTAATAGAGATGGCAGTGGATGTCGATGTGATAGGTGGTGTTGGGATATCTAAGGTAGATTTGGGTGTTAGTTTATGCAATATGATAGATGCATTGAAGGAGGTTGACATGTTATAGACTAGGGTGTACTAGGTAGAGGCTATGATGATAGAGTGAGAGGTGGCCTGGATGTAGAATAGGATGAGGTTAACTATTGAGCAATATGTTTAGACCCTAGAGATGACTACCTTTGTGTTAGAGAGGGACCAAGCACTGGATGAGAGAGATGCAACCATGGTAGGGAGAGGAGATATAGAGAGGTAGGTGGATAGACTTAGATAGTAGGGGGATGAGGTACATTGAGAGCATGATGTTATTTCAGTATAGAGATATGCATCGATAATAGTGTGAGAGTCATGATAAAGGAACAAAGTCAATAGAGTTAAGGAGAGGTCACGATGGTTGAAAGAGAGTCATGACTAGATTACGGGAGGAGGTAGAGCAACTAAGAACATAGAGAAATGTGTCTACGTTGAAGACCAAGCTTGATACTTGTGTTAAAGTATATCATAATATATCCTAAGTTGTTACTAGGATAATTTGTGTGGTTGAGATTAACTCAGTTAGTTATGATCCAATGGATCATATTGTACAACTTTGCTATTTAAGCAAGGTCTCTTTCATTGAATAACATGAAGTATTTTATTTTCCAACATGGTATCAGAGTGGGCTTTCCTTGCCTTGTGAACCTAAGGGAGGATTTCCCTCATGGAAATCCCCCCTATTTTTTTTTCTCCCCATTATTTTTTTCCAAAATCGAGGGAGTATGCTCTCCATATTTTGATGGATCAGAAACCAGATGGTTAAAAAAAATCTGCAGTTTTGAGAGTTTTTTTTAGTTTTTTTTGGATTTTTAGTTTTCGTGGATTTTCAAAAGGAGCCCTAGTTTTTGTGCTTCATAATTGTGTTGTTTCTTAGGCTGCACTTCATGTATTTATAGAAGGACCTCTAGATATCGGTGGAGGCAGTTAGATCTAAGCTAGAATTTTATCTTTTCTTTCTAGAGAAAAATAAACAGGCTCATTTTTTTTTAGCTAGTTGCAAGTACTGTGAATGCTCCAATTTATGGATATTCTGCCTGCAATTTTTTTTCATGGAATATTTGGAGGGTGGACCCGGTCTACGACATGGAGGTACTAGTGATTCTAGAAATTTTTTTACTAGAAACAATATTCCTATTTTAGCTATGACATTTCTCAACAAGTTCTATTTTTTTTTTGCAAGTTCACGATGGGTACCATGGATGATATATTTTTTCAAGTGGAAAGAAATTTTATTTCCCACTGATTTGGGGCTCTCGAGGTGTCTTAGTGGATGTTTTTTGCATCTTCAAATTTTTGCCTCGAATGTTCTTCGATTGCCTAGATATATTGTTTGTGAAGCAATATTCGAATTAATGGCATCTGAAGATGATGTGTACCAATATTCAATTTAATGCCATCAATTGTGATCATAAAGAGTGTCCTGGGTGCCATAGAAGTCGTAAAAAAAAAACTATTGAATTTTTTGGAGGAGGACTTCAGGGATTTTAGTGTTCTAGCCGATAGACAAAGGAGCAAGAAGATCTGAGAGTTCAAAATTTTAGAAGAGAGGCGTACAATTATTTTATTATTTTTTTACATTCGATTCTACGTACGAAGTGTCATCCATACCATAGAGTATATCTAGACCACCTCATTGAGCACCAGAAAAGCATCGGTACTAGCAATACCTTTTTCTAGAAAAAATCATCCTCCACTAGTGTGTGCCTTTTTTCTGGATTCAATGTGCATCATGGAGGACAATGAAATGTGAGTTGTTACTATTTATATTTTATTTTTAGCCCATATCAGTAGAGTCTAGTGGATCATTTCCATTTTTAGATTTTTTTTACATATATTTTAATTGTTGGTGCTAAATATTGAGGAGGTGAACTTTTTGATCTGCATCAACGAGGCCATCTAGTACTGGATAAACCATTGCAAGTCAAGCAGGATGGTAGCGTCCAACAATATTGAGTGGGGAGAGAGGTGATCTATAGTTTAAGTGAAGTTCATCTGTGTCTCACCTCAAAAATCATTGTCGCATGTAACTCTGTTATACCTACCACATAGAGAGTGACAAGAGATGTGCATATTTGGCAGTGTTGACTACCAATGTCAAATGGGTGTGGATTTACACTCTACTGGTACATATTTTTTATGTGGTGCCATGATGGTGAATGATGTGTGTGTGGAAACAATATTGGTTGGTACTGATCTATATGAGTTGTTGCCAGATATCGTAATACTTACGAATAATTTTTTTTTGAAAAAATGTATTTCTGCATGGCAAATCACTGAGCCACATTGAATGCACACAATTCACATGATAGAAATATATCGTGATTGAAAGTAGCTTTTTACAAAAGAATTCAAATTATGGTATGCCGCATGGAGGTTACAAATCTTCTAGTGATAGTTTTTTTTCCCCATTTGATGCCACCTTGAGGGCGTGTTCTAGTCAAACATCATTGTTGCAATATGATGGAGTTTTACCAAATGCCTTGTTGATGTTTTATGCGATGATATTGGGCTACGTAGGCTGGTGTTAGAGGTTCTACTAGAGCTAGAAAATATCGCGATGGACGAGATCATCAATGACTACGATCTTGTCCTAGGCAATGAATCGCTCATTTGTGCCATCTTGAACATGGTGCCATACTTTCGAAGCAAGATGAGGGCATACTTCTTTCTTGGGATAATGACCTATCTACATCAATGGTGAGCCAACACGATGCATTGTTTTCCATGACATCGATGGTGAAATATCAATGGTTGTAGATGCAAGAAGCGAAGGTGTGGAGGTCATTGAGTGGCAAGGAGAAGTGGAGGAGACGTATTTTTATGCATTGGTTTACTGCATCGAAGGTGTTGGTCATGAAGGCCGCATTCAAAGGGCTTCTACTACAAGAAATTTTAATTTTACTCATGTTAGGTTTTTGAGTGAGGGATGAATCAATGCAAACTCACATGCTATGCTTCCCAAGGTGTGCGCTATCAAAAATAATTATCTGGTGTTCACCAAGATGGCCACGTTGGCCCTCAACGACCCTTTCAAAAATGAAATATGTGTTGCAATGCCGAACAAAGGATTTTTTTTTAGTATTATATGGGGCCTCTTATTATTTTTATGTAAGGGAATCTAAATGTTTTCTCCATGTGGAGGTGGAATGGGGGTATTTTATTAAAATTGTATTGGCCCATTGTTTAAATTTTTTCCTCATGCAAAGTGGAAGATGATGGCCCGCATGGACCATTCTATATTTAAAGGGGCCACTTTATATTATCAAAAAGTGGATAATTTTTTAAAAATTTGAAAAAGGGGGGCATTTTTTAAACATGACAAATGGCCAATGTATTTTCCCTTATGAGGTAAAAATAAGAGGTCTATTGTTCCTGTAGTTGAAGGCCATATTGACACCCGATAAAAGGGGTATTTATAGTCGTCAAAAATGTTTTTCTAGGCCGAAAACATTGGTGGTGTCCAATTTCCATTTTGAGGTAGTTTAACTTATGTTTTTTGGCCTCAAATATATTATATCATGGAGTGCACTCTTGGTTGAACCCGACACTCCCAAGGCTTTCATATGTGATCCTAGTATCTAGTCATCTTCTCTATATCACCTAGCGGATGCAACAACTTATTACCCATGCATTTTGATAGGATGAGAAGGTCACCATAAGGACAAGTTCGATAGCTACATTGATGCCCCTTCATTTTTTGATCCATTTTTTTGTTGTTTGTCCATAAGTTATTGACCTTGTGTTCATATAGGTGAAAACCACATATTTATGCTTATGGAGTAATTTTGGACCACCCTTACAATTCTGGTGGTTCTTTCTCCATCCTATCTTCTTAGTATCCTTTTGTGGAACACTTTATGTAGCGACCCCGGGGCACACACACCACTCTTACCCTACTTGCAAATGTGTTTAAACCCAAAAATGAAATGAAAGACCATGAAAAAGCATATAACATGGAAGTAACAAAGATATGTCTCTTTATTTGTATTGAAACCCGGTTACAAGTCGGTCCCTCTTAGGGATACCCATTTTGATACAATGAGGTTACAAGTGGGTAAAATGTCCCCTCGCAAAGGGGTGGTGCGCTATCACAAGCTCCCCGGTTCCGCACACAAAAATGTATGAGGGCTTATAGATGCCTCCTTCTCTAGGTCTGTTCCCTAGAGGGATCCCTTTTTCTCTCGTATGTTGCAGATTCTGTCTGATGAACCTGTGGCCCTGTAAGCAATGAAACAACAACACATGCTTAGATGTCCGAGAATGCCTCCCCGGATGAGGTTGTTAGTAATGAATATACCAAAATGAAAGCAAGTGCAAATTAAACCTATGCTATGAAGTTAAATGAATGAAATGATGCTATGCTAATGATATGCTAAACATAATAATGAAACTAATGTATAAAACCCTAAGCTAGGCCTGCGGGCCACTATCCAAGACAACGGTCGCTAAAGTGAATCTTGCCCTCTTTGCTTCAAGGCTATGGATCAAAGCTTGTATCCGATGTTGAAATGATGGTTGCTTTGCTCAATATGTTGAAGGCTTATCGTATATGTGGGATCCCTCAAGTGGACTCTCTCTAGTCTTTGATCAATATCTCCTATCAATGACCTATTCTGATAAATTTTGGATCCTTGGTGCTCTCAGGCTTGCACCTTTTAAAGTGTGTGAAACCCTAGGTCTATGCCCAAGCCCTAGGACTGAATCCCTCATGCGTAGTGAAGGTTAGCATGAGAAGATTTTTGTCTTTTCTATGTTTAAAGACCAGTTATCTAAAATCTAACTGCAAACTTGAGTCTCCTATGCAAACTGGTCATTAGCATGAGCAGCTTTGTCTTTGTCTATGTTTGGAGGCCAGTTAACTAAAGTCTAAATGCAAACTCAAGTCTCCTATGTGAACTGGCCATGAAAGGGAATGCAAAGTTACTCCCGCTCACCTTTATTGCATGCAGACTACCACTTCCACCCGTGATTGAGCATATTTGTTGGCAAAATGCTTTTTGTGGCTTAGCCGCTGTCATCTGCAGTGGCTAAGATCTGGCCATTGTCATCTACAGTGGCTAAGGTTTGGCCGCTCTAAGCTTGAGCGGCTAAGGTCTGGCCACTCTAGTCTTGAGCGGCTAGGCTTGGATGGGCTTAAAATGCCCCAGATGAGTGGTGAGAACCACTTTTGATGCTTGGAAAGTCCAAGACTATGTCATGTGATCTTATGAATGTGTCTATGTGAGTAGCTCCCCTAAACATGACATGTTTTAGGTGTCTACAGATGCCCCTTTTTGCGATGCACTGTGTGGAAAACACAACGCTGAGCAAAAATGTAGACTGATCTGTTTGTAGGGTGTATGGTGATCAATGGTCTGATCAACGTTGGATGGCCCAATCATGCAAGATGGTGCGCACCCCTTGAATCATTGCCTCAACGTTCGGAGGACTTAGCTCAGTGGCTTGGACATGTTAAATTGCACTCATTCCTCAAACTCAATCGGGTAGCTTCAGCTACTACAATAGTTTCGACCGGTAGGAGAGCTACTATTGAAGATGTCATGTCTGCTTACATTCCCAACAAACAAGGGAAATTATGTGATTGTTGTATGCAATGATTCATAGGATGAACATGATTTTGTTATGATCGAGTGATATTTTGTTGATTTTGATTATGATTATTTTGAAAATTTGAACTACCTCTTCACTCAACGAATTGGTGAAGAAATGACAATGAATGAAGCGACAAGTCACTTGACCAATATGACTTAATCTGGTTCCTTTCTAGCATTTGTTCCTTCAATGGGTGAACCCCCATCCAAGTGTGATTCCAATTTGTTTATGATAATCATCCATCCCTATCCCGAGGAGCGGTCCAACCATCAATAGCCTTCTTAGGGAGTTAGGATGAGTGATTCTATTTATGCTCATATTGTATCACTTTGGCTTAGTGTTTTTGATGTCATAAGGGAATGAGGATGATCCTATCGTACCCGTGGAGCAGTCCAACCATCTTGGTCTTTTTTGGGTTAGAAGTGATACATCATGATTCCAAAATGAATATTTTTGCCCCAAGTAGCCTTATGGTGACTTACTCGTCTTACCGAATTACATGGAGTGCAAGTCGCTGCAATCGCTAAGTCGATAGAGTAAGTGACTGGATACGAGGCTTACTCGAGAATTTGTTTTATGTGATTTTTTATGTTATTTTGGTCATTATGATGACTAGAAGTCTTCAAAATGTGCTTATCTGAATGTTTTTGTTGCTTCTCATGGAGGGGCTGAGGTTGTTTTTGTCTAGGATCTCGGCCACTATCAGGTCCAACGACCACCAAAGGCTTGGCCCTGGCCGCTCTCATCCTGAGCGGCCAAGCGATGCGGGCCACTGACGTCAGCAGTGGCCAAGGCAATATAAAAGTAAATCCTAGGGTTTTGTCTTTTCACTTTGCCAGTTGTCAATTTGCTTTCTTGGGCTCTGAGGTGAAAGTGACTTTTGTGGTTTGGAGCATTTCTACGACTTGGAAGATCATGGTTGCATGGGGTGAAGCATCTTTGGGTGGAGGAGCTCGGAGCTTCTCGAGTACTCCCTCAACCCTTAACCTTGCTTGTTTATTTTTGTTTTGGGTAAAACTGAACCACATTAAGTAATCGGTAATTGAACCTCATTAAGCTTGTTGGCAATGAATCAAAACCCGTAGCTAGGCTTAGTTTAGGTTTTTATGTGGTGGGCTTGTCCCCATTTTATTTTTTAGCTTTTGTTATATTTTTTTGGTATTTTTTGGCCTAGGGTTGATGCATCTACCTCATCACCCATCGGCCGCTCTCGATCAGAGCGGCCAGGAAGGCCTACAACTTGGTCGTTGTCGTTGGTAGCGATCGGTTTGAATCCCAATGGTTAAAAAATTTGACCATTGGGGCTTGGCCACTGTCAGCTTTAGCAATCGATTTTTGGCCATTGTAGGTGACAGCGGCCAAGAACACTTAGTGAAATTATTGATTTTTTTTAAATTTTTTGGGTTGATTTATTGATTTTTTTGAAGTTTTGACTTGTTTGAGTAGGTGCAACTCTGTTCTTTGCCTAGACTTAGGATAGCCCATCATTATTTGCACCATTTTCATGTTTATTGTGCGTTATGCCTTAGATGCATTGTAGTTATGATTTATTTTCTTTTTCTTAGATTCTTACTGCTCGGGCTCAGGACCTGAAGCTCATGAATACACTTCTACCCCTCTTGGATGGCGATGATTGGGCTTGGCTCAAAGCCCACGGGCTATAGTATATCACCAGACTACCCACCATTATGGTAGATCATGCCTACCTTATGACTTTGGTCCATCGATGGGACCCTCAGACCAATACCTTCCACTTTCCTATCGATGAGATGACCATCATGTCGAAAGATGTGTATAGGATCTTCCGGATCCCCTTTGATGGAGTGGCCATTGTCTCTTCGACCACTAATGATCAGGTTGCTATTTTTTCTTGGGTGTTTGGAGGGCACTCTACAGAGGCTCTCAAGGACACCAAATCTGGGGGAGTGTCCATCTCGCATTGGTATGATGAGGGTGTCTTCTCTGCGAGGCATGCGGTGTTGCTGATGGTCATCAACAATATCTTGATTCTAGATTGCTCAGGTTTGAGGTTCTTATGGAACCTCTTGGTGATGGTTTAGGACTTGTTGGATAGTGAGGAGCCTATCATCTATGCATGGGGTAGGTCTTTGTTGGCTCAGTGCTATGATGAGTTGTACCACATCCATCGATGAGGTCACATCGGCATTGCTTGCAGCTTGCTTCTACAGGTTTGGGGATGGGAGCACATCTAGGTAGATCATCCCAGAGGGCTTCCTACTAAGATTACAGTTGTGGAGGAGTGGATGTAGTGCTATGCCACTATATGGGCTCGAGAGCATGAGCTATACAAGAGTCATCATCATGCGGGGGAGCTTTCCCATTATACTACCACTTTCACTGGGTTACAGGTTGGGGATGTTATGTGGTACCCATATCATGAGTGCTCGATGTGGGATGATCTGACCAATTTTACTGCTAGGATATGATGTGAGCGGTGGCTCCTTGGTCGTAAGGTTGTCATTCGAGAGTATTTCTTCTACTCTCAGGTTCTCCATCAGTACGGGCTACAGTAGGACGTGCCTCTTGTTCCATTTTTGTATAGGCACCTCGTAGTGGAGAAGGACCTTCCCCCATGGTAGATTACAGAGCTCTCAGATGAGGAGGATGCCCCAGTAGTTGACCCAGGAGTCATTGGGGGTGTTACAGAGGCATACACTCAGTGGTGGGGAGATCTGATGTGGCATGGTATCGATAGCTTGGGTCATGAGGATGATGGTGGGGATGATGGTATAGATTCAATAGGGCATAGAGTCTAAGCTAGGACTGAGGTATGGGGCCAACCAATAGAGTAGGTGGTAGTGGAGGAGTAGGAGGCTCCTGAGGAGGATGAGGAGGAGTTGGATCCTAAGGAGAGAGATTCTCCTCTGAGAGCATAGTTGCATGAGGTCGAGGTCGAGCTCCAGTCGACCCAGATCTAGGTGCAGTAGTGAGATGCTACTATAGCACAATGGGATGCCACCATAGAGTAGCTCACAGTGTAGATACAGGCTTTGTAGGCTACTATCGGGGGTGGTACTACTAGGATGCAGTTTGTTGTTCCTCCTTCTACACCATAGGGGGCTCTAGAGATAGATCTAGGGGTAGAGGTCCTACGTCTGTAGTCACTATTGGATGAGTATGATGGGTAGATTTAGGGTCATGTTGGTCACATTACCATTCTCCAGATGTAGCTCAAGAGGTATGGGATTGTCCCTAAGGAGGCACCAGGTGCAGGTGGTTCACAGGTCAGTGGGCGATCCACCTCAGGGTAGTCTTCTACCCATCCTAGCCAGAGGACCCAGACTCGGATAGAGAGGCTAACAGGTTCACACCATTCGACTCGTGACACCACCATAGAGGGAGGTGATGTTGGGGGCTCAGCCCCTGTATTTGATTGATGGTGCTCTTTTGATTCATTTTTGAGGTCGGCTTGACCTACCTGACTATAGCCTATGGGCATTTTTGTACCTTTTATGGACCTGATACACACATTTATATGATATCTTTGCTTTATGACTCATTATGTGTATCATTTATTGCTTATGTTTTTGTTTTATTTTGTTTTATGATGCGATGGATGATGGTATTATGATGAATTGATATATGTATGTGTTAGATGATAGATGATATTTATGATGATGTGGATTTGAGATGGATACTTATGTATGTGTTTATGTAGATGCTTTCATGATTTAATTATTGTGGCATTACGTGATGTATTTCGAGTTGATTTGATGATGGATTTGTGATCCTTTGTATGGATGAATGCAACGATGTGATATTTGATGTGAATGAATGATTTATGACCTATGTATTTATGGATGAATGCAATGATTTGATCTTTGATGTGAATGGATGATTTATGACCTATGTATTTATGAATGAAATGCAATGATTTGATCTTTGATGTAAATGGATGATTTATGACCTATGTATTTATGAATGAAATGTTTTTGTTAAATGCATGTTTAATTTTGTTTTAATTTATACATCTAACTCATGCTATGATATGGTGAATGCAGTATGTAATTTAATGTGAATGAACTTGTATGTTTCAATTACTTAAAACATAATGGATGCCTATGCCATGATTTTGACAATTTTAATGGGTGATACCATATAAAGTATAACAACCATGAATCATTCTACTCATAAGAATTAATTATTTAAATCCTCCATATGTGCAATGTAATGGTGTGGAATGTATGCATTTTTTGGATAAGCTTCTATAATTTAAGAGATGTAAAATAGTTAGTGGTCGTTTAGACATCATTTCTGACATATATTCGGTATCTATTTTAATATTATTTTATTAATACCCCCTAATTTATAGAAGCTTATAAAGAAATTTGATGATGTGATTGATGATATGAATTGTTGCTATGGTAGAAATTTGTTTGCGGGTTTTTCCTGAGACTTCAAACACTCTAGTTACCCTATCAACAATTATGTACTGGTCATACAAGATTTTTGTAAAGCAAGACTTTCACTCTATACCTGGATATTCATTCTCTTTGTGTGTGCAAATGAATATATTTTTGATAGAACTCAAGCATTTCCTCCGATGTCAGGTGGGATTCTTTCAGCCCATTGCTAAGATCAGGGATTCTCAAGTGTTTTATCTCATCCTTATGTTGGACTTAGTTGGACTATACCACTAGGCAGTTTTGAGTTACCTAAGCTAGCTCATCCACATTCAAACATTGGTCTATACAAATGCTAGGAGCTTTTGTGATAGACATATCATCATGCGTAAGGATTTCTCCTTCCAGTTTTGTGCAATGCTGAGAATTCCAGGGATTCAAGTTCTATTCCCTTTTTTTCTTCATTCATTTGGGATACTTGCTCATACTTAGTGATGAAAATCACTGTTTATTTTGACTGATTTTTTTTTTTTTTTTGAGCAAGGGATTCTTGTAGTGATGATAATCACTATTTATTTTGCTTTTGTTATTTTTTGATATTTTGAACTATGACTTTGGGCATTGATATTTGAATTTTGAAGAATTTGAACTTTTGATTTTGAGATTTGAATTTGGCTTTGTTCTAGGATTTTGCTTATTTTTATGAAAGCAAGGGATGTATGTAGTGATGATAATCACTCATTTATGGGTAAGGCAGAACTTGTCCTTTTGCCAATTCTCAGCACCTTTAAACCGGTTGCACAGGGGGATAAGCAAGGAAGTTCCTTTTCACTTTTGGTAACCTAGACCACTTTGTAGTTTTCATCTTTCCCTTGTATCAACTAGGATTTTAGTGTTTCAATTAGTGATGGGATCCTGAATATCCAAGGTACTACAACTAGACCTTGCTCTTCTACTAATCAAAATGGCTTTCTACAAAAGTTGATAAGACCACTAGACATGGTTGAAATAATAGGAAACCTTTGCATATTTCGTATAGCAACATTATTTGGTTGTGTTGAGAAACACAATTACACATATGGATGCATGGATGAGGATAACTTGTATATTGTGATTGAAATACAAATTGTGGTATCGTTTGTAAGATTGTGATCATAACATATGTGAATGCAATGGATATGTATGGATATGCAATTATGCGAATGTAAGATGCAAATGTTTTTTTTTTTGCTTTTTCTTTGATTTGATTCGACCAAAGGGCTTAAAAATGCCTTTGGAGCTTTTTGTATTTTGATTTTGACCAAGCGGATTGGATACCCTTGGAGCCTTTTTGTGATTTGATTTGACTTGACCAAAGGGCTTTAAGATGCCTTTGGAGCTTTTTGTTGATTTTGGTTTGATTTTATGACATATTTGAATGTTTTTTGATTTTATGACATATTTGAATGTTTTTGATTTTATGACATATTTGAATGTTTTTTAATTTTATGACATATTTGAATGTTTTTTTTTTTATGTATGAAATGCCTTTAGATGAATGATATTGAGAGGTTCAGGCTCTTCAACACCATCCAATGATGTTAGGTGGTATGCTCTAGGCCCAACTCTCTCTGAAATTATGTAGGGGCCTATCCAATTTGCCATAAATTTGTCTCGCAAATGCGGTGGTAGGTTTGAGTTCTGTTGATTTTCTTTGAGCACTAGATCCCCAAATTTGAATTCTCTCAAATGGACTTTACTATTGTATGCTCATGCAAGGTGATTCTGATAAACATGGAGATGCTCCAAGGCATTGACCCATCATTCATCCAGAAGCATTAACTGATCCAGGCGGTCTTGTCATGTTGTGTCATTATCTATGAAGTCCTTTAATGCTATGCGCAAGGTTGGGATTTCTAGTTCTAGGGGCATGATGGCCTCAGTGCCATATACAAGTGAAAATGGTGTTGCCCTAGTGGGCATCCGTACACTAGTCCTGTATGCCCATAGTGCTAGAGGCAACTACAAATGCCAATCCCTATGATTATCTACTACTATTTTCCTCAAGATGGAGACTATTGTTTTGTTTGAGGCTTCTGCTTGCCCATTTGCTTGTGGATAATAAGGCATTGAAAAACTATGCTGAATATGGTATTTGTTCATTAAAGCATGCACATTTTTGTTCTTGAAATATGGTCCATTATCCGATATAATATTTGAAGGGACCCCAAATCGACTTATGATATTATGGAGTATAAACTCCACAATCCTTGGTCCAATTGTCGATGTTAAAGGGATCACTTCGACCCATTTGGTGAAATACTCAATGGTCATTATGATGAATGTGTGTCAGCCTGAATATGGGGGAGATATCTTCCCAATCAAGTCTAATCCCCATTGCGAGAAGGGCCATGCTGCCTGGATGGGTTGCAAGGCTTGCGATGGCAAGTGAGTGAGGTTTGCATGATGTTGACACTTTATGCATTTCTTGACATACTCACAACATTCTTTTTCCATAGTGGGCCAATAATAACCCATTCTCAAAATACGCTTAATGATGGCCATGCCACTGAAGTGACCACCACACGTACCATCATGAGCTTGCAAAATTGCCCAAGATGCTTCTTGGGGCTCAAGACAATGAAGGAGCATTCCATCGTAACCTCGTCTATAAAGGATCTCTCCTAGAAAAATGTATCTAGTCACCTTTTGCTTAAATGTTCATTTTTTAGCCTACGATAGGCCTTGCGGTACTATTCCAAGCTTCAAGAAATCCCACAATTGGGAAAGCCAATCTTGATAAGCTACTACTTCTATGGATAAAACTGCGTGCTCTCCTTGCGATCTAGCACTTGTGAACACTGATTGGGAAGCAATCCTGTGATGAATGGTTGTTCCACATTCCATGGGACCTTGAGAGATCAAAGACTCCCAAGGGGTTATTTGCAAGAAGGCTCTAACTTTGAATGACCAATCCTGATTTGGCTCAGTTTGGATCATGTTGACTGACTCTAGGTTGTCAATAACCTCACGTTGTATTGCAAAAAATGTGAGCACTTTCACATGAACGGTTGTGAAATCAATGGATGGATTCTGAGGGATTAAGGATCCCAAAGATGCCATGGTGTCTACAAATCTATTTGATGTACGAGGGATTGCCTCGATGTCATACCATTCTAACCGGGCTAGGTAAGTGTCAACAAGCTCCTTGTAAGCTTTTAGGAGTGGACACCTGCATTGGAACAATCCTTTGACTTGATTCACTATGAGCAAGGAGTCACCAAAGATACTCAATATTTTAATGCCCATTGCAACTATTGTTTGGAGTCCCAAGATCAAGGCTTCATACTCTATGTTATTGTTTGTGCAAGGGAAGTCTAGTTTGAATGATAAGGGCAATGGAGCACCCTATGGTGTGATAAAGACTATCCCTACTCCGCCCCCTTGTTCACACTTCGAACCATCAAAGAATAATACCATTTCTCTTTGTTTCTCAGGTTCTTTGGGTGGGTTTGATAATGTGAAGACTACATCATCAAGCAATTCTATAGTGAGAGGCTTGCTATCCTTAAGAGGTGCCTCTGCTAACTGATCTGCTATGACTTGTCCCTTGATGGACTTTTGGCTTATGAATTCTAGGTCAAACTCTGTCAATAGCATGATCCACTTTGCAGTACATGTATTGTGATATGTCTTGTTCATCATATACTACAAAGGATTCTATTTTGATATAACGTAAGTCGTATGGCTCAACATGTAATGTCACAACTTTTTGGTTGCAAAGACCACTGCTAAGCACAACTTTTCTACATACGCATATCCTAGCTCATAGCTTACCAATGTGCGACTAATGTAATATACGACTTGCTCTTTGTCTTGCATATTATTTTGGGCTAGCATGGTGCCCAAAGCAAAATTAGTAGCCGATATGTATAGCAAAAATGGTACGTCTGGCCTTGGTGGAGCTAGCACTGGCGGTGTTTCCAGGTATGTTTTGATTTCTACAAAGGCTTGTTTGCACTCTTCATCCCAATGAAATGGGACATCTTTGCATAGCAACCGATTCATGGGTCGACACTTGTCTGATAGTTGTGTGATGAACCATTTGATGGATGCTACCTTGCCTTGTAGGCTTCTTAATTCCCTAATGTTGGTAGGGGCAGCCATCTCCATTATAGCTTCTACTTTTTTTGGATCGACTTCAATGCCTCTCATGGAAATAATGAACCCTAAGAGCTTACCAGAAGTTACGCCAAACATGCACTTCTTAGGATTCAATCTGACGTTGTGCTCTATGAGGTGATCAAAAACTTTTGTAAGGACCTCGGCGTGCTCTTGCCGCATCAATGATTTGGCCAGCAAGTCATCCATGTAGTCTTCCAAGATTGTGTGCATGTAATCATGAAATATGTATGTCATGGCCCACTGGTATGTGGCACCAGCATTCTTGAGGCCGAATGGCATCACTTTGTAATAGAAAGTTCCCCATGGAGTGATGAAAGTAGTCTTGTGTTGGTCTTCAGGTTTTATTCAGATTTGATTGTATCCAGAAAACCCATCCATTAGGGATAGCATCTCATGACCTGCAGTGGCATCAACAAGAGCGTCTATGTTTGGCAATGGGAATGAATCCTTCGGAGTTGCCCTATTTAAGTCCCTAAAATCTATGCAAATGCAGACTCTTCCATCTGGTTTTCCTACGGGCACCATGTTCGATACCCACTCAGGATAGTCGATAGGAACTATGAAAACTACATCCATTAGTTTTTGCAATTCGTTCTTTACCATCAAAGCGATGGTTGGATGCATCTTCCTCAATTTTTTCTTGACTAGCTTCTTTAGGGGATCCAATGAAAGGTTGTGAATGACTAACTTTGGATCTATCCTAGGCATATCCTTGTAAGTCCAAGAAAATAAATTTGGCCTCTCTTTTAGGAGAGGAATTATGATGGCTTGTTCCTCTGGAGATAGACTTTCTCTAAACTTGACTTTCTTTGGTTGAGTAGGATCATTGCTAATGTCCACTTCGAAAGTCACTTCTATAGCCATACGTGACCCATCCTCCAACTGGTGAGGCATGGGTATCAAGTGAATGTCATCGACGGGATTTATAGGTCCTACTGACTCAGGATCCAAACCAGCATGGAACACATCATATGCACAACCTGATGCAAAATGGAATGGTTGTAACATCTCTTCATTAGGGAAAAGATCTCTAGGCTCTATTGGTGAATTAGCATGATCCCAATCAATAGCCTACATGTCGAGACACAAAGGTTTAGTGGGATCTACTAGGTTATGAAGTGGAGTGGTCAAATCAATGGAGATTGTATTGATGGATGGGATGAAATCTCCAGGACCACATGGGTGAAATCTTATCTTCGAGGTTTCCCTTCCATGCTCATGATGAGGCTCTAGAGGAATGGGAATCTCTGGATCTGGTCCATGAGCTGGTCGGATAATAGGATCATTAGGCTCTAAGAGCTCCCTGAATGTAGGTGGAGGGGGATTGACCATGCGATGAATGACATTCAAGTCAACTGGTCTCCCCAAAAACCACAAGCCAGGGTCTATGGCATGAAGTACTGCTTCTCTTTCCACCAACATATTGACTTGTCATAAATGGCGAGGCCCAAGATAGGCCATCTCAGTCTCATCCTCAAAATCATCATCACTTATCCAGAAGCCATTAGCATTAGTATGCGGCCCCAAGATGAGGGGCTCATGTCTTGGCCCTAAGTAAGCCATCTCTATTTCATCCTCATATTCTTCATCACTTATGAAGAATCCATTTGCATTAGTATGTTGCCCCAAGTCATGGGGCCATTGCCTTACCCCTAAGTAGGCTCTCTCTATTGAGTCCTCTGACTCATAGTCACTTTCATCCGATATGTATCCACTCTCATGGTGTCCAGACTAGGTAAAGCTTTGTAAATAGCGAGGCTCATGATAGGCCAAGCCCTCTTGTGCTTCATCATCACTTGCCACATATGCATTTTCTTCTTGCTCATCATCCCATGAGTTGTAACCTATTGGGGTGACATCAATTGTGGATCTTGGATGATAAGTCTCGGGAGGTGGTATGCTTGCCATAGCCACTTGTCTATTGCTCAGATATCTTGCACTTGGTGGATGATAAGGAATAAAATTGATGTCTTCTCCTAACCCCAAGGTTAATCTATCTAATGTTACTGCTAGAGGGTCATCTCGACCTCTGATGTGATATCCTAACCCAAATATATCATATGGGAGTTGGTATTGTGGCTCGAATGGCCACCTACACCCCTGCTCATATATACCAAGGCCATAACCATGCCAATGGCAATGCTCAAAATAGGTCAGAGCAAACTCAGGATTAGAGAGGTAGCAAACATTGATAGTGAATAGCTCATCATTGTCCTCATCTATATCCATAGATTTATGGGTGCAATCTAGGCCAGCGTAGATGAAGTTTGTCTGGTTGGGAGGGATTCCAAGTGGAACCACTATTCCCACTGGTGGTCTTAGATATTTCGGCCATCCCATGTCCTGTGCAGATTCTATGATAGGTGTAAAAGTTATGTTCTACACAAGATACTCTCCTATCCCTATGCTTGCCAAGTGTATAGTTGCATGTGAGGTGGATGACCCCATGGATGACATGGCGAAGCGAGATGGTAGTCATCATCTTCGACTTGGTCTTGGTGATCTTCTTCCTCCATGGGAGTTGGACTCTCTTCAATAGCTATGGTTAGCATTTCCTTGAGTTTGTTTTTCTCAACCATAGGTGCCTTTAGCTTCTGATCATTCTTTGGTTTAGGCATTAATGGTTTACTAGAAGCATTAGTTGTTTTGTGTGCAAGATGAGGTGTTGATGTAGATGGGTCCTTTTGTGCCCCTTTGTCTTTGTTATCCAGTTGAATATTTGGAGATGAAGGTCCTACCGACAAGTGGGCTGAAGGAATCACAAATTCTCCTAGACAATCCACCTGGTGAACATACTTGAATGGCTCTTCATCGGCCAACACCATGTAGACTTTGTTATCATGCACATACTTGACACATTGGTGTAAGATCGAAGGAACACATCTCATGTCCCTTATCCAAGGTCTCCCTAGGAGGATGTTGTATTGCATGGCCCCTTCCAAGACATGACACATCACGAGGATGGTCTTATGCCCCACCTTGATAGGTAGGACTATCATTCCCATAGTATTGCATAAAGCATCATTGAAATCTCTTAATGTATAGGCTCCCAAAATGATATTGGACTTGGGGATCTTAAGGTGTTCTATTGTTGTTGTTGTGATGATGTTGATTGATGAACCTGTATCGATCAAGACCCACTTAAATGGTAAATCATTAACTGATGCCATGATGTGCAGTAGAGGGTCTAGTAAGGTAGTAGATACTGTCTTAATCTCATAATCATAGAATCAAATTACAGGTTCTTGGAATTCTTGTACTTGTCCCACAAAATGGGTGAATGCATTCAGATCTTGCGGTTGGAGCTCTATTGACCTTAAAATCTCCATCAAGGTCTCCCTATGCTTTGGGGACTATTGTATGAGCTCATAAATGGATAGCTTAGCTAGAGTCATTTGTAAGTTTTGCTCAAGTCTACTCCGGATGGTTACCACAGGTCGGGTTGGTGGACCTGGAAGGTTGTCTTGCCCCTGCCTCTACCTAGGTGTAGCTAGGACATTGATGGGAGCTACGGGAGGTTGTGGTTGACCATACCATCTAGTCTTGGTTGCTATATTGACAATTTCAACCATCCCAACACACCCATGGGTAGGCGTATCAATTCGGACCTGATTGACTTGTGCACCTTGCCCTCTAGGGACCTCATGGTTTGGTAGTGGGTTTTTGTAGATGCCCATATCTCTATTGTCAAGGGCTAGTGGGTTGTCCACTTTAAGTTCTCCCACCTCAATCATGTTTTGCACTTGATGTTTGAAACCAACACAAACTTTGATATTATGCCTTCTATCTATCTATGATACGAGGTAGAATTGATCTTCCCTATTTCCTTTTGCTCTTGGATTGTTTGGATCCTATAAGAGGTATATAGGGGATATATCTTTCCCCCTCGCTCAATTGATTGAATATTGATTGCATTGATTCTGTCAATGGTGTAAAATAATGAGGGGGTTTGCATTCTTTGTTTTGACCCTGATTGTTCTTTTGATCATAGTTGGCTGGTGGGGGTTGTGCTTGATAATTCTGGGGCTATTGCATAGCCCCATCCTTAGGCGTAGCCAATACCACTTGATTAACTAGGGCAGGGTTTGCCTGCTTCTGCTTATATTTGCCATTCTTGTCATTTTTGCTCCACTCCTTCTTGGTCTAGAGTTTTATGGTTCCCTCATCTACTTTGATGTCCTCAATGAGTTTGGCTTGTGCCAAAGCTTCCTCAAATGAGGGGTATTTTTGTAGTTGTAGCAAGAGGGAAATGTGTTTGGAACAACTCTTGGTGAACATCCGGATGATTTCTTCTGTGGGAATGGAGAATGATAATTTTGCCATGATTTTTCTCCATCTATTCTCGTAATCCATTATTGGCTCATCATCATAATGTTTTAGATTGGCTAGGTCTAAAAGGTTCACTCTCCTCTTAGCACCGAAAGAGAAATGCTTTAGAAAAGTATTCACTAGTTGTTCAAAATTTGATATGCTATGCTTGGGCAGTTGGTTGAACCATTGGGTGGCTGCACCTAAAAATGTCATGATGAATGTCCTTAGCATAAGAGCATCATTGTCTTTGAGATGAAAACATGCATTGATGAAATTTGTGACATGCTCTTGTGCATCTTCTTCACCTTTAAACTTCTCTAGCCTAGGCATCTCAAAGTGCTTAGGATAGGGAGGGCTAGGAACTGATGGACACAATGGTTGGTTGTGTATTTTGTTCAATGTTGGTTGGCTCCCAATAGCCTCTTGTTTCTCAAAGGCTTTCATCTTCTCAGCAAGCTCTCAAAATGCCTTTGAAGTGAGGAGTTCCTCCTCTTGCAGACCCCCCATGGTGGTGGTGGAGGTAACACTCTATCCATTTGATTGGCTCTATTTTCTTCCCTTCTATGAGGGGATTCAAGATGTGCCTGATCTGGCTCTATTAAGTTTACCCTTTCCCCCTCAGTTGGGTTCCTCTCATGATTTGGAGGGTGACTTTGTTGTGAGTTACTTTCTTGTCTAATGCGCTCCTCTCTTGGTGAGTCAACACGTTGATCTCTTTGATGATCACTTCCACTTGTTTGTTGGTTGTTGTGAGCTAGCTGCTCAACTTGCTCTCTCAAACATTGCTCATGTTGGTGCAACAACCGTTCTCTCTATTTATCATGTTCAAGAGCATCCACAAGCTCTCACTCTTTGTGCAAGGCATTCTCTAACCGTCACATGTGGTTAACTTGCATAGTCATAGAGGACTCATGCTTATCTGACCTTGTCCTAGTCATTTTGATTTGTAGATCTCTCTCAGAGGTTTTTGTTGTTTCCTCACTCTCGCTAGCCAATGTGACTTGTTTAGTATATTTTTGAGTGTCTCTATGATCATATTTTGTGTGTTTGCTATGGGGTCATCTTGAGGTACCCCCAGTTTGAGAAGTGGGCTTAGAAGTCATGGTTCGTGAGCTTCCAGATGCAGAATTCTCTATGGCTATGGTTCTAGGAGGTGGCCTCGGATGCAACCGATCCAACTCATCCAATTGTCTTGTTCTCCATGGCTGATCCCATGGGGTGCCATTCACTCCAATGAGGTCATAGTCTAATGGAATCCTTCCTCTTGTTTGAAGGATATCTTCTATTTGATGTCTATGACTGGATGTGTTTCTAGTTTCTTGCCCCTCAGTGGGCTGATCTATTCTAAGTGTTTCATGTGAATGTTGAGATGTTTCGACTCTCATGTGCCCTTTTGGTGATGAGGGTTTCGTAGTCCTTTCTACCCTCCATGAGGATGGAGAAGGAGAAACCTCATCATCTCTATGTGAAGAACGAGGTCTAGAACCCTCTTTATGTCTATGTGAGGAGGAAGCTCTTGAAGCTTCCTCATGTCTCTAAGATGTTTCTGTGTGTTTAGAGGAAGCCTTTGAGGTTTCCTCATGTCTCCTTGATGATGATGGTCATGAGGCCTCTTTGTGTTTATGAGATGTAGTTTCATGTTGTGGTTCCCTATTTGGGGTTTCTCGAGGAGATCCCCCAAGGGTTGAGTTATCACCCCTTAGACTCGTAGAACTACGTCTTACGGTCTTCCGAGTAGGTCTTTCAATGTTACTATGACTTCGCCTAAGGGTATGTGTTGTTTTGGACCCTCCCTCGGTGTCAGACCGAGGATGTCTACTTCTTGTTTTAACCATCATTTTGGAATTTAGCTTTTGTATTGCACTTTAAATATGATCAAACAATATCACACAAATGTTTATCTTGATTATAGATTTAAGTGTGCCATAACTATTTGATGTATTTTGATGTTTTGTTGTTTCTTGCTTCTTGCTTTGGATTTGGAATGAGGAGACTCATCCATAGTGATAATCAAGAGTACTCATGCCAAACATGATTTCCCAAAAGAGACTAGGGTACACCACTGAAATCCTAGTGGGGGGTTCGCCTAGCTCTTCCACTCTGAACCAATGAATGTTCCAATAGTGGGAGATAGTTTGAACACAAGTACCTTAGTACCACTATGAAGAAGTTCTTCAATCCATTTCTAGGAGAATCTAGGGGGAAAACCGGTGGAAGGAGATGAATTCCAATGTCATCGGACTGAATTGAGGGTTGGTGATGAAATCCAACTCCCCAATGTTTAAAAGAAATGTGCATGTGTGTGGTTCATTTTAATATTGCATGAATAAGAATGCATCATATAGTAGCCATGAACTTTCCCTATATGCCTAATGCAAAATGCATTTCAATCTTCAGAAATATGCATGAACTACTATGAAATTAATGAGTGCACTCTATCGGGTGCAAGTATGGCCTTTAGAAAGGCCTCAAAACAAGCAAACCAACCATACAGTGTCTAGCACATTGGATTCTAGGGTAAAATTTATAGATAGAAGCCATTGTTCCTAGCAACGCCTAGTGGAAATCTAAAAGAAGATCTAAGATATGCAATCGCCTAATTCTTTCTTCTTTTATTCTTTCAATTCCCAAATAGAAATGTGCTTTAAGTTCACTATTTTAGACACACAAAAGTAGACAGAAAGCTATAAAATATCAGAGAAGTTATACCAACCTTTGATCCAGCTCAGAGAGTCAGTGTTTTGACCTCTGCTGCACTCCAATGCTGGCCATTGTCGACCAGAGTGGTTGGTTCCTGGCCGTTGTTAGCAGGAGTGGCTAAGGCTCTGTTGGCCATTGTGGCTCAGAGCGGCTAATTTTTGGCCATTGTAGACCAGAGCGGCTAAGCCTGCACACAAAATTAAGTTAGTATCTAGGTAGAAAAATAAAAATTCAGTGGATGTCCCACCATGATCACCATCTGTAGCGACCCCGGGGCACACGCACCGCTCTTACTCTACTTGCAAATGTGTTTAAACCCAAAAATGAAATGAAAGACCATGAAAAAGCATATAACATGGAAGTAACAAAGATATGTCTCTTTATTTGTATTGAAACCCGGTTACAAGTCGGTCCCTCTTAGGGATACCCATTTTGATACAATGAGGTTACAAGTGGGTAAAATGTCCCCTCGCAAAGGGGTGGTGCGCTATCACAAGCTCCCCGGTTCCGCACATGGAAATGTATGAGGGCTTATAGATGCCTCCTTCTCTAGGTCTGTTCCCTAGAGGGATCCCTTTTGCTCTCGTATGTTGCAGATTCTATTCGATGAACCTATGGCCCTATAAGCAATGAAACAACAACACACGCTTAGATGTCCGAGAATGCCTCCCTGGATGAGGTTGTTAGTAATGAATATATCAAAATGAAAGCAAGTGCAAATTAAACCTATGCTATGAAGTTAAATGAATGAAATGATGCTATGCTAATGATATGCTAAATAGAATAATGAAACTAATGTATAAAACCCTAAGCTAGGCCTGCGGGCCACTATCCAAGACAATGGCCGCTAAAGTGAATCTTGCCCTCTTTGCTTCAAGGCTATGGATCGAAGCTTGTATCCGATGTTGAAATGATGGTTGCTTTGCTCTCAATATGTTAGGGAATATCCTATATGTGGGAATCTCTCAAGTGGAATCTCCTCTCAGTCTCTGATAATCTCATCCTGCAATGACTTGTCTCCTATAAATTTTGTATCCTTGGTGCTCTCAGGCTTGCACCTTTTAAAGTGTGTGAAACCCTAGGTCTATGCCCAAGCCCTAGGACTGAATCCCTCATGCGTAGTGAAGGTTAGCATGAGAAGCTTTTTGTCTTTTCTATGTTTAAAGACCAGTTAACTAAAATCTAACTACAAACTTGAGTCTCCTATGCAAACTGGTCGTTAGCATGAGCAGCTTTGTCTTTGTCTATGTTTGGAGGCCAGTTAACTAAAGTCTAAATGCAAACTCAAGTCTCCTATGTGAACTGGCCATGAAAGGGAATGCAAAGTTACTCCCGCTCACCTTTATTGCATGCAGACTGCCACTTCCACCCATGATTGAGCATATTTGTCGACAAAATGCTTTTTATGGCTTAGTCGCTGTCATCTGCAGTGGCTAAGATCTGGCCGCTGTCGTCTACAGTGGCTAAGGTCTGGCCACTCTAAGCTTGAGCGGCTAAGGTCTGGCCACTCTAGTCTTGAGCGGCTAGGCTTGGATGGGCTTAAAATGCCCCAGATGAGTGGTGAGAACCACTTCTGATGCTTGGAAAGTCCAAGACTATGTCATGTGATCTTATGAATGTGTCTATGTGAGTAGCTCCCCTAAACATGACACATTTTAGGTGTCTACACTTTGGTTTCAAGGGGTTTTCTTTAGTGACCTTTATTCATGGTTCATAGCTTTGATCATTGTCATAGGCACCGATATGGGAGATATTTTATTCAGTTCGGAGACAAGGTTTCTCTACTAATTTGAGACATCTGATGGATCCTTTGTAGGCTTCTTGATGGAATTTGTCCTAGGGTGGTTGAAGAGGACATATTCCTCTCCATCCTCCTTGCACATCTTCCTTCTGCTTCTTCTTTCTCTTCTGGCATGTGGTTTTCTCCCTTGTAGTTTTTTTCATCATCTCTCCAACAGATCTTATTATGGATATATTTTGTAAATGAGTACCTTATCAGGCCTTGTTGCTGGGACTCATATTTGTGGATATGCCACTTATTTGTTTTTTTTGTTTTTCACTACCTCCTAGTACCACTTAAGGGGGAGGTGTTAGTATATCTTAGTACGACTTAAGGGGGTGTGTTAGAGTATATCATAATATATTCTATGTTGTTAGTAAGATAATTTATGTGGCTAATATTAACTTAGTTAGTTATGATCCAATGGATCATATTGTACACCTTTATTATTTAAGCAAGGTCTCTTTCATTGAATAACATGAAGTATTTTATTTTCCAATAACTTGCAATGAGTGAAGGATAATTTTGAGAAGCTTTTAATTTGAGAGAGTAGGAGGGTGCATAGGTTGGAGGTAGAGCTGGTAAGACAAGTGATATACTCCTAAATATCCAAAGTTTGAGTCTCATTCACATCAAAGTAGGAGGAGCACACAATCAGTGGTTCTAGTAGTTCCTCAGGTAGTGGATCTAACAACATCATAAACATAGGAATCTACCCTAGGATAGAGTAGTGAGGGAGTGTAGAGGAGACTTGAGGAGCCTCCTAGTAGACATGATAGGAGTGGAGAGAATTACACTAGGTAGTAGAGTTGATATTGTTCTTTTGGTGTGGTGAGCATGTCACCATTTTTGTATACAATAGTTGTATATGAATTGATGTATAATATGATATATATGTGATGTGTCTATAGGTAATTTTGACTATGTATAACCATTTTGTTATATGATATATGATGAGCAGTTTTAATTATATATAATAATGTAACATGTATTTATTATATATGATGTAGTTTTGTAGAGATTTAATACATGTGAGTATGAATTAATGATGTGTTGGATAGATAGTATATGAAATGTAGCATTAATTTGACTAGCTATTAATATATAAAAATGTGAATATGTTGATGTGAGAAATGTATTGTATGTCCACTTGAGATGTGTGTATGTAGTCATACTTTTGAAAATATGTTTTTGGATTTGATCATCTTAAATGGTTTAATAAATCAAGGGCAAAGGAATAGTCACACTAACCATTTATCCTAACCTAAAATAAGTAAACGTGCAATGTGTATGATGAATGCAACTCAAAATTAACCTATGTAGGTGATGTAGTTGAGGATTTAAGTAGGTAGCTAAGGATTGTACATAGTCTATATAATAATCTAATGCATGGACAATGTAAAATTTAATTGAAGAGAAAACTTGTTATGTGAAACACTAGCGGTGATGTTATTCACTCCTTGCTCCTAGAATTGTTGATGTTTAGAAGAATTTTAAGAAAGTCAAACACCATAGTTTGAACAATTAAACTCATCTAGTAGTCAATCAATATCTTACAAAAATATTGAAAATTATGACTAATTATTAAGCCTATCATAGACTAGTGTGTGTACATGATTATGTTCATTTATCAATTTTGAGGAAGATTAGACTAACCCATTATATACTGAGCTGATTAAGCTAGCTTATCTACAAGTGCACATTGGTCTGTACAAAAGAAGGTTGCTCTTGACAATTTTGTCACATTGCCTAGAGGGGTAGTAAAATCAAATTTTTTGTAAAGTATTTCTTTTAATTTCATGAATTTGTTCCCTTGTTTTTTTTAGAAACAACATTTTCAAGCATTGCAGCAATTTTGGCTTTCATCGCCATCCCCCTTGTACATAGAATGAAGATGAAAGAGCTTCGCTACTGAGCAGGCTAAGGAAAAAATCTTCGCAAGAAAAGGATGATAGCTTCACCGAAAGAAAGAAGTAGGGAATGAAAAGAGCTTCGCACCTGAAGCATTTCAAGCAGCTACTTCGGGTGAAAGTTTTGTGAAGCGGCATTCGAGCAGTCGAAAAGAACAGCTTCATCGAAGAAGGAAAGTCTAGATCGCGGCCCGAGTCTGCTAAGGCGAGAAAACTACTTCGGGCCCAAAGCATTTCAAACAGTCGCTTCGGGCGAAAATCTTGCGAAGCAGAAAGAGCGCAAACATTTAAAAGTACTTCACCAAAAAATTGCCGAAGCATCCACTTCGGGCCTCCCCACCAGTGAATCATTTCTACTTCATCGAAAGTTGTCGCAAAGCATCTGCTTCAGCTAGCTTTCGTGCGAGGCATTTTCACCCGAAGCGGTAGCGGCCGTAAAGAACGAAAATTTTTTTCGAAGGCAAGAATGCGCTTCGGCCGAAATGCTCCCGAACCACAGTTTCGAGGGAGGATCGTGGCGAAGCATTTTGAAGACTCACTAGCGAAGCATCTACTTCGGGTGGAGAACCTCGGTGAAGCAGTTTTGACACGTCTCTCCAGTGAAGCAGCAAGAAATGAAGAACCCCACCTTGAGGAGGAATACCTGCTTCGACACTCAACACCCCCGAAGCTGCCTTGCGAAGCTCCACCATGTGAAGTGTAAACCAAGAAGGAAGATCTACTTCGGCTCAAGTCCATTGCGAAGCGGAGTTGCGAACGAAAATCTAGCGAAGCGCTTCAAGGGCACACACTCCAAGCCGGGTATTTTTTTGAGGCAATCAAGTGCCTCATAAATGCATTTTTACGTGCCCGGTAAGACCGTTGCTCATTTTTGGCAATTGGAAATGAGGTATCAGTTCCTAAAGGAGAACCCAACGGGCATGGCGGCCACTTGAGCACTACACCCAGAGGCCAAGGATGTTCAGGCGGCTCATTAATGCATGTTTCCCCGATTGACCCGGTCACAGCTACTAGTCTTGGTAAAGGATTTGAGAGCTCAGTCACGAGAGCCACGAAGAGCCGACTTCTTAGGTTTCGAGGATGTACTCCTCCATTTTGTGCATTGATGGCTCAGAGGGTCGGGTCCTCTATAAAAACCCAGGCATTGTAATGTAAAGGGGGGGAACTTTCTGCTAAGAAAGCTACTGTAACTTGAGTCCCTGTGATTAATACTAAAGACCTTTGAGCTCAATTTCTCTCTTGTATGCTGCCTTCCATGTTTATTTCTTTTATCTCTTTCTTCATTTGCATACTATAATTCTGCATTCTAGATTTAGGTGTGCGATTGGGGACAAAACCCTAAAATTTTCTCGAAGGATACATAGGAGAGGAAAACGCTGTATTAGTTTTCTTGTATGCCGCCTGTGGATCTTGTTTCTGTTATATTCACTTTGTCCTAATCATCGTAACTCTGAACTCTGAATTTTGACAAAAGGGAAGGGTAATCCTGAAACTCGTCCAGAGGATACATAGGAAGGCTAATATCGTGTTCTTTTCATTTTATTCTTGGTGTTTCTTGCTGTTGTTTCAAGCTATTGGCCGTGATCGTGCTTCTGGTTCTTTCCCACTTTTAATCATCAACATCTCTTCCCTTACCCCTTTTTATTTTTTTCCTACACCCTTACTATTTTATCTCTTTCCTACACCCTTATCTTAAACACCGAAGTAGTTTAGTATAGGATCCGACCTTTCTTCGGAGATTGGCATGAGGGGCATCTCTTCCCCTTGGCCTTTCAATGTTGGTCCAGGTCTAGGGCGCGTACACTTTCCCAAAATCCTTTCCTAGGTAGATTTGATGACCAACAGTTTTTGGCACGCCCGGTGGGACCTGGTCAGTCTCACCTTGTGAGTGGTAGTGAGAGTCGATGCTCGTCTCATTTCCAAAAGACTCTTAGCATCTAGCGACTCTATTTAACCGAGAATATTTAAGTCGTAGAGACCGGTACCTAAAATATGTGCCTTCATGCAAACAAGATGGAGAGTTAGGAATAGAGGAGAGGAAACTGAGTTCTTTGAGCTTGATATTGATGCCTTTGGGGAACGCTCTAGGTTGGTCACCCCCGAGTCGCTATTACGTGGAACATCCTCACAAGAGGCTACTTTTGATGAACAAGGACTAACTTTAGATAGTACAGTAGCTAGCTTTCCTCCTAATCCTCCCAACTCACCGAAGCATCCTAGTGCATCCATTCACATTAGTCTTCCTGTTAGCAACCAAGGAGGAGCTTCGAGAATTCCTATTTCTCAAAATCTAGGAGCAAATATGGTAGCAACAACAACAACAACAAAAACAAATGCAGCAACAATAGTAGCAACCATTGCCTAGACTATTCCCAGCATGGAATTCTTTGGGACCACTAAATCTAGCGGGACAAGGGCAAGTTTCGCCTACTGCTATAAAGAAAATCCCAATGTTCGATGGAACTGGGAAGACCGCTCTGGAGCACATCCAGGACATAGTTTCTCTGGTGGTGATTCATGACATCACAGAGGAGCGAGTTATGGTAAAGCTTCTGGTTCTATCTCTTAGAGGGAAACTCCTCTACTGGTATAGATCTTTACCACCTAGTACTATAATGGGATGGGACCAGTTAGCCGGATAGTTGATGAGAAGCTTCAATGAGTCCACCGATCCATCTTCTCTCCTGCACTAGTTCACAAAGATCCAGAGACATCCACAAGAAGAGATCATCGACTTCAATGTTAGGTTCGCTCGAACCTGGCAAAGAATACCAGTTGGACTTCGGCCATCTGATGAAGCTACAACATACTATTTCCTTTAGGCTTTCAACCCCGATATCAGTGTAATGGTAAGGTATTCAAACATTAATACCTTCCCTGAGTTGTATGAGTTAGCCCAGAGAGCGAAGATGGATCTAATAGCTATGGGCAAGCTTCCCCAAAGGATGCCAATGCCCATACTTCCTGATTTCCCTCAATCCCAGTATGCAAGCACAACCACTTCATAGATCTCTGCAATCCCTGCATACCCGATCTCATCTTGGAACCCGAATCCCATTGTATCACAAATTGCTACTCCACAAATCCATTTTCCTACGTTCTAAGTTTCATAGCCCACTGTCTCTTCAGCATTCCCTATACTTCCAGCGCCACCTCAACACCCCGCTCTACCTCCAATACCAACAATGGCTCCATTGCCACCTATCCCTAAAACCGATGATATGCAAGCCAAAATACTGCAAGAAGTTCAGTCTCTGAACTCCACAGTGCAGACCCTATCTAATGACATGACCATTATGAAGAAGAAACAAGCACAACAAGAGTTTCTACCGAGAAGATATTATCCTACACCCGTGCTTACCAAAGATCAAGTAGTCCAGCAAGGGAGAGCATCGACAAGAAATGCCATGATTGACGAAGCTCCGAGCACTTCCGATTACATACATTGGTGCTCCACGTGTAATGACCCTCATGAAGAGAATACCTGCATGCTGCACCAACATTATGTGCAAATGCTGGCGAGTAGTAGTCATGGTGGTCAGGTCAACATCATCAGGCAATTGGGTCAAAACCTGGTGATTGGCGAAGAAGAGCAAGTTGCAGTCCTCACCAGAGGAGGGAAAAGGTCGATAGAGGTAGATGCTACTCAAATGGCTCCTTTAAAGGTGTATGCTCACCATGAGAAGGGACAATAACCTTCTCAAGTCCCGAGCGAAGCTCCTCAGCCTGCACCAGCCAAGGAGAAGGCCCAATAGGCCCCTGCAAATCCACCTCAGGTGGAAACTAAAGAACAAGCTAGAGAGAAGCTCAAGCTTCCTTCGCTGACCAAGCGACAAAGGGTCAAAGCTACGGAGCAGTATCACACCAGGTACGAGACAAAAAGAGAACCTGAGGTGCACAACTCCCTAGCTTACAATATAGTAGATGAGCTGAAGAAGATTCTGACCAAGATCAGTCTATATGACGCACTACAACTGCCCGGTCAAGTGGACTTGCTGCAAGAATCATTGAAGACAACTAAGGCAAAAAAGTCAGCACCGCTTGCCCTAGTGCAGACCCTGTCCACCTCCATTATAGGAAAGAATCGGCCACCTCTGTTCTACCTGTCTCTACAGATGGAAGGGTATATTGTACACAATTGTATGATAGACTCTAGGGCCATGACAATAGTCATGCCCAAAGCAATGTGCGAAGAGATAGGAATGGAGTATATGCGAAGCAGCCATGACGTGCTCTAGTTGGATGGCACTCCCATGAAGACTGTAGGTGTGATTAAGGATATTCCTATTCGACTACACAAGATGCCTCAGATCACAGTTATACAAGAGGTGGTGGTCGTCGACCTTGAACCCTATTTCAGTATGTGCTTGTCGAGAGAGTTTACGATGAAGCTGGGAGGATATCTATCTATGGATTACTCACACTTGGAGATTCCATTCAAAGGGAAGAAGGTGAAGATATACAATGAAAAGCCTTCTACCTTCCTTGTATAGAAGATGTCCGAAGAAGAGAGCAGCGATCCTATGCAGGCAATAGTGGAAGAAATAGAGCAAGTGGACCTGATCGAGGAATCCCTCACATAGTTAAGTTGTGAAGATGAATTTTCATTGGCAGATTTTAATGCCATGATAGAAATCGAGATGGGATGTTATGCCATCGCCAAGCCCGAGAAACACATCAAGTCAGAAGATAAGGTCTCTGTCCAAGGTGAATTATGGAAGTTATTCTTTGATGGCGCTCGATGCAAAAATGGCATCGGGGTAGGGATTCTTTTGGTATCACCTTCTGGAGAGCAGAAGGAATATTGTTACCGATTGGTGTGGAGTTGCACCAACAATGCAACAGAATATGAAGCATTATGCCTAGGACTCAAGAAAGCAAAAAAGTTAGGCATAAAGCATCTCCAAATCTTTGGAGACTCAGAATTGGTATGCAATCAAGTCACCAACAAGTGCACTTCAAAGAAGCACTATCTCAAGTCTTACCGTAATAGGGTATGGGATTTGTTTGACCAGTTTGAATCTCTCAATCTTAGTCTATTCCATGAGAAAAGAATCGACATGCCGATGTCCTAGCATCCATCGCAGCCAAGTACTAGAAGACATGGTGCATAAGCCTAAAGCTGTGAGGATGATTTATAGGCCCTCTGTCCCGCATCAGAGATCTGCATTGGCAAGTTTTTGACAGTGATGAGCAGATTGTGAATTTTATGATTCAAGAAGCAGCCACAGTTGAGAGAAGAAGCCCAGATGATGAAGAATATGATGGGCTAGTTCAATTGAAGAATAATCATGTACCTAAGGGATTAGTTACTCTTGAGAGCCTCTTTGATCAGAATGATCGAGCAGTTCCTCATAGAATCAAGGTCAATGCGAAGCAGTATCAGGATTTGGAACTTGAACCTGGAAAAGCAATAAAAGTTGGAACAGATTGCACTTTGGAGGAGCTAGAGCAGATTTGAACTCTGTGCAAAAGGTATCCCGACATTGTGGCGTGGTCTTATCAAGACCTAAAGGGATATGATCGACAACTGATCCAACATACAATTGAATTGCAGGAGGGGATCAAACCCTTTCGACAAAAGCAAAGGCCCGTAAATTTGAAGATCGAGGTCCTAATGAAATCCGAGCTCCTGAAGATGCTCGAGGTAAAGATAATTTATCCCATTAAGCATTCCTCTTGGGTGGCGAATCTAGTCCCTGTTAGAAAGAAGAACGGAGATATACGACTATGCGTGGACTTTCGCAACCTGAACCAGGCTTCTCTCAAAGATCACTACCCTCTCCCACAAATAGATCAGATCTTGCACTCAGTGGCTAGGGCTCAGTGCTTCTCCCTACTCGATGGCTTCTCAGGGTACAATCAGATCTGGGTTAAGGATGAGGATCAGCATAAAACCGCATTCATGACCAAGTGGGGAACATTTGCCTACCAACGAATGCCATTCGGCCTTTCGAATGCGGGGGCCACTTTTTAGAGAGCCATGGATCTAGCTTTTGGTGAACTCTTGAATAAGGTTATTGTTATCTATCTGGATGACATGACCGTCTTCTCCCGAAGAAGGGAGGATCATCCTTTTCATCTACAACAGGTATTCAAAAAATGCCGAGAGTTTGGCATTTCAATCAATCCAAAGAAGTCTATATTCGTAGTCAACGAAGGAAAGCTATTGGGGCATGTGATATCAGAGAAGGGCCTCACTGTAGATCCTGATAGAGCTGAGGCTCTACTGAAGCTCCCACTCCTAGTGAACAAGAAAGGACTCCAATCCTTTTTCGGCTAGATCAACTTCATGAGGAAGTTTGTTCTAGATTTTGCCCAAGTCATCAAACCGATGTCCAAGATTTTGAAGAAGGGCACCAAATTCATCTGGACAAAGGAAATAAAAGAAGCATTCAAAGAGATCAAGGCCCGAATCGCTCAGGCACCGGTCCTGACCAACCCTGACTACAACTAGGATTTCATCCTATATGCCATAGGAGAACCTGAGAGCTATGCTGCAGTCCTAACACAAAAGGGGGAAGATGGCGAAGAATGCCCCATCGCGTTTCTAAGCCAGGTGATAAACCCCCATGAAGAAAAATACAATTTCATAGAAAGGCAGGTGCATGCAGTAATGAAGTCTCTTAGGAAGTTCAAGCAATTTATTTCCCAAAGTCGGGTTACAGTCTTTGTCATTCACCCGGATGTGCGCAACTTCATTATCCAAGGAGAATTGGGGAGCAAAAGAGTCGGTTGGGTCAGCAAGATACAAGAGTTCGACATCGAGATTAGGCCCACGAAATTGGTTCACGGTCATGCATTGTGTCAAGAACTAGCGAAGAGCGTAGCGGTCGAAGTGACAGCTTGCCAGTGGGACGATTCACCAGTGGAAGGATGCTTCGCAAACTAGGAAGAGAACGAGAAGGACTGGGTCGATGAGATAGTTGAATACTTCAACATCGATAGATGTCCTTCGCATCTAAATGCTTCGTAGCGGAGGCATTTTAGGATGCGGTCCCTCCGATACACACTACGCCCGAAGGCCTATTTTTTAGAAATATTGATGGCATTCTCCTCAGGTGCATAAAGGAAGACGATAAGAAGAGAGTCTTGGGAGAATTTCATTCAGGGTTGTCTGGAGGTCACTTCGTAGGAAGAGCAACGACATTGAAGATAATCAAATCTGGTTATTATTGGCCTACACTCTTCGTCGATGCTTTTGCGATCTGTCATCGATGTGAGCAATGTCAGAAGTTCACCGGCCAAAGCAGAAGCGCTCCTATGCCTCTCCGATCGATACAAGTAGAAACACCCTTTCAACAATGGGGGTTGGATTTTATAGGGGTTATATCACCGAACTCTTCTATAGGGCATAAGTTCATCCTGACTGCGACCGACTACTTCACCATATGGGCCAAAGCAGTTCCCACGAAGCATGTCGATCAGGAAACCGTCATCGCCTTCCTCAAAGGATTGATCACCCGGTTTGGCATCCCAGAAGCAATCATAATAGAAAATGGCCCTGGGTTTTCAGGCACCAAAATCAATGAGTTCCTCTATCAATATGGGATATATCATAAAGTCTCCTCCAACTACTATCCACAGGGCAACGGATTGGTAGAATCAACCAACAAGACTCTGTTAAGGGTGCTAAGAAAGCTCATGGAGGATAACAAAAGAACTTGGCACCTCCTTCTAGATCGGGCCTTGTGGGCCGATCAAATTTCTGTCAAGAGGTCAATCAAGACATCACCTTACGCCCTGGTGTATGGCAAGGAGGCCATCGTACCAACTCATGTAGAGATCCCTGCATTGCAGCTGCTGGAGGATGAAGAGGAAGTTAATCCTATGGAAAATAGACTGGCTCAGCTTCTACAACTAGAGGAAGATCACGAGAAGGCTTACTAGAGCTTCGCTAAGCATGCTCAGATCACCCGAGATTGGTTTAAGAAGAAGTCCTCCGATCGCACTTTCAAAGTGGGAGATCTGGTATGGAAGTGGGATTCTTGGAAGGCCAAGCCTGGGAATCATGACAAATTGGATGCTTTCTGGGATGGACCGTTCGAAATCATGAAGGTAAAATCGGCCAATTCTTTCATCCTCAAGGATGCAGATGGCTAGGTATTGCCAATTTCTGTCAATGGTCTTCACTTGAAGACTTTTCATCACTAAAGAAAAAAAAAAAAAAGGTTCGAATTTTACTTTTGTATATAGTTTTTCATTCCTGTATATATACCCTGCTTCAAGATCTCCGAAAGGCTAAGTGTCACAGTGACAAACTCCAGCTTCGCTAAGCATAGCCAGAAGCTCCTTCGAGAAGTTTTGATGCGAAGCAACTGATGCGAGATGCTTCGCAGTGAAGCACTTTGACTTCGAAAGGGTCCTCGGAAGACCAAAGGAGTCATCAAAAGAAATGAAGGCATAAGAAATGCTTCGCAAAACAAGTATGGGTGAAGCAGTTTTTGAAGGAAGTCTAGCGAAGCATTTTTCAAAGAAAACGAGCTTCGGGGGAACTAACCTTTCGCAAAACAAGCAGTGATGTGGCGAAGTAAAACTACTTTGGGCCCGAAGTATAAAAAATGAGCTCACACCAAAGGTTCACTGCGAAGCATCTTCAGCGCCAATTTCAACTTCACCAACCCAACAAACGTGCGAGGCGGGAACATTTGAAATGTGCCTAGAGGAACGTGCCAATGACAACCTAGGGGAACATCCGCAGCAAGTGAAATTAATGCAGGGGTGGCGGAGCACATCCCGAGAGAATTCCGTTGCAAGAAAAGTTCATGCCCGGGTACGAGGTGGCAGAAGGTCAAGTTCCCGATGCAAGGGAAATCATCGAACCACATGGGCCCGCGTACCATGCCACCGCAGAACCAATCAAAAGTTACGACAACCTTCCCAGTTTGGGTTGTAAATTTAATTATGGTAGGTGCCATAAATTAAGGTAGTTGCCTTTTAAGGCTATAAAACGTGAGGCTTAGTGGTGAGAGGGGTGTTCGCCAACTGTTAATGCAAATATTGAGAGCTGTCGTGATAGCCTGCATTCCTCTGCCCTTTGCATCGAAGTCCTTCGCGTCGGAATCTTCTGCAATGTGAACTCTACTGCCGTGAATATCCACAATGGGAAAGAAGAATTCTAAAGAGAAGGGGAAGGAACCTGAGGTAGCAGCCCCGAAGAAGGGCAAGGAAGAGAAAAAACATACACCTAAGAAGATCAATCTCAACCCCCACCTAGAAAAGCAACCGGTGGAAGAAGGAGAGGATTCTGAAGAGGAACAACTTGAAGAACCACCAATTGATGGGTGGGAGAAAATTAGGGACACAGAGCTCTCAAAGGGTGTGGCCGAGCTCCGACGCACTATCGAGTTTATGACAAGTAGACTCACCCTGGAGAAAAAGAGAGCTACTGCATATTATTCTCAAATTTATTGGTATCTGACCCCGCCCGCTCACCATTGTCCCGAGTTAATCTGTGCCATCACGCAGAACTACCAGCCCTCCTCCAGGAAAGTGTTGGACGTTGTGGGCCATAAGTTGTTTTCAATTTTAAAAGAAGATGTGCAAGCGGCCTTCGCACCGCAGCAGGGGCCGCCCAAGGGTTATTCGGTTCGTAATGTCATCCTGAGCGAACAAATGGAGAGGTTCACTACCTCCACCTACATTTTGAAATTTCTAAGAGAGAACCTCAAGAATGGGCTCCCTTCAAGCAAGCTACCCCAGATGCCCCTCCCCCTGATAGATTTCAAGAGCATGGACATCTTCTCCATCATCGCATGGGTGGCGGGCCTGTCAACCGATGCTTCGGTGCACCCTTGGCAGGTGTCTTTGGCCAAATGCATTTTGAGAGGAGAATTCTATGCCCCTGATGCTTCAAGGCCGAACACCAACCCAGTCTTCTTCGATTGGGCAGAATGGGTGGCCCGAACCTTGCACACATGGCTTACCAACATGAAGAATTCAGGGACGGGCCAGTACTTTGCACCCTGCTCTTTCCTTATTTGGTTGTTTTTCTATCATGTACATAAGCAATTCCCCCACATTGCTATTTCTTCGAGCGACAAGGATGGAAATCCTCTGCCTGTGTACTAGTGGACTCCCCTCCTATTGAGGGTAGAGTCTTATTATTCTTTTAATCAACAATTCTTGGGACCTGCTATGCATTTGTTGAAGGGTTCTTGCCCTCGGGTGCCCCTCAGTTTGAGAGACAGAGTGGTAATGGAGAAGAAGGGAGACGTGTTTCAACTAACATAGGGACTTGTGATTCGCCTATTCGGCTTCACAGGGAAGCCCTTCCTGCTGCCTGTCTACCCCTTCGAGTACCAGTTCGCCTTGGAGGTCGCTCGACAGAGCGACGCCACAAATGCCGTCTATGGCCACGATCGAAAATGGGCGCACACCTACGACTTCCCCTTCAAAATGGGGGTAATAGAGGTGTTTGCCCTAAAGCAACATGTTTTCCTGGAGGAGAAGCTTGCCAGCTTTGGTCTGCTCCAGATTCCTCAGAGGTGGCTCTACGATCCCTTGGGAGTGATGAGGGACCACCTCCGATTCAAGAATTTTCATGTCTGCCCCCACCCAAAAATTATGGAGCAAAGAAATAATCCCAATGGGAAGGATCTAGAGTGGCATTTAGAAAGGATGAAGACCTTGCCTCCCTGGCATGAGTTCTACCCCATGGAAGTTGAGTTTGATCCTGTTCAGCATCCTTTCCCGACCCCAGACTCCACTTTTTGGAGGAAGATGAAGGACGATCTAAGGGAGGAATTGAAATATTGGGGCGTGGAACAACTAAAAGAATGGTGGAAAATGAGAGTTCATCGACAAAAGATGAAATCATATGGACTCTTGGAGATGGATAAGGACTTCATGGTTGTGTATGAAGCCAATGCTGGGACTTGGAAGCCCACCTCCTTCGCCGACTTCATTCCCCCAAGTGCCCCAAAAGAAGGGGTCCTCGAAGAAGAAGTCATAGAGGTCACAAGTATCGAAGTTCAAAAGGAGCAAGAGTCGATCACACAGGAAGTCACTACTGCTGCTCTACCAGGTGGGCACGAAGGTACGCACTCTCCACCCTTTGCCCTAGTTTCTCAAAGCATGTCCCCCACGGTCCCGGCCGTGAGTCCCCAATAGTCTCTCCCTCTCACGTAAGGTCAATCACCCTCTCGCGTGTTACCCCTCACCACCTCAAGTTTGTCTTGTGATCCCGTTAGCCCCACTCCATTCGAGTCGTCTGGCCGGGACAAGCCTGTTGATACTACCTCACCTACCCATGCCACCATTCCCTTGGTTCTCGGTCAGGGCAAAGATAGTACTCCAACGCCGAACCCCGTTCCTCTTTCCCCTGTTACACATGGCATCGTCCCTTTCACCGAAGCTCCCATCACACCCATCGTCGAGCCTACTGGTGAAGCATCCCCCATTCATTCCTTGTATTTGTTCACCCCTTTGGCTGGAGATCCAACCTCATTTGAATCAGAGATGTCCTTGATTAAGGAATGCCCTCTAGCCGAGAAGCTGCTCCAGGCCCGAAAAAATACCGAAAAGATGCTGAAGGAGGCCAGGAAAAAGAGAGGGCGCTCTCTGGCCGAAGTAGAAAAATGCACCATTTTTGACCTGAAGGGCGAAAAGCTACATAAAGTGAAGAAGGTCCCTAAGGTCCAGAAGCCTCTGGATGAAATGACTCCGACAGATTATGATTATCAGGAGAAGACCAAGGACCTGGAGCACCTAAATGTAGACAATGAATCTGCATCCATGCATGTCAGAATTGAAACTTTTCGAGTGCATGCAAACATCGCCAATCAGCATAGATTTGAGGCTGAGAGCGCCAACATCAAGTTGGAAGAAGAGCTAGCTAGGATCCACTCCAAGCTGGAGGACTCAAAAAAGTAGTGTGAGCAGATGAAGAAGGAAGTAGTTGCCCTGAAATAGCAAGTGAGACAACTGCAAGGTGCAACTAAAACCCAAAGCCAGATACAGGCCGAAGCGGATCTGAAGGCCAAAGAATTTGAAAGTAAAATCTTGGAGATGCAGCAGCAGTTGTACGAGAAGGAGAGCCTGGAGCTCTTTGACAGAGGCAGGATCAAAGAGATCCGCTCACACTTGCTAAAAAACTTTAGATCTCGGGCCTCCAGTGCCCTGTCAATTTTAACATACATCACCGAAGCCCAGTATGCCACTTCTCAAGAAGGGCCGATAGTAGATGAGGTCACCCAAAAAATTAGAAGGTGACTCAAATTGGATTTTGAGGTCCAAAGTGTCAAATATCAGGACCTGCAGGTCGTCGTAATGAGCCGAACCGCCAGAGACTGGTCTACAGCTCAAGCCACGGTCCGCGCTTTCTTCTCCAAGGTGAGAAAGGCACAGAAGGTGAAGGACCTCCTGGATGTATTCGAACACGAGCAGCATACATCACTGGGATATTTCCAAGACCTCTCTTCATTAGGTTTCCCGAGTTTCACGAATGAGGATGGGAACCTGTTGACCAAGGAAGAGCTCAAGCCGGCTTGGCTACATTTTGAGAGCGATGTCTCAGAGATAGATGGCTGGGAAGAGCCAATTACAGAAGGACAAGTCACAAATTTTATTCTGAGACATTGCAAGATCACGGCCTGCCTCAATGATCTAAGCACGAGAGCCAAACATGCCGACATAGGGCAAATAGATCGGTTCCATGTTTTGGTAAAAGCATTACAAGACCGAGAGCCTTTCTCGAAAGGCGCCTGGGCTCATGTTCACCGAACCATGGAACGCATCCGTGATCGCCTTCTCCCATCGCCGCAATAGGAAGCCTCACCAGAGGAGGAAGAAGAAGAAGGAGAGGCAGAAGAAGAAGAAGAAGAAGAAGCCGTGGAAGCGCCCCCGGAAGGAGAAAAAGGAGAAGGGTCTGGAGATAACTCTGGCCCAACGGATCAAAGCTGAGGGTTCTTCCATCGAGACGAGCTCGTTGCCCCGTGAGCCACCAAGAATGTTGACAATTTTGTCACATTGCCTAGAGGGGTAGTAAAATCAAATTTTTTGTAAAGTATTTCTTTTAATTTCATGAATTTGTTCCCTTGTTTTTTTTAGAAACAACATTTTCAAGCATTGCAACAATTTTGGCTTTCATCGCCATCCCCCTTGTACATAGAATGAAGATGAAAGAGCTTCGCTACTAAGTAGGCTAAGGAAAAAATCTTCGCAAGAAAAGGAAGATAGCTTCACCAAAAGAAAGAAGTAGGGGATGAAAAGAGCTTCGCACCCGAAGCATTTCAAGCAGCTACTTCAGGTGAAAGTTTTGCGAAGCGGCATTCGAGCAGTCCAAAAGAATAGCTTCGCCGAAGAAGGAAAGTCTAGATCATGGCCCGAGTTTGCTAAGGCAAGAAAACTACTTCGGGCCCAAAGCATTTCAAATAGTCACTTTGGGCAAAAATCTTGCGAAGCAGAAAGAGCGCAAACATTTAAAAGTACTTCATCGAAAAACCGCCGAAGCATCCACTTCGGGCCTCCCCACCAGCGAATCATTTCTACTTCGCCGAAAGTTGTCGTGAAGCATCTACTTTGGCTAGCTTTCATGCGAAGCATTTTCACCCAAAGCGGTAGCGGCCGTAAAGAATGAAACTTTTTTTGAAGGCAAGAATGCGCTTCGGCCGAAATTCTCCCGAACCATAGTTTCGAGGGAGGATCGCGGTGAAGCATTTTGAAGACTCACTAGCGAAGCATCCACTTCAGGTGAAGAACCTCAACGAAGCAGTTTTGACACATCTCCAGTGAAGCAACGAGAAACAAAGAACCCCACCTTGAGGAGGAATACCTACTTTGACACTCAGCACCCCTGAATCTGCTCTTGCGAAGCTCCACCATGCGAAGTGTAAACCAAGAAGGAAGATCTACTTCGGCTCAAGTCCATTGCGAAGTGGAGTTGCGAATGAAAATCTAGCGAAGCGCTTCAAGGGCACACACTCCAAGCCGGGTATTTTTTTGAGGCAATCAAGTGCCTCATAAATGCATTTTTACGTGCCCGATAAGACCGTTGCTCATTTTTGGCAATTGGAAATGAGGTATCAGTTCCTAAAGGAGAACCCGACGGGCATGGCGGCCACTTGAGCACTACACCCAGAGGCCAAGGACGTTTAGGTGGCTCATTAATGCATGTTTCCCCGGTTGACCCGATCGTAGCTGCTAGTTTTGGTAAAGGATTTGAGAGCTCAGTCACGAGAGCCGCGAAGAGCCGACTTCTCAGGTTTTGAGGATGTACTCCTCCATTTTGTGCATTGATGGCTCAGAGGGTCGGGTCCTCTATAAAAACCTAGGCATTGTAATGTAAAGTGGGGGGAACTTTCTGCTAAGAAAGTTGTTGTAACTTGAGTCCCTGCGATTAATACTAAAGACCTTTGAGCTCAATTTCTCTCTTGTATGCTGCCTTCTGTGTTTATTTATTTTATCTCTTTCTTCATTTGCATACTGTAATTTTGCATTCTGGATTTAGGTGTGCGATTGGGGACGAAACCCTAAAATTTTCCCGAAGGATACATAGGAGAGGAAAACGTTGTATTAGTTTTCTTGTATGCCGCCTGTGGATCTTGTTTCTGTTATATTCACTTTGTCCTAATCGCCGTAACTCTGAACTCTGAATTTTGACGAAAGGGAAGGGTAATCCTAGAACTCATCCAGAGGATACATAGGAAGGCTAATATCGTGTTCTTTTCATTTTATTCTTGGTGTTTCTCGCTGTTGTTTCAAGCTATTGGCCATGATCGTGCTTCTGGTTCTTTCCCACTTTTAATCATCAACATCTCTTCCCTTACCCCTTTTATTTCCTTCTTGCACCCTTACTCTTTTATTTCTTTCCTGCACCCTTATCTTAAACACCGAAGTAGTTTAGTATAGGAGCCAACCTTTCTCTGGAGATTGGCACGAGGGGCATCTCTTCCCTTTGACCTTTCAATGTTGGTCCAGGTCTAGGGCACGTACACTTTCCCAAAATCCTTTCTTGGGCAGATTTGATGACCAACAGTTGCTAATGTGATAGACATGTCACCACTTGTAAGGCATACTCCACTATTAGTTAGGTGTATATAGCCCCAATGGAGATTATCCCGATGATCTATGGACCTAAGGACCTAAGGGATTTAAGATTATTGATAGTGTTTTTTTTTGCTTTGATTTTTTCTTTCTTTGTTTTTGTTTTGCAACTTGTTCTTTTCTTGATCCTTAGGTTTGTATCATGCAAATGATACAATTAGTGAGGTAACTTTCGCTAGGTAGCTAGTATATGCAAATTGTCATCTCCCCTATGCTCAAAATTTTCTTAATGTGTGAGATACGTGATTGGTTCATGAAATAATTCAAGTTAGTTGGGAAAACCTTTTGAAATACTTTATAGCTTTATGGTATTCTATAAAGGTTGATTAGAACAGCTATAAATGGTTGAATAATAGAAAATATTTTTATTACCATGCAACCAAGAATAGGTTTGGACATCACTACAGTCATGCTAACAAGTGCTTGTTTAACTCTTCATTTTGTTTTTGTGTCTACAAAATAATGTGTGAATATGTACAAGTTGAATGTTATGATAGAGTGAAAAAAATCAATGTAGTATAATGATATGCATGGTTGGGTGACATGACAATACCTATGGATGTGAACTAACATGTAACCAATGTGTCATTGAGTAAGAAAACCAAGTGAGATAAATTTACATAGATTCGTGCATCCAAAGGTTTGACTCAGTCCATATATTAGGAGCTTTATTGTATGTGTGTATGCATGTGAGGAGTGGATTGAATGCCAATATTTGGCATTATAAACATGAATGATGGGTGCAAAGTGTGATAGAATAGCATAAAAAATGAGTGTGTAAAATGAATAGTGGCAAGAAAAGGAGAAAAGAAAAATAAAGGTAGTAAATGGAGGAGAAGAAAGGAAGAAATATACCCAATCAGAGGCATGTAGATACTCAAAGCATGACCATACAACATTGATAGGGAAAAAAATGACTTATAAGAAGGGAGAATAAATAGAACCAAATAAAAGTTATGTAGCCACTCAAAGTGTGACCATACAACATTGACAAGGAATAGAAGAATTTGGAAGGAAAGAGGAGAAGTAGAACCAAACCAATGGAATGTAGTCACTCTAAGCGTGACCATGCAACATTGATAGGGACCCAAAGAAGAACAAAGAAGGAATAAAATAGAATAAATGAAGATAGATAAATATGAAGTGCAATATACTTCGCTGATGGATGGTTTTGGTTTTGTTTTTGTTTTTATTATTTTCATTATTATTTTTTATTTTTGTGTTTTGTAATAGTTGATATTGAATCTATATAAAGCTGACAACCTTAATGGATGCTAATCAAGCATAAATGCACACAGGTAAATGATGTCAAGGGGTCCAGGTTTCTAAGTCCTTCAAGATTGGTAAGGTGATAAGCACCATAGCCAAATTTGAGCATGATGATATATGGTCCTAACTAGTTTGGTGTAAATTTATCTTGCAAGTGGCATGGTTGGCTTGTAATTTATTGATTTTCTTTGAGGACCAAATATCCAATTTGGAATTTACGTTGATAAATCTTATTGTTGTATGCACACTATATATGATATTGATAAATTCATGTATTTTTAATAACATTGATGTGACATTCATCGAGAAGCGTAAGTTAGTCTATTATTACTTGGAAAGTAGTATCATCATCAATTAACTCTTGTAGTGAGATTTGAAAAGAGGGGATTTTGAGCTCTAAGAGCATGTTGGCCTCTATTCCATAGACTAAAGATAAAGGTGTTGCCCTAGTGGATGTTTTGATACTAGTTCTATAGGCCTAAAGTGCCAAAGGTATTTTATTGTGCCAATCATGGTGAAACTCTACAATGGTTTTACGAAGAATGGTGCAAATAGTTTTTTTGGTAGCCTTTGCTTGGCCATTACCCTAGGGGTAATATGGAGTTGAGAAGCTATGTTGAATGTTGTATTTGTTAGATAATGTGTGAACATTATTATTTTTGAAATATGTACCATTATTATAGATTATCTTTGAAGGAATGCCAAAATGCCATATAATGTGTTGTGATACAATTGATAGTTTTGGGTCTCATCATTTGGATAAGAGGAACCATCTCAACCCATTTTGTAAAGTACTTCATATCGATAATAATTAATTTATGATTTCTTGATGAGGTTGGGGTGAATTTTTTGATGATATAAAATCCCCATTGGGAGAAAAACCACATGGATTGAATAGGTTGTAGTGCTTGAGATGATAGGTGGGTGAGATTAGCATGTTTTTGGAATTTAATGCATTTTTAACATAGGTACAATAATCATGCTCTATGGTAGACCAATAATAACCCATGCATAGGATGCACTTAGTAATAGCCATACCTCTAAAGTGGCCACCATAATTACCATCATTGGCTACTATGAGAATACGGTTGGCTTCGTGTGGCTCTAATAAATGTAGGAGGATGTCGTCACAACTATGTTTGTAAAGAATATCCCCAATAAGGTATATCAGTTTACCTTTATATTGAATGTGTATTTGTGAGGATGGGAAAAATCTGGGGGAAGAAAACCTAGCTTGATATAGTCCTTGATTTGAGAAAACCAAGGATCACAAGGTTCAACTTGGATAAAATTAAAAATCACATCGTCAGGGGATAATTGCAGCTAGATGGAAGATTTGTGTAGTGTTTGTATATATATGTGAGTGGTATTGTCATGCAGATCTTATGGTATAAGAAAATCGAGAGAGGCCATAGTATTTGTAAATCATTTTGTGGAGCATGAATAAGCTTCTATATCATACTACTCAAATTGAGAGAGCACTTGATTAGCTACTTGCTTGTATTTTTTAAGAATGGGGCATCGACATTGATAAATTATTTTTATTTTATTAATAAATAAAAAAGAATTACCAAATATTTGTAGTCATTTGATGCACATGGTAAGCATGGAATTAAGGCTAAGGATGAGTGCTTTGTATTTAGCATTATTGTTCATGTAGGGAAATACTAATTTGAATGAAAATGGGAGAAGTATCCCTTGTGATGTAAATAAGACAATCTCTATGCCTCCCTCTTATTCACAGTGAGAACCATCAAAGAAGAGGGTCAGGTATGCCTGTGTTTCATGTGCAACGTATTATTCAACTTTAGTAGTATTGAACACTGAATCATTAGGAAGCTTGATGAGTAGTGGTTTGTCATCATTTAGGGGAGCCTTTTTAAGCTGATCAATAATGACCTAGCATTTTATGGAATTTTGATTGATAAATTCTAGATCGAATTCAGTTAAAAACATAATCCATTTGGCTGTTAAATTAATATTGTATATTTTTCCCATCATGTATCAGAGTGGGTTTTATCAAGCTATGCCATAATTTGTATGGTTTAGCATATAGTGATGTAACTTCTTTATAGCAAAAACTACTGCTAGGCATAATTTTTCCACATAGTCATATCACATATTGTAACTCACTAGCATGAGACTAATGTAGTATATTGCCTATTCCTGGCTAACCTCATTCTTTTGGGCTAACAATGTTCCTAGGGAAAAATTATTAGTGGATATAGAGGTGGAAATAAAATCTGAGGTAAGGTAGGGATAGTACTAGTGGTGATGTAATATAACTTTTGATGGCATCAAAAGTGGCTTGGCACTTGTGGTCCCAATTAAATGCAATTCCCTTCTATAAAATATGATTGAATGGCTTACATTTATTTGATAATATGGCGATAAAATGATGAATCACTTGAATTTTTCCCTGTATGTTGTGTAATTGATTTAAATTTGTAGGGGGAGGCAAATCAATGATGACATTGACCTTTTCTAGGTCAATTTTAGTGCCTTTTTGAGAAACAATAAATCCTAGAAATTTGTTTTAGGTCATACCAAAGATACACTTTTTGGGGTTCAAGCATACGTTATGTTATAGGAAATACTCAAAACTTTTTCATAGGTCATCGACGTGTTGATGGCGCTTTTTAGATTTTACCTATAAGTCATCCATATAGTATTCTATATTTTTGTGCATGTATTCATGGAAAATATAGATCATGGTGCACTGGTATGTGTCACCTACATTCTTAAGGCCAAATGACATGACCTTTTATGAAAAAGTCCTCCAAGGAGTGGTGAAGGATGTTTTATGTTGGTCATAAAGGTTAACCTAGATTTGCTTATATCCTAAAAAACCATCCATGAGGGAAAACATTGTTAGCTTCTGATGAGTAAATACTCAAAATAATAATGCCTTAATATCAATAATATAATTGCAATATGAGTGATATAATAATGCTAATAAATCAAGCATATAAAAACATAATCTACTATATAATAACTCAAATAATGCTAATACCAAATACTCAAAAATATTTATTGAATGAAGAGATTAAAATACATCATATTACATCACCTTCCATCATTGCTTACATAGATGACTCTTTCTCCTTCGCCATGTCTCCTTTACATCAATACATCCATATATATAGAATGTAATGTGAACCTTCATATGGAGGTTTCTTGGGCCTCACTCTTCCTACGACTCTTCATATTCCTACTCTATTGACACATGTACATAGGGATAACTATGCACATTTACATTACTAAAATATCATTCCACACTTGTGCATTACACTGCATAAAGTAAATCCTAATCTAAGACTCTTTTCCTAATCTATAGATGTAGCCATTATGGTATATTATCATGTACCAAATAATGTAATATATTCCAACACCCCCTCGTATTACATTATTTGGTTAGTCTAGTCTTCTATATGGTCTTCATATTATTTCTCGAGCTTGTGTTATTTATATTGTAGGTACTCTTCATTTTGTATAGGTTCAACTTCTTCTTCATGTAGACTCTTGGATGATGTTGTGCTATCATTTGATCCTTGTAGAGACTTATTCTTTTTCATTTTGTTCTTCATATTACGAGTCTTAATTTTTTCTTGGTCCCTTGTCTTCGTCTTTGAGTTCTGCTTAGGCTTATTGATGCAGTTAATCATGATATATCCTTGTTGATATAGATATCCAATTACATATTTAGTCCATATTTGGTTTTCTTGATCATTGTGTAGTCTTCTTTCCTATTCTTCAAGCTTGTACTTGTTGTTATTAAAAGCTTTAAAAAAAGTTCTTTGAAACAAGTATTGTAACCCGAATGTTAGAATTATTTCAAAACTCATATGATACTCCTTTCTATAATGATAAAAGGAATATGAGCGATATCCTTTCCCATAATATATGCAAGGATGTAAGTCCCAACAATTAACTTTTTCATGGCCTTTTTTGTTATAGCAAGTACATCTCAAATTTTCTTGTGTTGTTTTGAATTCCTTGACTTCATCTATTTTCTTGATTAACTGATACAACCATGCATGGATGGTTGAAGCAATTTTACTTTTGCTTCTTTCATAGACTTGTATAAGTTCTTTTTCTACATGTTTTCTTGGACTTTGAAAATGTTCACTGTGACTATATTTTATCATATTGTTAGAATATATCTCTAAAGTATTTCTTCTCATTGGAATAATTTGTTATTCTTAAAGAATGTTTTTCCTTCTATCCACATGTTTCATTTTGCTATTATTCTTAGAATCAAGTAGATATTTAATCCAAGTTGATTTATTGAACCCTCTCTATTTAATAAAGTTTTCCATTGTTACAATTTTATTCCTTTGAGGTAGGCTTCCTTATGACTCCCTAGTCTCAATATGGTTCTTTCAATTCTATGTTTTTTAGGACACATTTTATCTCCCTAATGTTTGAAAGGTAATGCAATTTTAATATCAAATCTATCAATAAATGTGTGCAATTTCAATCCCTTACAAATTTTCAAATCTCTAATAATTTTAAACGTAGAGATTAATCTTATCAAATTCAACATCTTTATGTAGAACTCCTTTTATCTCCCAAATTTATGAATAAAATATTTTACTCTAACATTTGTAAACTAATTTAAAGTAGGATTCCTTATTCCTCCAACTCTAGAAATTTAGAAAAATAATAATTGCAATATTTTGTAATCCTAATTTGATGTTGTATGCCTTATTTTTCCAACCTTAGCAATTTTTCAAATATTAACTTTGTTTTGTAAATCTAAATATGCAATTTTACAGAACTCAAATATAATTTTTCTTCAACTTAAAATAATATTCAAATATGCAGTTTCTAAGGTTTTACAATGCTTATCACTACACTAGAAAACATTAAATATTTTTACCTTAGAATATATTCCTCTAATCCTTATTTCTCCTACCAATATATAAACTATGGTGGTAAATATTACAGTAATAATTCAGGTGCACTCCTCCTTTACTTGTTGGGTGCTTCTCTTGATTTCTAGATGCTTCTCTTTGATTATTGGGTGCTTCCATTCTAGTCAGCTTTTCTTGGAATCTACTATGTAATGCACCCTATATTTTTCTATATTTTTGTAATATACCTTGCTTTGAGTAGATATAATAGCTGTGCTACATAGGATTTATATAGATTGATATTTTTTAGGTTGTAGCTGACATCTTCTTACTCCTTTGGCTGGCCAAACCTATACTAAATCCTAGTCTTCATGGGTTTTCATTTCAACCCTGTGGAAATATTCTAGAAAAATAATATGAAATCCTTTTTTATCAAGCTTGAAGAACACAAGCTTATACTGAGAGGGGGGGTGAACAGTATAAGACCACTTTTTACTTTTTCCTTCAATTCAACTTTCAATTCAATATTATGCAATGTATAGATAGCAGTATCAATAGCAGTAATCAAAGCAATGCACAAAACACCATCCACAATAGAGACACAACAATTTACGTGGTTCACCCAAAGTGGGCTACTCCACGGATAAAATATTTCACTAAATTTTATCAATCCAACTTTTGGGAATACCTTTCCCGATTACAATGTTTATGGGCACCAACCCAAAGGAGACACCAATCCCCTAACCTCGAGTTCGTGGGCACCAACCCACAGGAGACACCAATCCCCTAGCTCTGCTCTGGTTGGTGATCCTCTAGAAAACCTCTACCTCTGATGCCCTTAGAAAATGGAACTCTATCCACAGAAGACACCTGTCCTCCCTACTCTGGCTGGAGACCTCTGTTCTCAACTCTTTCACCTCCAAAGCTGGTCCTCGAATTTGCGCTAAACACAGTCCTTCGGTCTAGCACAAATGTCCTCGTTCATCTTTGCCTATTGCGCTCTACGCCCTCTGCTCTCTCTGTGCAAACACAGCAGCACCGTCTTCGCGCACTCTGATTCCTTGTGATCTCTCTCACTTAGATGATTCGACAAAATGCACTCTGTACACTGCTATCGAATTTCGCACTCTACTCTCGACGATCGAACTTCTTCTCTTCGCACTATTTCTATGAACGTCGCACTTCAACCACGCATTCGATACACTCTCAACTCTCCAAATAGCCCTCCTTTTATAACAGAGTTTTCATGAATAAAAACTTTGATCTTAGTCGACTGTTATGCAAATGCAAACCCTAATCTCCATCGGTTGCAAGCCCTAATATTCGTCGGCTAAAATTTGACTCTGTCGGCTTCACTGCCTCTATAACCCTTCTGAGCTTCTGCCACGAAAATACATGTCATGATATCGTGACACTTTTCGCTTTCTTAACCCCTTCTCGGCTTGCACCCGTGAAAGCAGAACATGTCACGAAATCGTGACACTTTCGCTTCCTTGCACTTTGCTCTGCTTGCACTAGCAAAAATGGAACATGTCACGAAATCATGACACTTTCGTTGCCTTGTGCTTTTCTCTCCTTTACGCTTGCAAAAATGGAACATGTCACGATATCATGACACTTCTGTCTCTGACAACAACAACTTTGCTTATGTCATGAAATCGTGACACTTCTCCCTTTGTCGACCACCTTTCTGCTTTTGTCATGAAATCATGACACTTCTGCCTCTACAGACTTCATCTTCACTTCTATCGTGAAATCGTGACACTTCTGCCTCTGCAGACTTCGTCTTCACTTCTATCGTGAAATCGTGACACTTTTGTCTTCATAGCCTTCCTCTCTGCTTTTGTCATGAAATCGTGACACTTCACCTATGGAAGACATGCTTTCAGTTTCTGTCGTGAAATCATGACACTTTTGTTGTTGAAACCCTGCTTACTGTTTCTGTCATGAAATCGTGACACTTCTGCTTCTGTCTGCTTTATTTTCTACCTATCATGAAATCGTGATGCTTTCTGCATCCGTACTCTTTTCTTTCATCCTATCGTGAAATTGTGACGCTTTCAGCTTTCGAATGCTTTCTTTGCTGCCTATCACAAAATCGTGACACTTTCTGCATCCGTACGCTTTCTCCACAATGTCATGAAATCGTGACAGTTCTCACTTCGACCTCTGTAGCATGTCACGAAATCGTGACAGCTCTCACTCTGAACTTTTCAGCATGTCATGAAATCATGACACTTTTCGTGTTACTTTCTCTCTCTTTGAACTTGTCACGAAATCATGACAGTTCACACTGCGGACTCTCTCTTGCATTATGTCATGAAATCGTGACACTTTTTCATCCATACAACTTTCCTTGCAATATGTCATGAAATCGTGACACTTTTCCTTCTTTGCCTTCCTGCACTTTTCGAGTCACGAAAATGCGACATGTCACGAAATCGCGACACTTTCCACCTTGCTCTCCTTCTCTGCCAACATGTCGTGAAATCATGACAGTTTTTCCACTTGCCTTTTTCTCTGCCAACATGTCATGAAATCACGATAGTTTTGCCAGCTTCTTCTCTCTCTTCTAACATGTCACGAAATCATGACAGTTTTGCCAACTCTTTCTCTCTCCTCTAACATGTCACGAAATCGTGACAGTTTTGCTAGCACTTTCTCTCTCCTCTAACATGTCGCGAAATCACGACAATTTTTCCAGATACACTTTCTTACTTGTCTTTTTCTTTGATCTTTTGCAAATGGGCTACTATGATTTTCTTGGAAACTCATTGTCCATGCTCTGATTATTTGACATTAAATCAAATTCCTTCAAGAGCTTCTTGACATCAATGACAACTTCTACACTTGAGCAAAGGCAATGTACCCAAGGTACCCAAAATTGCCAACAATCTCCCCCTTTGTCATTGATGGCAAACCTTTACGAAAACACATCTCAAGAGCCAAAACTGAAACCAACTGTGCTAACAACTGAGAATCTGCCTTTGAAGTTTTGCTCCCCCTGACTTGAAGCTTTCCTCTTCACTTGAAGCTCTCCCCCTTACTCATATCTCTCCCCCTTTGTCATCAATGGCAAAGGGTCACCTTTGGGGCTCGGGACTAAGAATGAGCCTCTTAGCTTAGTCCCTCCCCCACCTCTTGATGAGGTGATTAAAATAGGGGTGGGAGTAAAACTCCCATTAGGCACTGATCATCATCAGCGTCTAAAACTTCCTTGCCGGGCCTTCTCTTGAACTCTTTGTCCATATTCCTATTCTTGTCACTATTCTTATCCATGCCTTGATCCTTGGACCTGTTCATACCACTGTTCCTATTCCTGTACCTTGGAAGTTCAGCTCTACACTGTCTAGCTATGTGACCTGCATTGTTGCACTTATAACAAGTAACAATGTTATTTCTTTTAGGCATACCTGTTCTTTGAATCCACCAGTTCTGACCAAACCTGTTCCTGTTATTTGTCTTGCAATAAACTGCCTTGTGCCCAAACTGTTGACAAGAGTAGCAATACCCTTGAAAGAAACTAGCACTTCTGAAATTGTTGTTTACCTTCTTCATTTGAGCCATGCAATGTGAAGCCGTGTGACCAAACCTGTGACACGCAAAACATCTGTCGTGAAATTTTCTTTTATTTGACCTCTTGGGTCCCGAAAACTTCTTCTTCACATTCTAAATTCTATTTTCTATTTCTACGCATCTATCACTCATGGACTCTTTCTCTGAAATACTCTCCTCATCAGAACTCTCTTCTTTTTGGAATCTCTTACTAGATTCCCCAACCTGTTCCTTGTGCGGCTTAACAAAACCAAGGCCTGTTTTATCTGTTGTCTTTCTTTGACCTTTGATGAGTGACTTAACCTTTTTGGAGCTATCTTGAAACCTGTAGAGCTTATCCTTGTACTCTTTAGTTTCCTCTTTCAAAGAAGCCATTTTCTATTCTAACTCACTATACTCAAGAACCTTAGACTCTAACTCATCCTTGAGTTCTTGTGTCTTAGCCATAGAGAAGTCAAGACTTTCTAAGAGATCATCTCTCTCCATACAACATTCATCTAACTTATCCTTGAGTCTAGCATTCTTCTTTCTTTCCTTTTTCAAAGCACTAAGAGCACTAATAAGTTCACTTTCAGGATCCTTTATTTGATTGCTTTTTGAATCATCAAAGCCTTTTTCAGATTTCTTATCACTAGAGGTGCTACCCTTTTCAAAAACCATACATGCATCTTCCTTATAGTTTTCTGAAGCATCCTCATACATACTAGTAACCAATTCATTATTTGTGCAATCATCCTCAAGGTGACCAAAATTTCCACATCTAAAACATTTCATGATAATGAATCTATGTTTCGGTTCTTCCTCTTTTTCTGATATGAACAACATCTCATTTTCACTATCACTTGAAGAACTTTCACTATCACTACTAGAACACTTACTTGCTTTGTCTAGGTAGAAACTCTTCTTGTGCTTGTGAGAATACCTCTTTCCGTGATTGTTGTGCTCATCTTTGTTCTTCCTGTGATGCTTGTGCTTTTTAGAATCCTTGCTCTTAGAATCCCGTCTATCTTCATCACTTTCATTCTTGGAAATAGTACAGTCAGTAGCATAATGACCAAACATTCCACAATTGAAACATCTTATATTTTTCATGCTTTTGTGCTTTCTAGAGAACTTGCATTTCTTGCTGTAATATGCCTCTTCATCACTAGAAGACTCATCACTCTCTTGAAGCTGTTTACCCTTGGATTTCTTGGTAGCCTTGAAAGCTGCCTCTTTCTTGACATCAACCTTCACTTGAGTTCTCAACTCAAATGCTGCAAGAATACTATGGAGCTCATCCTTTTTCAATTTATCCAAATCTTTAGCTTCCTCAATAGCAGAAATATTTTCACTAAATCTATTAGGAAGAGATCTTAAAATCTTATCACAAACATCATTTTCAGCAAGCTCAAGACCTAAGTCTTTCATGGAGTTAACAACCTCATCCATACGAAGCATGTAGTCACTAATATTTTCATCATCATTCATCTTGAGTTGTTCAAACATACCTTTGAAATGTCTCAACTTGGCCTTTCTGACATTTGTATCACCTGTATGAACCACCTACAACTGTTTCCACATTTCACTAGCTGTCTTGCAGTGAATCACTTTGGTGAGATCTGCTTTCTATAAGCCTTTCAGGATTGCATTCATTGCTTTTGAATTGCTGTGATGTAGGAGCCTGTCTTCTTTAGTATAAGGACCATGTTCAGGAATAGTGTACCCATCTTCAATCACTTCCCAAACCTCATTCCCAAGTGCCATTAGATGAACCTTCATCCTTGCACTCCAAAGACCAAAATCTGATCCATCAAGAATAGGTGTTGCATTGCCACTTGAATAATCCATTGTGTTCTTTACTAGCTTTTCCTTCAAGCTGTTAAACTTTTTGAAGGCACCCGCTCTGATACCAATTGAAGAACACAAGCTTATACTTGAGAGGGGGGTGAATAGTATAAGACCACTTTTTACTTTTTCCTTCAATTCAACTTTCAATTCAATATTATGCAGTGTATAGATAGCAATATCAATAGCAGTAATCAAAGCAATGCACAAAACACCATCCACAATAGAGACACAACAATTTACGTGGTTCACCCAAAGTGGGCTACTCCATGGATAAAATATTTCACTAAATTTTATCAATCCAACTTCTGGGAATACCTTTCCCGATTACAATGTTTATGGGCACCAACCCAAAGGAGACACCAATCCCCTAACCTCGAGTTCGTGGGCACCAACCCATAGGAGACACCAATCCCCTAGCTCTGCTCTGGCTGGTGATCCTCTAGAAAACCTCTGCCTCCGCTGCCCTTAGCAAATGGAACTCTATCCATAGAAGACACCTGTCCTCCCTGCTCTGGCTGGAGACCTCTGTTCTCAACTCTTTCACCTCCAAAGCTGGTCCTCAAATTTGCGCTAAACATAGTCCTTCGGTCTAGCACAAATGTCCTCGTTCGTCTTTGCCTGTTGCGCTCTATGCCCTCTGCTCTCTCTATGCAAACACAGTAGCACCGTCTTTGCACACTCTGATTCCTTGCGATCTCTCTCACTTAGACGATTCGACAAAATGCACTCTGTACACTGCTATCAAATTTTGCACTCTACTCTCGGCGATCGAACTTCTTCTCTTCGCACTATTTCTACGAACGTCACCCTTCAACCACGCATTCGATACACTCTCAACTCTCCAAACAACCCTCCTTTTATAACAGAGTTTTCATGAATAAAAACTTTGATCTTAGTCAGCTGTTATGCAAATGCAAACCCTAATCTCCGTCGGCTGCAAGCCCTAATCTTCGTCGGCTAAAATTTGACTCTGTCGGCTTCACTGCCTCTGTAACCCTTCTGAGCTTCGCCACGAAAATACAACATGTCACGATATCGTGACACTTTTCACTTTCTTAACCCCTTCTCGGCTTGCACCCGCGAAAGTAGAACATGTCACGAAATCATGACACTTTCGCTTCCTTGCACTTTGCTCTGCTTGCACTAGCGAAAATGGAACATGTCACGAAATCATGACACTTTCGCTGCCTTGTGCTTTTCTCTCCTTTACGCCCACGAAAATGGAACATGTCACGATATTGCGACACTTCTGTCTCTGTCAGCAACAACTTTGCTTATGTCACAAAATCGTGACACTTCTCCCTTCGTCGACCACCTTTCTGCTTTTGTCGCAAAATCGTGACACTTCTGCCTCTGTAGACTTCGTCTTCACTTCTGTCATGAAATCGTGACACTTCTCCCTCTACAGACTTCGTCTTCACTTCTGTCATGAAATCGTGACACTTTTGTCTTCATAGCCTTCCTCTCTGCTTTTGTCACGAAATCGCGACACTTCACCTATGGAAGACATGCTTTCAGTTTCTATCACAAAATCGTGACACTTCTGTTGTTGAAACCCTGCTTACTATTTCTGTCATGAAATCATGACACTTCTGCTTCTGTCTGCTTTCTTTTCTACCTGTCACGAAATCGTGACGCTTTTTGCATCCGTACGCTTTTCTTTCATCCTGTCACGAAATCGTGACACTTTCAGCTTTCGAATGCTTTCTTTGCTACCTGTCATGAAATCACGACACTTTCATCCATACGCTTTCTCCACAACCTATCACGAAATCATGACAGTTCTCACTTCGACCTCTATAGCATGTCACAAAATCGTGACAGCTCTCACTTTGAACTTTTCAGCATGTCACGAAATCATGACACTTTTCGTGTTACTTTCTCTCTCTTCGAACTTGTCGTGAAATCGTGACAGTTCACACTGCGGACTCTCTCTTCTGCATCATGTCACGAAATCGTGACACTTTTTCATCCGTACAACCTTCCTTGCAATATGTCATGAAATCGTGACACTTTTCCTTCTTTGCCTTCCTACACATTTCGAGTCACGAAAATGCGACATGTCACGAAATCGTGACACTTTCCACCTTGCTCTCCTTCTCTGCCAACATGTCGCGAAATCGCGACAGTTTTTCCACTTGCCTTTTTCTCTGCCAACATGTCACGAAATCGTGACAGTTTTTCCAGCTTCTTCTCTCTCTTCCAACATGTCACGAAATCGTGACAGTTTTGCCAGCTCTTTCTCTCTCCTCTAACATGTCACGAAATCATGACAGTTTTGCCAGCACTTTCTCTCTCCTCTAACATGTCACGAAATATGATAGTTTTTCTAGCACTTTTCTTACTTGTCTTTTTCTTTGATCTTTTGCAAATGGGCTACTATGATCTTCTTGGAAACTCACTGTCCATGCTCTGAATAATCTCCTCCCACATTATTGACATTAAATCAAATTCCTTCAAGAGCTTCTTGACATCAATGACAACTTCTACACTTGAGCAAAGGCAATGTACCCAAGGTACCCAAAATTGCCAACAAAGCTTATTAATAGGACCTCTTCTAAGGGTATCTTAATAAAGGTTTGTCTTCAACACCTGTAAATTTTCTTCTATTTTGACTTTTCTCTTGGAATAGTTATATTCTCTTTTCAGTATCAAGGTTTATCTTCAAGACCTGTAAATGTTCTTATATTTTGATTTTTCTCTTTGAATAGGTATATTCTCTTTTTCTCAATATCAAGGTCTATCTTCAAGACCTATAAAATTTCTTCTATTCCAATTTTATTCTTGGAATAGGTATATCCTTAAATGTCATTGGTTTTTCTTCAATACAGTGAGAAATGCTATCTTCTCTGGTTTCTCTTTCTAGAGGAAATTTCTTTATCTTCTCTGGTTCTTTTCTAGAGGTAATTTATTTATCTTCTTTGGTTCCTTTTCTAGAGAAAATATCTTTATCTTCTCTGGTTTACTTTTCTAGAGGAAATTCTCTTTATCTTCTCTGGTTTACTTTTCCAAAGAAAATTCTCTTATCGTTATTGGTCTCTTCTTAACTAGTAGAAATATTCTTTCTTATGATCTATATAATGACTCTTGAGGTTATTTTAATTTCTATATAGATCTACTATAGCTCTGATACCACTGTTAGCTTTTGATGAGTAAATACTCAAAATAATATTACATTAATATCAATAATATAATTGCACTATGAATGATATAATAATGCTGATCAATTAAGCATATAAACTTAGAATATATGATATAATAACTGAAATAATTCTAATTCCAAATACTCAAAAATATTTTTTGAATTAAGAGATCAAAATACATCATATTACATCACCTTCCATCATTGCTTATATGGGTGACTCTTTCTCCTTCTCCATGTATTTTTTACATCAATATATCCATATATAAAATGGAATGTGACTCTCCATATGGAGGTTTCTTAGGCTTCACTCTTCCTATGACTCTTCATCTTCCTACTCTATTGACACATGCACATAGGGACAACTATGCACATTTACATTACCAGAATATCATTGCACACTTGTGCAATACATTGCATAAAGTAAATTCTAATATAATACTCTTTCGTAATCTATATATGTACCCATGATGTTACATTAGCATGTACCAAATAATATAATATATTCCAACAAACATTTTATGACCTACTATGGAGTCGACCAATGTATCAATATTTGGGAGAGGGAAATTATCTTTAGGGCATGCTTGATCAAGATATCTGAAGTCAATACATATGCAAATTCCTCACTTTGGCTTTGCAATTGGGACCATATGAGAGACCCATTTAGGGTATTCTAGGTTGTATTAATCCCATGTATAAGATATTTTGTAACTCCTCTTTTATCATTAAAGTAATTATAGGGTGCATCTTTCGAAGCTTTTGCTTAACAGGTTTGGTGCTATCATCGAGTGTAAGATTGTAAATGATCAAATATGGGTCAAGGCTAGGCATGTTGGTGTAGGACCATGCAAATACCTTTTTAAATTATTTAAGGAGAGTGGTAAAGTTATCTCTATTTAAGGGATAAACCCTTTCCTAGTTTAATGATATGGGGTTAGTAAGATCATCACTGATGTCAATGTCAATGGTGTCCTTCACAAGCATGTGGGAGGTATCCTTGAGTTGAGTGGGAATGGGAATAATATGTAAGTCATATTCTACATTAAGTATAAGAAACTCATCCTTAAGATAAAAATCTATGTGATGAATAAAAGAATCATAAGGCGGGTTTGAAAAAAAGGGGAGCACTAGCTAAGTGTAATAAGTGTTTTGAGAGAAAGTCATATGGAGAAGGTTTAGAAGAGATGTGGTTGAATTTGATGTAGTCAGGATTACTACAAATAATTTGATTAGGATGAGCATTATAGCAAAGTGGGGTAAATAGATCTACAAAGATCATATTTATCGAAATAGTTGAGGGATGCAAATATGTAGAGTCGGCAGAAATATCAAATGATAATGGTTGGTTTAACCAAGGACAAAAAACTAGTGGAGAGTAGGGGTATTGCAAATATGATCAAACTAGGCTTCGATTTTGTAAATGATCATATGGGTTGATAGGTAATGAATAAATAGGAATAAGGACATCATCCAACATAGAATTTGTAAGTGATAGTGCTTCAAACTTCTTAATGAGATCATCAATAGTGTAGGTGGAAGTAATGACATATTTTGAGGATTCTTGAAAGAAATCATGGAATAAGGAGAGAGATAATCACTATGAATATCACACTTAGGATTAGTGTCAAAACCATCCTCTATCAAGTCTAGAGTAAGGTGATGGATTTCATCTTCCAAAATATTGATATGATCACAATGATAGCCTAAGCCTAATTTATCTTTAGGCTACTGATAAGGTGGGTCAATAAGGGCTCTAGATACTTGTTCATAACACCCAAAACCAAATTTATGCCAATTAAAGTATTAGAAATAATGCTTTACAAAAGCTATATTAGACATGTGATTGAGGTTGCCACAAATTTTGTCATTAGACTGTTTGAGCTCAAGTGTCATGCATGATGTGATGATAACCCCATAAATGAAGTTCGTATGATTTGTAGGTGGACCAATAGGAATGACGACACAAATGGTTAAGGGTATGTTATGAGGGTGACTAAAGTCAAGAATGGATTAAATATTGGGGGGGATACATGAGTATTATGAATATTATACTCCCATGGACCAAGATTTATCATGAGTATAGACACATGAGGTATTTCTTGATGTGCTTGTTGGGATGAAGACCCTTGATGTGATGAGGATGATGATGGTTGTGATTCTCAAGGAATTGGAATAGGGGAAGGAGAAATAGATGGAGTGGGTTGGTAAGTTGGGCATCAATTTGGGTGGCACGCTACTCCTAGGAATGGTATTCTTGAGAAGTATGTAATATTGGGTAGTTGGCATGTGGGAATTATGAGGTATGTCAGGGAGGTTCATACGAAGGGAGGTTAGCATGAGATGGAGATTGAAACTATGGGGTACTAGTGGAAGGAGTATGTGGAGTGGCTAGGATGAGAATATTTAAGATGGTATTGTGATAAGAAGAAGGTAATCACACGAGGTGAATTTATGTCGAGGATAAAGGTGATGGATTTGTGAGATAATAAGAGGAAGAATATCTTGATGGTGAGTGTGAAGTGTGTCACGAGTGTGTAGAGGAGTGAGCAAGAGGGTTAGAAAATGCATCATCAAAAAAATAAGGGGAGGTGATTAGAGGGTTTTATTGGTTGGTAGATGAAGGTGATGAACGATAATATGCTGGAGGTTCTACCATGGTAGGTGCAAAATGGGTGGAAGATAAGGGTGGACCTAGTTGAAGTGTGATCATATTACAAAATTAAAAGGGATCATCATCAGCCAAAATGTGATGCACTTGGTCATCATGAAGATACTTCAAATAATGATGTAGAATTGAAGGGATACACTATATGTCCATAATCCATGGTCATTCAAGGAGAA